>VZTN01035291.1:59046-168206 GCA_013400515.1 Erpornis zantholeuca | reverse complement strand
CTTGTGTTCCTGGAGGTCACAGTGCTGGCTGTGCCTCTGAGCTTTTGATAAGAGAAAAATAAACAACCTTGAAAAAAGCAGAAAGAAGCCTCATTTCATCTTTTTGGGACATGGGACAATGAAGAAGCAAGAGAGCTAAGCCGGAGACTGTTGGGGAACAAACAAGCATCAACAAGAAGGAATACACTGAAATATGAGCATGAAAAGTGCCATACCAGGGACCTGACCAGAACAATCAGTGTGTAGCAGAGCACTACAGCAGAGAACTTCAGCGCTGGATAGTCTGAAACAGCAGGCCTGTAACACCCAACTGGCACATTCTGTGGCTTATTTTATCTTAAGGAAAAACAAAGGTTCACTTCTAACTTCAGGCACGCTGAATGATTCTACATTTAGATAGACATTGTACCTCTCACTTTTCACTTAAACATTAAAAATAAAACCTCAGTTATTTGTTTTATTTTAAAAAGAAATAACAGAATTTCAATACTGGGTTTGTTTTAGTGGTTTTGGGTTTTTTTTCTTCCCTCAGGATACTCTGGCTTATAAAGCTCTATCTGAAAAACTGCAAACAGGCAGTGTGATAGAAATCTGGAGGCTTGACCTTGCTGCTCACCTCCTCTGGGAGCATCTCCTCTCTTCTTCTACCCTCTCACCTCTGTAGACGCACAGAGAAAAAAATAGCATTTCCCTGAGTTTGTAGAGCATCAGAGCAACTTTTTTTCTGAAGAATTGTGACCTCTAAGCTAAAGATTAGCACAACTTCAACCCCACCCCAAACCATGCAAATACCTCTAACCCTCTCTAACCCTATGCTCATCACAGAGCAGAAACTTCTGCCAAAGCTGCAGGTCTTGAAAAGGAACCTGTACTGGAAGGGGTAGGGTTAAGGAATGCCTCTGCTCCCAGTGGAATTTCTTGCTCCAAAGTAGCCCTCACTCAGCAGGGTAGGTCATTCCTTCCTGCTGTCCAGTTTCCATAGCCACGTCCTCTGAACAAAGTCCTGTGCTGCTGTAAACTCAGCACTGGTATAGGTAAATAAACACTGAGCTGCTGGGCCCACCCGTTTGCTTCAACACATTAGGGTGCAGCTACAACACACTAGGTGCCTTCTCAGCAGAGGAAAATCCAATACTTTTCCTTGCGGTATTCATTTAAAGCAACAGGTAAAGGGCCAGTTAGGTGTCAGCAACCCAAACAATTGCATGGTCCTGTTCCAAAACCTCCTGAAAGCAGTGGAAGGACTCCCACTGACTTCGAAAAGGCCCTGCCTGAATGGCAAATTGAAATGTTACAGGGAATGCTGTACATCTTAGTTTATTTCCTTTACTGGAATTGAGTTCCACCTTTTCTACACATGCTGGCAAACTTTCCCCATGCAGCCACCTTTTTTTTTTCCTCCTTATCTTTTGTCTCCCTGCTTTGAAAAAAAAGGCTGATATCACCTGGTTATTTCTCAGTGCTGTAGCTTAGTTGTGATTGCCACTTGCTTCCACAAAGCAAAACAGGGAGCACTCCCCACTTCCAGGAACTTCCAGGACAGCCATGTAGTGGGAAGGAGCAGGCTACCAGGCTGCACAGTGGCTCCTTGCACTCCACACTAACCACTTCACCTGCATTGAAATTTTTTGTCTCTTGTTAAGCTGGAGGGCAGCCTTTGCTCCTAAACCTCTGCATGGACTTCATGTTACTTTGGTTTTGTATGAAAATCAAGATTTCTGTTTAGGTTTTAACAATGTTTTGTATTTTAGGACTAAAAAGCCATATATCAGGGCACTTCACACAATGTTACTTGCTTTACTAAAGGAAAAATCCCAGAGCTCTCATATTTCAGCTTACTTTTTTCCATTCCCCAGAAAACAAATGACAAAGGACTTGAGAAACGCGGAGATGGTCCTGATATCCGCACCTGTGATGTAGGAAAGGAGCTACAGTGCTCAGCAGCAAAGCTGCTGCAGTGTTATGTGAGGAGCTGAACAGATCCTCTTCTCCATCCCAAGCTCGCTCTGAGACAGTCAATGGGCTGCCCATTATCCCCTGTGTTTCAGTCAATGCTAAACACAATGCTAGTGCTTTAAAACACAGAATGTAGCAGTAATAGACTATCATATCAATGTTCTGCTTCACTGGAGCTAATCAGACCTTTTTAGAACAAGCAATATAATTTTGTGTGGGGATTATATTACCCAAGGACATTAAATGCTGGCAAAAAAAAAAAAATCCCCAAACCACCAAACCACAAACCAATTTTTGAGTCGCATACAAAAAAAAACCTGCTCTTATTGTATAGGAGCTGCTTTCTCAATTCAGATTAAAAAAACCACAAACCCAAACAAACAAGAAAATATCATCTCTTTCAAACAGAGAACATCATCAAATAATTGTCTTGTATGTGTGGGCACATACTCATGTGCATATACCTGTAAAAATCACACGTGTCCCAGCATCACAGGACAGCTAATTTAGCAGCAGGATGTGTTGCTGCAAGTGCTGCAGCATGAAGGGCAGCCCAGGTGACTGGCAGTGATGTAAGAAGCCAAGCAATTCCAGTTCTCGGAGACCTTTTGCCTACTGGAAGGCTGTAAATAAAAGGGGAAATATCATCTTTGGTCAGAAGATTGTGATGTTGTAATAAACAGATAATCTAAGTAATCAGGAGCATTTTATCTGATTTGTGCAAAGTTGTGGCCGAGCAGTTATAAATTATATCACCATATTCAATTACTGGAAGGAACACTTCCTGCAACCTTTGCAGTCTGTAGGGAGATATCCCAATTTCAGATGCACCTTTGTTAACCACTGCATCAATTTTTCCACTTGAAGGGGAAGAATAGGATTTGTGTGGAGCAGGAAGTTCAAAAAGTCTCTCAATCTGAAGTGTTAAAACATTTGACCATCTTCATCATCTTCAAACTCCTAACAAATACAGAGTGTAAACAGACATCCTAAAGATACTTTGATTGATGTGCACAACTAATAAGAACATTTCCAGTTTTCAGCCATTCTATTAAAATGCTGATTAAACCAAAGCAAAAGTATTTCATACAGATTTTGATAAAGATTGAAACAGAAGGTCTTGAATCTTTAAGGTGGATTCTAGCCATTTTTTTCAGAGACAGCATGAACTGAAAACCTCATCTTTTTCTTTGAAAAGCTTTGAATTTATTCCAAAGCAGAATTGGAAGCAGAATGTAACACTTCAAAAACTGTTCCAAAGAATTGAGGTCTTGATTGTAGGCTGACCCCTAGTGAAATAGGACACCTGTGGTGCATGTTATAACCAGGAATCCATTCAGGATTGTATATACATGCAGACACACTCGTATGTGTGTGTCAGAATTTGTAGGCCTAATTAAAGGAGCCAAAAGGAGCATGTGCCTCATTCTACTTTGTAAATAATAGGATTATTATGCATCTGGCCAACAACTGGAGAACATCAGTGCACCTTGGGTAAGCACTGCTGTAAAAGTAAGAACTGACTGGATTGCAAGCTGACACCTCAGGGCAGTCAGTGCTCCAAAAGGTACTGCAGACTTAGGAAAATCAGCTGTCACAGGGGTGCTTTTTACAAGGCCAATGGGGGTGCAATGGTAAATACTACCCCTTGACAGGGTATCATCCCGAGCAACCTCAGCCACAAAAGCTTATCCTGGCTGCTAAGCTACCTGGTGTGTCTTCTTGGAGAAGGCATGGTGTTCTCCAAGGAACTAAGGCAGGAGAAGCTAGAGGTACAGGACACAGAAATATCAACATCAAGGAGGTTGCGAGTAGCAATGAAGCAGGGTACATTGAAGCCTACTTTTATCTTGACCTCCTCAGTACCTGGGAGTGAACCCTGTCAAGCACCTCGGCTGTCACTCCTGGGAGTTTGGCATTCCTCTGTGCTGACGTGACCATCTCTACCTCGAGTCTTGCTGTAGAGCATTGCACGAGCCTTTGCTCCAACTCCACCTCTCTCATCTCAGACTATCAAGGTCTTATCGTTTATGTCGCAGCACCTTACTAGCATTCACAGCACTAATGCAAGTGAGATGACAGTGGACAAGTGGTTATGACAAAGGGTTTGTGAACAGGAGAGTCCCAGGCCTCTCTCCTCTCTCCTACTATCTGTAACTATCTGTTTGCCCTATCTGTTACCCCACTGGTTTATATCAAGTTACTCTGGCATGACAACCGTAACTGGCAGTAGAAGATCCTCCTGGTTTAAATCCCAGGAGAAAAACTGATTTCCCTTGTCTATTTTGGTTTTATCTTCTTCAGGCTTCCTACATTTTAACTCCAGCATTGTCAAGAAGGATATGTAGCATAGATAAGACGCTGGCTGCCACTTTACAGCCGTGTTCCACTTTGAACAAGCACATGGTCAGAGGTGGTTGGACAGCTGGTAGCTGGTGCTCACTTGCACTTCCACTGTTCCTGGCTCTTGAGTAGAGCTTAGGGCTTCTGCTTTAGATGGCTAAATCCTGGGGAAAAATCTATCAGTGCCACTAGGGCCCATGAATGGTCACTGTAACTTCCAAGGAAAGGAAAATTAATTGGTCAGTGTTTTTCAATCCAACATTGTTTTTCTCAATATTCTGAAATTTATCAGAATTTATTAGATCTTCAGCCAAGTAAGGAAGTACACAGAGATTTGTTTTTTATGGATAATAAAATTTCTGCTGTCCTGTCCTTTCCATCCTGGATTGCACCCCCACCAAGCAAACTTCCAGGGAACCAGCCTTCTTCCAACACAGCATCTGAGTGCTCGCACTTTCCTGTCCCATCAGTGCTGTGTGCTGCTTGTAGGTAACAAGAACAATTAATTGTGTTTTGGTTACTTCAGGTGAGGCAAGGCAGGACATGGAATGAGGAGATAACCAAGAAGCAGGATGGTTATGTGCACAGCATCTTCTTAGCAGCACCTTTCAGCTGTGCAGTGAAGTCTCACAGAAGCAAAAGCAAAGAGCAGACCCCTCCCAACTTAGGATTCTTCACAAAAGTAGCTACAGAGCCTGCCTTGTCCTGAAGTACAATACAAATATTTGCTGAAATAACTGGTTCAGTGCAGTGGGATTGTAACATGATCTTCCAGTTGCTGAAGGTCAGGGGGACCCTTCCTGGGGCTCCAGCTGACTGCAGTGTGCCATCACCAATCATTACACAAGGACTCGCTAATAGGGGTGAGTGCTCGGTGGGCTTTAACACAAGGTACTCTGATACACGGAAAGAGACAGCTGGAACTACCCTGTCTTGTCAATGACTGCAGATGAGAAGCCTGATTTTCACTCTGATACTCACAGAAAGGACTTCCATTATTGAACTCCTTATAGCCTTACAATTTGGGGATGAAAAGACAGAGACAACAGCAGCCCTTTAAACTTTAGCCCTTAATTACCTCAATAGTAGATTTCTTTATGAGGCAAATACTTGCTACAGCTTTATGCAAAAAAATCCAAACCAAACAAACTTCGACCAAAAAAACCCCATAGGAATGTCAGAAACAAACCCACAAGACCTGATTTAGGAAACAGCTTACGACACAAGACAAGCCAGGAACCTCCATTTTCAGCTGGTCTTTGAGACAAAAATAAAAGACTTTAAGAATACATTACTGCAATACTGCAGATGAGAGCCACAACAATGGAACGGCTCTGGAGGTATGTGGGTGTTGTGATTTAGCCCTGTCAGGCAGCTAAGCACAACCCAGCCACTCATTCAATTCCTCCTGATGCAGGAATGGAAAGAGAATGGAAAGGCCAAAAACTAGAAAACTCATGGGCTGAGATAACAACAGTTTAAAAAGTCAAAAAAGGAAACAAGGAAAAGCAAAAACCAGGAAAAAAATAAGTGAAGCAAAATAATCCTCCATAACTTCTTGCCACCAGCCAACCAATGCCCAGCCAGCCAGAGCAACAGCAGTCCTGGCAAACTTTTCCCCCTACCTTTGATTGCTGGGCATAGCACCATCTGGAACAGAATATCCCTTTGGTCAGCTGAGGTCAGCTGTCCCAGCTCTGTCTCCTCCCAGCCTCTTGTGTACTCAGAGTCTGCTTGCTGGCAGAACAGGTGAGAAGCAGAAAAGGCCTTGATGCTGAGCAGTGTTTAGCAATAATTAAAACATTCCTGTGTTATCAACATTGTCTTCACAACAAATCCAAATCAGCAGCTGTGGTGAAGAGAACTAGAACTCTCTTTCAGCTAAAACCAGTACAATGGCTTTGATGTGGTAATGCAGGGTTGGTGGCACCTTTTACACCCCATTATAAACTTCCCTCACTTCAGAAAATGCTGGGCTAGGAGCCAAGGAAATGAATTGACTTTTTGAATATGTATCCCTTTTACCTCTGATATTTGTATTTAGAACTGCTGGTGATATGCTTGAATGGCTGCTGACAGGGATGACAGAGCGTCTGTGATTGCAGGAACGTTATCAGTTGAGGCACCACCATCAAACGCTGCTGTGCAGTGATTGTCTGCATCTGGCTGCCCTTCTAAGACTGTGTTTTTTCTCTCTCCCCCTCTTTCTGTCTTTTACCTTTCAGGCTGATTTCAGCATCACTGTTCCTCCTTTCTCCTCCCTGAAAGGATATTTTGGAAGTATGGCTGATCATTGTCAGTTGTAATTCTTCAAAAATGTAAATGTGCTTCAGAGAAGAGGAAGTATGGTATCTGTGACTCATCCATACTTCAGGCAAATTCTCTAGTTCAAGGGAAAATAAAAAGACGTGCCCTAAAAAATAAAAAAGTTTTAAGACCGGAATAACAAATTTAAACAGGAAAAGATATTGAATACAGCCAACAGGCTTCAGAAGCAGCAAACATCTGATACACAAGAAAGTAACAATAGGCTAAGAAATTAATTATTCCAGATGTATTGCACATCCTGCACGCAAGTGGAATAGCAGACCTCCACTTACAGATAAATACAGCCTATTTTGGTTTGCTTGAGGACAGGCACCCCTCTTACACCCATACAGAGAGAAGCACCCGGCCCCACACAACTCCATCAACTCCATCCAGGCAGGGCATCAGCACCTGGCTCTCTACCAGGAACCCTCTTGCTTGGAAACAATTGTGTGCTGCTGTGGTATTTCCTTTCTGCTTCTCCAGCGTCCCTCTTAATGAGTCACTGAGCTCAGACAGGATGGCTTTAAAGGGCCACAAGTTGTGCATGTGCAGACCAAGCAGGACAAATCCTTGTCGTCTTTCTGCTGCTGCTCATGGACAAGGCTTGCAGTCCTGTGAAACAGTGCCACTGTGTCTGTGCCCTCCTTGCTCACCACTTCACTCCCCACTCCTGAGGACTGCAGCTCATGCAGCACACTCACCCTGGGCTCCTGGGTAGCTGCTGTTGGCATGGGGGTGATCTCTCTGCTGGTTTGTACAGTATTTAGTACTGTGTTTCATGACAGACAGCAATAATTATTAAAGGGTTTGGGTGCATGATTCTACCTGCCGTAGCATAAACAGAAGCTCAGGTGATACAGAGGAACTTGCATCAGGCTCTGCTGTCGTGAGCAAGAGTGAAGGCAGTCTAACCCCAATGCAATACAGTACTTCACGTTTTGGATCCCAACACAGACATCTGCAACCCACGTTTTAACATCTCTGCAATGACCTAATGCGTGGCAATTGCTGGTGAACTGGAAGTGTTTCCATGGCAGATTGGCTTTGCAACAAAAAAGCATAACAGGTGGTTGCCTAGAGCAGCAAAATATTGGGAGCTGCACAGTCAGTGCAGTGTGTGAACAATGGCAGGTCCTGAAAAGCTGGATGTATTCCAGCCATGCTCCTGATCCCAGTGTTGGATGTTCCACTTGCACACACCTCTCCACAGCCCAGAAAGTGCAGTGCCAGTTATGAGCTTTCAAGATGAGCAAGGATATAGTAAATAATTACACAAAAGGGCCCATATCACTGAGCATTAACAGGTAAATTTTGACTGGGTTTTGATCTAATGGTCATTGTTCTCATTTAAGGTAAAGGACAGTCTGAGTGTCCAGTTCAAATCTTCTGAAATTAGTGCCCAGGCCTGTTTTTTCAATATAAATCCATCTCCAATGGATTTTGCACAATTTTAAAAATGTATTTTATTTTTTATTTTTCCCTGGGAGAAGCACAGATGTAATCCCCCATTACCACACGTTCTATAGACAAGCTTCCTAAGTTTGTGGCATGTCTGACACAATGTCAGTGTGACAGGGAAATCTTCCCTAGGAAACCCCCTGCCTGATCATGGTGTCATTCATACCACTGCTGGTAACCCACCAAGCAAAACTCTTCCTACTGAGTCACTGATCTGCTCTGGCAAGGGGAGTTAGTTTCAGTGCTCAGGGTGCCCTCACTGACTCCTTATGCAGCCTTGCCCCAGGGACAGGCTGGCAAAAATAATTTGGAGCTTGGTCTGATGCCAGGGAAAGCAGTTGTATAGCTGTCAGATTAAAGTGGATGCAACTCTCTTTATTCATGAGCTACTTCTGCTTTGTAAATCTTTTCTCTGTACCTGGTGATGCCTGCAGGTCCCAGCAGCAGGGCTGCCAAGGGGGTACAAGGCTGGTACAAGGGGGTACAAGGGCTGGAAGCTAGGGGTACAAAGGAGGGATGGGGTGCTGGGGCCAGGGCAGGCAGCTCTGGAGACATCCCTGAAAATGCTCCTGAAGTATAACAAACAGGGAAATACACTGCAGCAGCTATTTCAAGATCAGAAGGTAACAGCTCTCAAGGAAGAACATGCAAATCAGAGTCAGAAAAAAAAAAAATAGAACAAACAGATCCAGACAGCTGCTGTCTCACTGGTATGGGCTTCTCCGACCGTGTCTGTTCCTGAGGGACAGATCTGCTGGCAGCTGTGTGCACACACTGTGCAGGGTGCTCTGCCCAGCCAGGGGTAAGGTGCAATGGCAGCAGCTTTCAGCAGGTGCTGGGAAAAGTCATGCTGCCCTCGGCAACCACCAGGTTACCTCATGTACCATTCATGTACCTCATTCCCTACATTTCACTGCCCATATTTCTTTAAGAGCCTTCTAAGGCAGTGGCATGGTTTAACCCCTGCTGGCAGTCACAGGACAGGCAGCTGGAAGGAAAACTGGGTGCTGCCCTCCAGCTTGCACAGCAATAGCTGCCTTCCCACCTCCAGGCACAGCTGCTCCTCCCTTGTTTCCCATGGCCTCCCAGGCCTTGCCTCTCTCCTTTAATTCAGCCAAGTATTCCTTGCTAGGGGAAAGCTTGAAGGGGATCAGGTGAATTCAAAGAACATGAGGGTTCTGAGGGGTGGCACATCTGTGCCACCCAGCCATGAGTTTTCCTCCTGTCCTAGTTTCATCTCAGATAGTGTCAATTTTATTCCTAGTACCTGATACAGTGCCGTGGTTTTGGTTCAGAATGAGAAAAATGTTAGCAACACACTCATGTTTTAGTTGTTGTTGAGTACTGCTTCCTCTAAGTCAAGGACTTTTCGGTTTCCTGTGCTCTGCCAGCCAGCAGGAGCACAAGAAGTGGGAGGGCACATGGCTGGGACAGGTGATCCAGGCATGTTTTATAAACTCAGTGCTGGGTTAGCAGCAGCAAAAGTAAATCCAGTATTAGGAATTATTGGGAAAAACATAGAGAATAAAACAGAAAAAAAAACCCCAAACATCATCATGTACATGCAGTTTTGGGGGCTCAAAGTGCTTTTTTGTACTTTCTGGGGGCTAAAAGAGATCAGTACTTGAGCTCAGCCGAGGGGGATTTCTAAAAAGTACTGTGTCAGTCTCAAAAGTAATCTGAAAAACACTCAATACTGGAAGAGAGGAGCATTGAATGCTCTTTCTCCAACCTTATTCCTCCATCTGTCACTGCCTATGGAACAGTCAGAAAACAAATAATGGAGCCAAGGGACCCAAGGCCTGAACCAGTACTGCTGTTCTGATGTCCTTACTTTGGTGCATCACTCACAAGCAATGGCTTTTGGCTGATAACCCAGCCAGGACAGGCACTTGCCAGAGGTACATAGGGACATACATTTCTGTCAGTGTAAACTGGGGATAAAACACCACATTCTTTTAATTCACACAAGCAGAAGTGGTGGAGCAGGTTATACAGGCTTCTGCTCTCAGCCCTGGAAATGTGCTGACACTCATGAATTCCTCTGCCAAGAGACCTGAAATGAGCCTGGAGGTGCAAGGCATCAGCAGATTATACCCAGAGGGCTCCTCAATTACTTGTTCTGTTTCATTCCTACTCTTTCCTGCTTGGCAAATTCATTCCAGTTCTGAAAGGTCAAGAAGCCATGCAATGTTATGTTTCACTAATTGACCACTTAACTTTGTGTTCAGGCCCCCCAGTTCTTTGGACACGGCCAGGAGTGTCAGGCTGATTTTTTTAACTGGAACATGATGTCCAGAACTGGGGAGCTTCCAGCATTGCTACTTTTAGTTCTCAAAGTAGCTGAGGAGTGTCAGCCTGGCCAGGCTGTTCTGAAATAGGAATGCCTTTGTTTCCAGACTGCACTGGTGGCAGTTGGGTCTGCTTTACTGAAAACAAATATTTAAAGTCATAAGTGGTTCCAAAATCTTTCCTTCTTTCTTAAACTTCCTCCAGGGGCCAAGTTTTCCTTATTTCTTAAAGGATAGTCTCTTCTCTTCAGGCAAAATCAGACCTGGGTACCTCCAGGAATGAAGATTACATGTGGAAGCCTCTCACCCTTTGTGCCCTTCCTGAGCCCTCCCCAGTACTCCTCTGTTCCTGCTTTTTCCTCCATACCCACTGCTAGCAAGGATGGGTGGTAAAAATACAGAATACTTCCTGGAGAGATTGGTTTGGTTTATGTGTTTGTCTGAAAAAAGAAGTGGCATGCTGATACAGGCTTTTTTTACTCTCTCTCTTCTTCTGTCATGCTATTTGGTATTTTTGTGAAGTCCCAGTTTCTAGAATTATGTACAAGGATCTCAGCTCTCATTTTGAAAAACACAGTGAGCTGTTACCCTCATAACTATAAAAAGTGAAGCATGTATCTCCAAAACTAGGTGTCAAATGACATTCTCTGATTCTTGAAATCTTACTGCCTTGAAGCCAATATGATGATATTAGCAGTTACAGCAAGGATTCTGGTTATAATTTTGAATATACAGAATCAGGAGTGCTGTCTTTGTGATTTCATGAGCACTGAGAATGGAGGACACTTAAAAATAATTTCAGACAGCCTGGGGCTCAAAGCAATACATCCTCTCCTCCAGCTTATCAGCTGCTAGAACAGCATTTTCCTGCATGAATGTGCATTCCTGAATGAATAACATACACTGAACCTGAATATTTTAGTTTGCACCTTGAACAACAATCAGAATGCATATTGTGTTCCTAGGAGAAAATAGACCTCACAACACTTTTACTGAAAAGCTGATACAGGACTAAGCAGAACATCTTGGGTTACTGAATTCAGTCTGACAGGTGCCATTTGTAACTTTGATAAATTGATACCATTATTTTTTAAATTATCTGGGTTTATCCCTAGTCACTTTCTCTGAAAAACACCCCAGATTATTTTTTCTCAGATGATTTGACAGCTTGCCTATATGCAGCCTCTTTTAAACTGTGGCCACTTCACAGTTATTTTATCTTGTATCATCTTTGTCCTTTAAACTACATAAATCTTTTTCTGTAGTGTGATTATTTGTAGATAGCAAGCACATGGCTTCTCAGCCTTTTTTTTTTCCTTCTTCTGTCTTTTTCTCTTCCTATCTAACCCTCTCTTCCCTCCCCACCTCATCATCTTGCCTTTTTCTTCAGACCGGCTGGCTGGGATTGCATGTGATGTCTCCAAAGGAGGGGTTTGGGTTTTTTTCCTGTGTTGACAATCAGTATTCTTCAAATTCAGAACACTGAAAGTTCTAGGGGTTTTTAGGATGGAAAAGGAAAAAAAAAGAAGTAATCCCAGTTCACAGCACTCAGATATTTGGTAGTTCAACAACACAGTCAAGCAAAGTACTTGAAGAGAAAAAACTATTATTTCAGATTCCAAATCATCCATCTGTGAAAAGACATCAGGAAACTTTAAAACCTAAGTCCCACCCACCAGTCAATGAAATTTATGGATAATGTCTCACAGTCTTTGTAAACCAGGATAGCACCTGATTTTACGCAGTACCTTACAGAGCTAGAGAGTCTTAAAGTACTTTAAATAGTCTCACTTCCCAGATGGCTGCATTTAGTAGATTACACCTATAATTAGCAGTAAGAGGCTAGGGAATGCTTCCCGTAGGGCCTGTCTCCTCAGAGGGACTTTACCCAAGTATGCTGAGATGTGCCTAATACACCTCTGTTGGACTGGCTGTGAGAAATAAGTTCAATTTGCTCTTCCTTCTGCAGACTCAAGCCCATATCACTCACCTCCTGCTAGAAGGGTACCCAGCTTGCCAGTTTATGGGCCCTGTGATCCACCCCTGCCACGCATTACATGGGGGAAAAGCAGTAAATGTGTGAATGGTGTTGTAAACCAGTGATGCAGATATTCACCTCCTGGGGAAGGAGAAAGGAGGCAGACTAGATCCTGGATCCTGTGTTTTATCCTGTTTGGTAGTTAATATTAAAAAAAGAAACATGGAATAGGGACCAGCTCTGTCTTCCCTCCCCAGCACTTTAAGAGTGATTCCAGAGACCTGCAAAGCCTTATGCTCTTCTGTGGCTCTGCTTCTAACTCACTAGAAATTAAAAAAAGGGGTTGTAATATGCTATTTCACCTGTCCTATGTTTTCCTGTCAAATATAAAAGAAGAGAACTGTTTGAATCACTTGGATAGTGATAGTGACTTGGATAGACTAGGAATACAGCACTCCCATGCACTCACCAGCAAGGCAAGAAGATATGCCTGCTTTTTACAGGCGAGTCATACAGTCTCATTAAAGTGCTTTGGTTTGCAATGGATGCCAGATTAGGCAGGAAAAAACCCAAACCCCACGGATTAATTACATCCAGGCAGTGCTCAGCTATTGTAAATCAGCCTAGACTCAGAGACTTTCGTGAAAGTACGTGAGTTCACATGGGTACAGATGTGAACTTTGAGACTGAAACAGTCCTAGATTATTTTCCTCTTATTACAGTCAGACTGGAATCTCCTAGATTGCGCTCTGGAAACAGTGCCTCTCCACGGACAGTGACAGCTCATCAGTCAGCAATACAGCTTCCCATCCATCAGCTTTCAAGAGGAACAGAGAGGAAGCACCACGTGTGACCTTGTGCATTTGATGATATACAACTCAATTCAAACTCACCGGATCTACTGGGCTGCGTAGCACAAATACCCAAAATGTGTGTGCAGGTCTCTGCAAAGGGATGGTCTGGGCAATCAGTAAAAATTGACATTGGGGAGCATCTGAGGAAGCATATGAGAAAGATTAGAGAGTGTAATTCCCAGAAGGATTTAATATATGTGGGCTGAAGAAATAATTTGTATTTTATTTGCTTATAAAGTAACCATAGATGTCTGCTTGAGTAGGAAATTTGGGTAAAGTAGACCTTGGGTATTGATGAATGCAATTACTTGTAGAGCCTTCACCACTGTTTTGGGGGAAAACAAGGATAAGCAGAAGCCATACAACAATTTCCACCCTTAGCACTGGGTGTTACAGACTCCTTTGGTAGCTGAAGTTCTCCATTTGGAGAAAACCAACAAATTTTCTCGCTTTGTTGAGGGGTGACTTTCTCGTGAACCAGTAAAGACCCAATGCTGTCTAGGTGGGCAGGACTGCCAGATGCAACAGATACATAGATAAGTACCTGTCCTTAGAGAGGAGAAGTGTGTGTGAGGATGTATTTGAGACAGAATTGATTGTGCTATGCCAAGCCACTGCTACCCAGCATCAGGGTTCAGAACCCATCAGATTCCCTCTGGCCCAAAGTGCCCCTCTCTGCAGAGGGAAGCTGGGCCCTCAGTGCCTGGAAATGGTCAGTACTCAGAACAGGGCAGCATTGTAGCTCCTTTCTGCCCAGCACTGAGCCTTGGGAGTTCTTCTGTACCTGCTCCCTGCAGCTCTCCTGGAGAGTGGCTATGTGGTGCAAATGTGTGATAACACATGAGAAACTACATGGTGCAAAGAACTAGGAAACAAATGGAAAACTTGACCTGCCAAGGAGGGAAAGAGGATTTGCTTATAGAGCAAACACATGGATCTTGTTGAAGGTTGGATCTTGTTGTGGGGATCCTGTGTATCTTTTCCATGCAGACTCAAAGGCTTTTCAAAGGTTCATCTGAAAACTGGCAGACTAAACTGCATTTTCTGCATATTTTTATTCTGAAATTTGGCTGTCCTGATAAGAAGAGAGAACTTATGTTTAAACAAGCAAAAATAAAACCTGTTTTTCTAGATGAAGTTATGTTTGCCAACATCAATAGTAGTAACTTTTATACAACATCAAGAACAGTAACTTCTATATTCATAATTTAGCACTGACATTTTAGGACAAGAAGTGCTGTTAGTACTTTTTTTCGTGCTACAATATGCAGGTCTGTCAAGTGATTTTCCAATAACAATTATTGCATATGGTTTGTTCTCCTAAGACTGTTCTTTCCACCTGGGCATTTAGTTATCTGTCCTTAAATTTTGCATATTACCATCTCTCTTTCCAGTTTTTCCTGGAGACAGGGGAAGAATAAATATCACATTTGTCTTCAGAAATTGATGGGGAAAAACTAAGGAAAATGTGCATAATTGTCTGTCACCAAAATTTCAATTTCCAGGGGAAAAAAAAAAAAAAGAGTAGATCTATTTGTTACCAAATATTTGTTGGGAACAACATTTAAAGGGTAAATGGAAATTTGTAACAGCCAGAATGGATTTGTTAAGAACAAAACATTGTGTCTCACCAGTAGAATTTCCTTCCTATAATGAGTAAGAGGCCTATTAGTTAGAGGATAAGAAGTAGGAGTCACTTATCTTTATTTTGTTATGTTCCTGTCCCTGGCTTGTGTGCAGGTTGTGTGCAAGCTCACAGCTACACTCAGTGACCACATACCCTTGTTCACAAGTGGAGTGGAAAAACAAACTGAATGAGGTTTTGTTGGCATCTATCCTGGACCTCTTCCTGCATACTGATTTCACACAACACCTAGAGGCCTGAACACAGAAGGAACGGACTGCATCTTCAGAAGACACTGGAAGAGACCAGAAGACAGGATTGGAATTCAAGATTATTCAACAAGTGTCATTCAAGACTTTATAGACAGGTGTGTCATCTGCAGGTCATAAAAAATTACCTCTCTGTTCTGCCTGGCATTTGTGAGGCCATGGCATTGCCTACAGAAGGAAGAATGAATAAGGTTATATATTAAAAGAAGGTTGTATGAAATAGATTGCCAAAGGAGGTCCATATCTACTCCTTACTTGAACATCTTTAGGAAGAGATTAGACAAATATTAAAAAAATTGTCTTGGTAAAAATGTTCGTGCCGAGGGACAGACAGATGAACTAGAGGAGCTCTTTAAGTCACAGACCACATTTCCTATTCTCTTTCAGCTTTTCTCCTTGGTACCCACGTTCCGTTTCCTGAGGAACGACAGAATCAAAAGATGTTATTTGATGGCCTCCTTTCTAAACATAGTGCAATTTTAGTATCCACACACAACTAAAGTAGTATTTCATGATACCAAACTGCCAAATATATCTGCCTTGGTTTTTAAACTCAGTAGCTTATGAATATTAGATAAAAATTAGGTCACTTGATTGTCTGGCCCCAGTTTATAAAGGGTTTTATGCATGCAAACTCAGAATGTTGTGACAAATTACCTACATATTAGCCACCCACAAATCCCAGTCCTTTGAAAGCTGCATTGGCCCTTGTGTATTTTCATGCTGACTTTGCAGTTTTTAACATGATGTGTGACTTCCTTTTCATAAAGTATCTGCCAATGAACTTCTAAGGGAGCCTTTGAGCCTTTAGAAGATAGTTTTTTCTTTCATTTTATATGCTTCGTGATACTAAATAGATCTTCACAGAAAGTTCTTAGTAAAAAAAGAGAATCAGAGGCAGAGCTCCCTTTGGTAATTTGCAATGCCTGATTTTGTTAGACAGAGTCAGATGCTGAAGAAGCAGATTTCCAGGTTCAGGTTGACAGGTCAACTGCACTGCTACGTTCAGCTTTTCTCTTTATCAACTCATGGTTCAGAGACTGGAGGGGCAAAGATGATAAGCAGGGTAAAAGAGAGATCAGCCGTGACAAAGGTGAGACTGGCAACCTCTGAATAAATATGGAAACAAGCACTGAGGAAAATTAGTACACTGAGCAAGTCCAGGGCAGTTACTGAGACAAGGTGTCAAATAAGTTCAATACCTGAGATTTGATATGATGGAAGGAGTTCAACCAGACAGAAAGAGCATACCTGAGCAGCAAGTCAAACAGTGCCTCTGAATTCTTAAAGGAGTCATAAAATCCTGTAGCATTTGGAGCATCAGAATGCTCCACTGGAAAGAAAAGGGTCTATTGACAACTGTACAAAAAAAGTATAAACCCCACAAAAACGAACCAATTTAATCTAGGTAGATTTTCTAAATCTCTGTTTAGACCAGAATTCTCAGTCATCCAAACAACAAGTTATTTTAACACAGTAATTTGCACTAGCTCATCACTTGCAAAATGATTGAAGGTATGAACAAAAAGTAAAGACCAAGGCACAACTGGTGACTACAAGCCTAATTTTGCGCTACAGTCAATTCTAACAAGCAAAGAACTTGTACAGAACTCTGTACTGCTTACTGTGTAAGGCTACAAAGGGTACCCAAGCAGTCTCTGTAAGAATCTAGTGTGTGAATATGATGGTCACTTGTGTCTTTAGGAGATGTCTTGGCAGCGGGGCTTCCTGCCTTAGTAATAAGATTCGTCAGCAGAGCTTCCACAGAAAACTCCCACTGTTCTGTGTTATTCCACAGGAGAGAAGTGCTGCAGTAGTCCTTGGTACAGGAACACCAGCTTCAGTCCAGGTTGTGTTGTTCCAGGCCTCATGGCTGATCTGACTGACTGCTGGTGGCAGCACAGCTTGGAGTGGGAGGCAGGACTAGCTGATGTCCAACCATACCTTCCTCCAAGATTCATGTGATTCTATAACTTTTATCCAAAAGAACTGCTTTTGGATCTGCTGTGAATGAATGATACGATGCAGTTTGATTTTTGCTTCCCTCAGATATACGTATATTTCCAGCAGTCTCTCAATTATAAAAGTCAATTTCACAGTCAGTAAATGGTTCCTTTATTGATTCTCATCTACTAAATCCAAGCAGCTCCACAAACAACAATATACTGGTGATGTACTGAGGGATAAAAGAAATTACTCACATTTGCAGGGAGGAAAAACACAAAGCTACAAACTAACAGCCTCTTTGCTGTACTGGAGCTATAATTTCAAATGTCAAAAACCTTTGACATGCCTCATAGATTACATCTTTAGGAGAGCCCTACTTCTGTTTAAAAGCTGAAATTAAAGGACTTTTACTTATTTTGAATTGTAATTTCAGCAAACTCTTTAGGCTGCAATATTTAATCTATTTTTCTGAGGTTTGCATTACTCATGCTGCCAAAGAGCTCTTAGCAGAAGCCAATCTCCATTGGAATTCTGCACCTACACTCAAAACATAAATAGAAAGGAGAAAGATTTAAAAGTATAATTAATCAAAAGCCCATATCAGGACCTTGACTTCTAAAGGGTAAAAGAATGCTTGCAACCAAAAGACAGGTTTGAGCTCCTCTTGTTGCAAAACCAAACCCCTGGGATTAAGGTCCTGGTGATTCTCCAACAGCAATGCCAAGGACAAGAAACAGATGACTTCTCCTGGCTGGGTTTTCATCTCTGCAGAGGGATTCTGCACAACAGACAGGGAGGTTATAGCCACCCCATTACGTACCAAACCATGTCTTGTTACAGCTCCAGTTCCTGCCAAAGCTACCCCGAACAGCTGGATTCACACTAAAGTCCCACTTGTTTTTACCCTTCCTCTCCACTGTAGGAATGCCTTCTGGAGAAATAGCCCATGCACTTGGGCAGGAGTACTGCCTAAGCTCCATGCTGATCAGAGGCACCAAAGCTGTTCCCAGGCACAATAGCTTAAAGTAGCCTCAAGGCTACCACAAAGGTTCAGCTTCAAGAAAGTGACAGTAGCAGAGGGAATTGGGCATATTTACAAACAAAGCAAGAATAATTCATTATGAAAGTCAAAATTAATTGCCATCCATTGCATGTTTTTGTAGCATGGATTTTGTATGTTCACTGAAATCCTCTTCATGCAAGTTCTGCCATTTTAACAGAGACATGTGAAAGTGTATTTTCCTTAGAAGATTTAAAGAGGATATGAAGATTTGATGGTTATGTATTTCATAATCAGAAAAGCAGACCACTGGTTTGTTTGCTTTTCTCTAACTGCTCCAGTAAACTCCCTGGTGCTCCTTCTCCATAGGGTGTGGTTTTACTCCCTAATTTCGTCCTCCCTTGCAGAGAAGAGATCTCTCAGCAAAAAGACACTGAAAATTTCCTTAGTATATTCTGGATTTCATTCTATTTGTCTGTTTAATAAAAACATTTATAATCACTTAAAAAGCTTTCTCTGGAAGAGAATGTTTAAGATAAACCTTAATTAAGCCTGTCTTTAATGCTGAATAATTAAAACTACCATACCTCCAGAGGTCTGGCATGGAGAAATCTATGTTTAGCATAATTTTTGTAATTTCTGACAATTAATCATATTGATTTTTTTAAAAAGTAGCTGCGGACATATTCAGTCCACTCTGATCTGTTCGTTTGCCTTAGGGAATCTAGCAAACAGAATAGTCTGATAGTCAGAATAGAAAATGTGTTTTCTCACAAAGAGCCTATTGAAGTCAACAGTCTGTTAGGAACTAGATATTGCTTCTAGATTTCCTTCCCACTGCTCTGGAAGATTTTCCTCCACATTTCTTCAGAGCTGTCCTACAATGCTCAGAACTCTTTAGCCTCCTGCTTAAGCTGACTTTACCAAACTTTAAGTCTCTCATGTGGGAAAGCCAAGGTTATCCATCCATGGGAGCATGAAGGGCTGAAGCAAATGTTGTCAAAGTAGGCAGTCTTCCAGTGATTGCAGTGAATCCTGGAACATGCTCCATGAGTTTTTTAAGAAAAAACCCAAGAACAATGACTTTCCAGATACAATGCAGGCTGAAAATCTCTGTATGCAGTGACTGTTCCTGTAGTACTGCTAAATGACAAAGGAACTGGTGGTGATAGGCCATCACTTTTCACCTTCAAGCCCTTGCTATGAGCCCATCATACCATGGTGTGGGTCCCCACCATCCTGAAGTCATGGAATAACTTCTGTGAAATGGAAGGAGTGACTCTGATTAAGAATCTCAGTATGTCTCTGGAAGTGGAAGCAGTTCAATGGAACAAAAACATTTCACAGTGAGTGATTATGCAAGCAAGAGTGAAAATGAAATAGCAATTACTCTTTTTTCAGATGATAAGCAAGAGGTGGAGTTGTATGCGACCTGTCTTCCTACATAGTTAGCTTCTTGGTTCAAGTTTCACGTAAGGATGGACAAAAATGATGAAGAATTTCGAAATGAGGATGCGATAGGAGTTTTGCAACTCCCTTGAGCACATAGGGGCACTTTCTGTAAAGATCAGTGCAAGTTTAGAAGCACACAGCTTGTTGAGAGCAGCAACCACCAAGAAATTTCCAGCTGGACTCCGGTTCCTGTTTCCAGGGAGGTCTATCATAGCTTCATAATTTCAAAGTACAGGAAGCCACTGGAAAAGGTAATTTGATTTGTTTGAATACAAGGACACGCAGACTAATGGGCCAGTGATAGGAGGGAGAAGGCATGGCTGCAGCTGGGGAAAAGGGGCCAGGGACAGCTGGCAGAGAAACAACATCCTGCATGGCTGCGTGATTTAGACACTGGCAAGGGAAAGCCAGTCTGTTGTTCAGACCTGGGAGAGACTCTCTGTCACCCTAGGGGAAGGTTATGTATTACAGAAAAGACCATGTAAAACAGGTAATCACCTACCCTGAGCACTTGATCATATCTACTGGGATAGGTAAGAAATTTTATCATCAAAATTTTCTGCAGGATTGCCGATTCTGATTAATTCTAATGGATCTTCTATTTTGCACTATATTATTTTCTCCATAACACCTTTCTCTCATACCAGCCTGTACAGTCCCTTTTTTAAATATTTCACTCTCTAGAGAACCTACTTGCACTTTGTCTTGGTAGCTCTTGCTCTTACATGCAGTTGTAGTATATTCAGAGAAAGAAAGCAAAAGTGAATGGGAGAAAGGCATGCAGAGGAAGAGACTCAAGGCTATTTTTCCTTTTATCTGAGATACCTTTCTATAGATATTTACATTGATGGCAAGTGGGTGGTGAGTGACTGGACCCCTTATGTCAGTGTCCAGTCATGGGTGGAACCAATAGACAAAAGAAAGATTGAAGGCATTGGAGGTGAGAGCCTCCACCTTCCAGGACATATACACCAATATGCCTTTAAGCAGCCTTGCCCTCTGAGATCAATTCTCTTCTTTTTGTTTCCACAGGCTGATAAATTCATCATAAATCTTAGTGATAGCCTTTCAACAGCAGGGGCATCCCGACCCATCACTATAGATATTTTTTTGTGCTAGCTTGATAGTGGACATTAATAACATGAGCTGCCACCTCTTAACAAAAGACAAAAGGTGAAAATGTATATATAAATGTATATAATTTGGGTTGCTGATGGAGTCCCATCCTCCCAGCCCACATCATGGGTGTGTGCAAGGAATTTCTCATGCATGCTCATGTGAACAACCTGTATGCAGTCAGGGAGTTTACAGTAAATGGCTCTTAAGATTTCGGAGCCACTGCCATACAAAAGTCCATTGTTCATATGCAGGATCTGCCTCCCTACCCACTCATTATAAAAGCACAGTTCATAACAGTGGCATGTTTATTTTAGCAGGGTGTTAAGTGTTACCAACTGAGTCACAGTTGCTGGTTTAGGCTTAGAAATGGGATTACTGCAGCTATTCTGAAACATCTAAAATGCAGGACAAGGCACACGTACAATGTCAGTGCTCAGGCAACAGTTTTAAGAAGGTAGAATGTTACTGGGCTGAGTTTGAACCAGATAAAAGCATTTTATTATAAGAGAATGAATGCAAGACAACTCTGATGGAGAAAGAGGGTCTTGTTCACAGGCAGCTGTCAGCCTGGAGAGTCCAACCTCCTTGTCTGTCCTCTGCAGAGAGGCTGGATGCTCTATAGGGCAGTGGCTTACCTTCAAAATGCTTGAATTTTTCCTTAGGCTAGAATCAGTGTCTGCAAGCCCTCTCATAGGTTTGTTCATGCATTGAAAACTTCAGCCAAAAGCGATGCAAATCTCAGGAGGTGAGTAACAGCTATAAGAAGTTCAACACTTAAAGGAAATGTTTCTCCAGGTCATCGAAATTTATGAGTAAGTCTGGACTGGCATCACATTATCCTATCCTAAACTGAGTTCTGTCTTTATTAGAAAAACAATATTGGTTATTTGGACAGCTGCTTTCAACAGAGCAGGCAAGTTTCCTGCAGGGAAAGTCTCCTATGTGGCCCGAAAGAAAGTCCTAATTTCATTCAAGCCTTTACCCTCTATGATCTTTTTCCATTTGGTTCCCTTTCTACCATGAGCTGTTTCCCAGAAGACAAGGTGACTCTTCTCCTCTTCCTTAAGGAATAGGGAGTGGAGCTGGAGGAAATGGACCTCGTGAGAAATTAAGAGCAGTGAGGAAAGAGAAAGATCTTACAGCCAGTAAGGCTAAGAGTAGTGTAACAACCTGTGAAACGGGAACACAACCAGCAGTTTTCAGGCCACTCCCTTAAGAATCAAAATGTCTGCTGGCATTCAGGAGATGAGGTAAGAAGGGAGAAGCAGAGAGACAAAGGCAGGGTGTTGGCTAGGGAACAGCAAAGCAGGAATGAAGGAAGGATGGCACACTTCAAGGACATAAAGGAAGATTGAGATAGACAGTTTGGTTCCTCCGGAAAAAGACAGAAGACAACAGCAGATAGGATTCAGACAGAAGTGGGAAACTGATATCTGTGCAGCTATGCATGCAGAAGGAATCCTAGGAGAAGACATGAAAGGATGGTATCTGTGGATGCTTTGCATGGTGAGAGAGAAGCATACAGGAAATTTGGAAATGAGACCTGAAATACTGAAGAAGGGTCAAATGTTCAAACCTTTATAGACAAACAGGAGCAACTTACAATTCTTGTGCCTTTGACATCACAAAAATTATTTTCCTCCAACTTTGTGGGCAAAATGGGTTCACTGACTGGCAACTCCCTTATGACCCCCTTCCTGCAAGAAAACAGCTATTCCTGCTTGAACTGCTCAGTTCACTGTTACCTCACATGCAGGTTGTGACCTTCTATCAACATGTAACAGGTGGTATTTTCCAATGCCCTTGTCAGAAATGGCTGACATTTGCAAGACATGTCACATTTAGTCACTGCTGCTCCAAATCCAAAATAAGCAGGGCACAAACATAGGTGAAGGAGGAAGAGAAATAGGAAGTAACATGGCCAGGCTTTCACAGCAAGAGAGGAAATGCTGTGTAGGCAGTCATCCTTTCTATAGACAGATTCAAGGGACGCCAAGGAACTAACCAATTAAAAGCCTCTGAAGACAGAAAATCCTATGAGGGGTATCCTGGGTGCTGTGGGGTTTTCTTCTGTTATTGTTAAAACTACTGCCTAAACAATATATTTGACTAGAATAGAGTAAATAGGGAAATCATATGTGTGAAGCACAAAAACCCCCAAAGATTAGCCTCTGGTCCTATAGTCTTTTGAGCAAAAACTGCCCTCATTTACACTGATAAAACAAACAGGTGAAAACAAATGTAATCAACTGTGGGATGGAGTAATGAATTTAACCAGCCTCTTCTATCTCCTGTGTTTATGGCTGCGCTCTCCAAGTAGCTTTCATTTGGTGGCTGCAGTCTTCTGTGTGAAACCTAATCCCAAAATACAGCACACAGCTCCTGAGGCTCACTTAATCTTAGACTGCCAGAAAGTATGAAAGAGGTGTCAAGGGTGATACACAGCAGGCCTGCCGGAGCTTTAGCTGCCTGGTACCAAGGAAAAGATCCTTGGCTTTATCAGATTTCTTTGGTAAAGACTCTGCACATTCCTAAGGAGGGGCTTGGGACCAGTCAGTTGGATAACCCAAAGCTCTGGACAAGGGATGTGGAACAGGCTGAAATGCCTTTGATCAGTGGAAAGAAGAGGAAAAAACCCTACACACACAAATTACCACTATCCCCCATGTGCTCTCCAATATTATGCTGCTGAGAAGAAGTGGCTGAATTAGGAGTTAAGAATTCCTCCAGAGCAGACATGCTGATCAGATAACCTGTCTGACATGGCATTTTAATAATAGTCTCCACTTAATGCTGATTTTTTTTAAGTTTTTTTTGTTATTACTGCTAAAGTTAAGAAAGAGAACTAAAAGAAATAATGTTTTTTGCATTATTCCTGGTTCTTGCCTGTGCTGCAGTGGGTGATAATTGTGATTTTGTTTAGGATAAGCAGTATTCTTATATATTCTCAATTATTTTTTACAGTTGTTTTAGACATGTGACTGCAAATTCCTAGAATTTTGCAGACATTTTCTAAGGGGCCCAAAAGAGGAACAAGCATGTTATCACCAGGTGTAAATTTCTTCTGAATATTGTCACATGAAAATTACAAGGATCCATAAACCTGAAAAGATGGGGGAAAATACCACTAGTTTGGCCTAAGCTCCTTGTGGAGGCTTACAAACACTGCCAAACAAGAGCAGCATTGTGATCTCATTCAAAGTGTTTGCATGCTGGGCATAGTAGCCTGTAAAATAAAAAGCCACTATCTAGACTTCCAACTACCAGTAACAATAGAGAATTAAAAGATTATGTTTTCTCCATTATTTCATTCTAGAAGATTGTAAGACAAAAGAAGAAAATTAAAAGGCACATGCTGCAGTTTTCTCCAGAGCAGAAACTAGCCGTGACCTCTTAAATATATTAAATGAATTTATGCATTAAAGCTTCCTCCCCTCACCCTCGAATGTCCCCGTGGGAAGCAAAATTGTGCCATCTAGTGGGATTTAGACCAAGTCTTAGCTGTGCATTCCCAATGGACACTATGGCCACCCTGCAGACCATCTCCACCTGAGTCTGTTTACATTATAGGATGGACATTTTTGGATTCCACTTTGCTCCCAATCCCTCCTTCTGCCACATCTGCAGGAAGGGTCCATTCACCGTGCCAGGCTTGGAGGGGAGGGGAAGTTTCTTTCCAGTAATCTGCTCAATCCACCTTTCTTTTGGCTTCTGCAGTGATGAAAAACATGGGGAAAAATCATTTTCATGAATTATCAAAGCCCCAGGGTCCCCCATGAATGAAGACTCTCCCACTTGCCAAGCAGCCAGCAGCTCTGGGATTCTGTGCTGCACAATTACAGAGCTGTGTATGCAGACAGAGCTGTAGCACAACCTCATTTCCTCGCATGCTTTTGTAACCTTAGTTAAGCAATAGGCCTAATGTAGATTTCAGTACAGCGTTTAATCTTTGCCCTTTATGGATTTCTGTATCTCTGTGACAGAAAGTGATTTCACAGCTTGCAGTTTTTTTCTTCTTTGCTGATCACAGTGGAGAGCCATATAATGTTTGACTTGAGCACACAAACAGGTGCAATTGTTGCAAAAGACTTACATGCCTCTCTAATAAAGCATGAGAGATGTCCTTGGGATCGCTGGCTACTGCGTGAGTCACAACAGGTGAATGAGTAACAACTCCATAAGAAGTTTTCAGTACTACTAAAAGTTCAGTTCACTGGCCAGTCTTCAAATAATTAACTGTCTTCTCTACAAACACAGAAAAAAAGTGACCTTTTCCAAGAAGGCATAAGCTGTTTTTCTCCGACTCAAATCATTCCCTGGAATAATTGGATCAGCTCTGTCCACCAGCAGACCTTTTGTCTTCTATGAATCAACATGGAAAGGAATCTTAAGAATGTTTTGATCATTTCTTTCGGATTTTTACTCCTCTTTACTGCTTATGGAGGACTCCAGAGTCTACAGGTAAGTGGGGCATCTCCCACTGGCTGTCAGGACAGCTGGTCTGGAAGGGCATCAGGCCAGCTGGTAGTGTGAAACATATCACTGTTTCCATGGACTCTGTGAGGAAGGCATGCACACTGTTGTTTGTGAGGTGGGTTGGGTTAGGACATTAACTTGCTGCAGGTTAATATTCCTCACCCAGATCCACAGCATCTACTAAATAGTTTATTCTAGTATTTCTCAAATAGTTTGAATACTTGTGTCATGCTATTACTTTATATCCACAGAACTTGTTTGAATGGAAACAGAAAACAAAACTAACCTGAGATGACTTTTCTCAAAAAACATACTGCAAAATGGAAAACAAGTTCAATTTCTGGAATGCGTTTGTTTTGCTAAATTGCTATGATTTTATAGTAATTATTATTGTACAGCAGTGTAAAATAATAAAATATTATACCCAAACCATTAAATAATTTAAGTATAAAATAATACAGTTATTTCTATGATCGTGATATAATGTAATAGTAAAAAATATTATTTTAAACAACAGGCAGTTTTGGCTTGTACTGGCATTAACATCCTGAATCATGGTAGGAGAGATGGGCTTCTAGAATGACTTGAACACTCAGGATACCATTAGAGCTCAGTTGTTTATCCAAAATAAAAGACTGAGGATTACTGAAGCTGTCTATGAATGCTTCTGAGTAGATAACCACACAAGGAGAAACTTCTCAGGCTAGAAGGCTTTGCTGGTCTAATGGTAAATTAGATAAGATAAATTAAGACATTCATAAGCAACTTTAGGCAGGATATTACATATGATTATGATCAACTGGATGGGATTTTCCCACTGGAGTGGGAATCTGTATGCCTTAAAGGTGGAACTTGATACATAACATGATGAACTTGTTTGCAATAACAAGGAGTTGACCTCATTTCAGGAAGAGGTCCCTCCTAGTTCTGCACATCTCTCTTCTCCTCTCCTTGAACAGCTTTACTTTGCTGACATTTTCAGGTTCTGAACTCGGGGCTGTTCTGCAAAAAGAGTCCCAAAACTGGATGGAGATATTATGAGCTGGGGAGACTAATGAGGCAGGAAAAGATAAACCCTAGAAGCTGCAAGTCAGTCCCACCATCTGAAAAGGCTGGTTAGAGCATGGTGTAACAACACCAAGGGTGTGGGTTCAATGCCCATACAGGCCATTTATTTAAGAGTTGTACTTGATGATCCTGTGGGTCCCTTCCAACTCAGAATATTCTATGAATCTGTCAACCTGTAAATACTGGAATGGTAAAGATTTTTATAATTCATTTCAATCTTCCACTACCCAGACCCCCCCAAAAAAACCAAGATCATAAAAATCATAAGATTTTGGAAGCCTGGGTTTTAATCTTTGGAAGTCATATCTGACAAAACCAGGCATGTGATATTTCAAAAATAAGACCTCTGAGATCAGGAAGCCTATTTGCCTGTTTACAAAACAACCATTCCAATTCTCAAAGATCTTGACACTGCTCTAACAGAGACTGTCCTCACCTCACTGTTCTGGTGTCTGGTCCTCACAAAGGGTGCTGCATGACTGCCACCATGGTCCTGCATGGCCAGACTGAAAAGCCACTGCAGGCTTTTCCTGCAGTGTTCCATGAAACAACCAACAGCTTCACCCTCCTACAGCACTCTCCAGTGCCTCCCACTCAGCACCCAGTCCTCCTCCCAAAATCATACTGGATCATATTAGCTGTTAACCAAAACAATCAGAAAAACATTAATAAGCAGCACAGAATTGTATAATGGTTTAGGTTGGAAAGGACCTTAAAGATCATCTCATTCCAACCTCCTACCATGAGCCAGGACACTTTCCACTAGACTGGGTTGCTCAATGCTCCATCCAACCTGGCCTCAGACATCTCCAGGGATGGAGTATCCACAAATTCTATGGGCAACCTGTTCCAGTGCCTCACCACCCTCACAGTAAAGATTTTCTTTCTACTATCTGCCCTCAATCTCTCTTTTAGTTTAAAACTGTTGGTCTTTCTAGTCCTCTCACTATCTGCCCTTGTGAAAAGTCACCTCCCCACTTTTTAATGTCCCCTTTGAATTGTGGCATTGAGGCTTCAATGAGGTCTTCCTGGAGTCTTCTTGTCTGGCTGAACAATCCCAACTCTCTCAGCCTGTCTAGGAGAGGTGCTCCATCCCTCTGATCATCTGCATGTCTCTCCTCTCCAACAGGTCCTTTCTGTGCTAGGAACCCCAGAACTGAATGCAATGCTTCAGATGGGGACTCACCAGAGCAGAGTAGAGGGGGAGAATCATTTCCCTTGGCCTGCTGGCCACACTTATTTTGATGCAGCCCAGGATGCAGCTGGCCTTCTGAGCTGCAAGCACACACTGTCACTCTTGCCCAGCTTTTCATCCCCAGAATTCCCTGTAGGGCTACTCTCAATGAGTTCTTCTTCCACTCTGTACTCATGGCTGGAATTTCCCTCACCCAGGTGCAGCACCTTGAATTTAGACTTGTTGAACCTCATTAGGTTCACGTGGACCCATTTTTCAAGCTTGTCCAGGTCTCCCAACCTTGATCTTCTCATTTCAACTTTCAGAGCATCAAGACAAGAGGAGAACTATTTTGAGCCGAAAACTATAAAACCTGGTTAGATCAGTAAAATGTTATTCCTTCTTTGTGAAAATGTGGGTGAATCAATGAACTTCCAGCTACAAAGGGCTGCTGTGAGCCTATTAGGATGTTTGGACCTTGGCCTCTGAAAAACATAGAAATTATCAGACCTGTAGTTTAAAGCAAAGAATCTTCCACTCTTGCTATGCCAGCCCTTTCAATGCAGATCTGAGGATGTTCCTGCCTGAGACAACAAATGTAGGCTGAGAAAAGAGGTTAAGCTTCATCCAACTTGCTTTCAAATTGAAACTCAAAGAAATAACATCAAATAATCTAAAGAATGACTTACCAAAGCTTTGAATCTGAGCAATCTTCACCTGGTTTTATATCATGTTTTCACAAGTGGTCTATCATTTTGTGGAAAATTCCAAGTCCATAATGTTTTGGGGAAACGAGAGAGTAATACCCAGCCCCAGATGCTGTGTCTCCCTATTTCCACCTGAAGCCACTCTCTGTGCACCATAGAAATATGTACCTGTGATAAAATTTGTCTCAATCACTGCTTTTATTCATGCAGAGCAGTCTCAACTCAGAAGAAGGCCTGGGTGTTGCTTCCTTAAGTGTTCTCTATGCTGCACTCATCTTATCGTCCATGTTCCTCCCTCCAATCCTCATCAAGAAGCTGGGCTGCAAGTGGACCATTGCAATCTCTATGTGCTGCTACATCGCCTTCTCCTTAGGGAACTTCTATGCTAGCTGGTACGACTTAAATACTTTAGCCCTCTCTGTTGTGTTTAAACAAAACAAGTATGGGCAAAGTTCTTTCTTCTTTTTCTTCCCCCTTCCTAGTCTAACTCTGTGGTGCAGATTAGAAAGTTGGATGCAAAAGGTGTTACTTGCAGCAAACAGAGATAAATAAGTCCAGTCGCAACTGGACCAGAGAGGAGAAAATGTGCAGAGTCAGAATGAATGCATCTACTCACTCACCTAAAGCTGCTTCTCTAACTAATGTTTGTAGCAGAGATTCCCCTTTGGGGGAAAAAAAAAAAATCAGAAGTTTAACTTAAAAGTCAAAAGACTTTTAGGGCTCTTTTTGAAAAGGTTGAAGGGAAGACTACCTTCCAGCCAGCAGGTCTGGGAGAAGAGGACCACAGGAGGACGCTAGCTCTTGCCTCACTCTTTTAAAAGGTGGATGAACAACTTCTGCTCTCCAGTGACAGGGGTTGCAACTCTGTGGAGGAAAGTTGTCATTATCCATCTTCTGAAATGCATGTGCAATTTAATTCTCAGTTTTGAGAAGTTAAGGCGCATGAGCACAGACCTAGCCAGCCTGGCCTAGGCCTAGCCCCCACAGAGATCTGGATATACTTGCACACCCTAAACTTAACAAGACTGGCCTTTTCTTGATTCCATGTAACAGATTTATTGTATCATGCAAAGATAAATCTATTTCTTTGATGTCTATTTTTGCCTCTGGATCTTTGAGGAAATGATTATCATGCTAACGGATAACAACTATGCTAAATAAAGTGTTCTTTGGCAGGTACACACTAATCCCTACCTCTGTGATCCTGGGCTTAGGAGGAGCACCACTCTGGTCTGCCAAATGCACTTACCTCACCATTGCTGGCACTTCATATGCTGAGAAAGCAGGAAAAAATGCAAAAGACATTATCAACCAATACTTTGGGGTCTTCTTTCTGGTGTTTCAGTCTTCCGGCGTCTGGGGAAATCTTATCTCATCCTTGATACTTAGCCAATCTTCCACCAAAGGTAAAATGCATCTAAAATCTTGGCACTTCTTTCTATAAACATCAGCTAGTTCTAGATAGATAAGAGGTAAATTTCTGCAGCTGATCTTTCGTAGTCAGTGGAAACAGGAGCTTCAGATGAGAGTTAGCCCATCTGAGGATAGACAACTTAAATAGATGAGATAAATTGCTCTCTGAAGGTGTTTATTTTCAATCAAAAATCAGCCATAGAGTTCAGACAAATAGCTAAAAAATAGAAGTCTATTGAATTCTGTTTGAATTCTACCCCTGTGATGCAAAACATAGATAGGCTGCAGGAAGTCCTTCACATCTGACTTCTACTAAAAGTGGATTAAAACAAAAGGCAAAATACTGAAGCAACCTTTTTGCAAAGCTTGTAGTATTGGTTTATTTTGCTGTTAAACATTCAAGGTTAGTCAGACTGGTGCTGAAAATGAGTGCCTTACAGAACTGTCAAGAAGAAATAGCAGTAGCTCTTGGCAGGAGTCTCCATGCCAGGGCTCCTCTGCTGTATTTCAGGCTCAGGAAGCAGATGCCAACGTAGCTTGAAGAAATCACTCAGCAGTGGTGCCCTCATTTCCCATGCATGTAATTGGTGTCAGTTTTATAAGGGCAGTTGTGAAGATAAATTAATATTTGGATGCCACCTTAGAGATTCGAAATGCTGTGGTGTCTTATCATTGCAGTCTTCTGCACATTCCTCATCCTGTCAAAGACAGAACAGGGTTGACATGGAGAAGGCTGTCCATATACACTTCTACTATGAATAGCAAGAAGTTGCCTCTCTTCCCTGCCTCAGTTAAGCAGTATGTCCTCTGAAGAGTTTTCAAATAGCTACCAGGTTAAAACTAAATGTCAGGAAGTTGGCATCGGTTTTAATCTTTGAATCTTTGGGTTTATGGCAGAGTAGTGTCACAATGTGTGATACTTATGTAGAAGCATGCTTCCTTTAAACCCAAGTTGCTATAGGTGAAGCACCATTAAAGCAGAATGCTGGCAGCCCTTTTCAAGGGCAGTGGAGCCCTGCTGACCTGATCACAGAGCCACATGACATCTCAGGAGGGACTGTCTGTTCTGATTTCACTTGCAGGGCAGAGGCGGTGGTGAAGCTGTGGGGTCTGTACAGACTGCAACCATTTGCCTCTTCTTTGCTTCACAGCACACATCTCTTTAACAAGAGGAATAAAACACAGTTTTTTTGGTCTTGTAAATCCCTTCCTAGTTTTACATCCAAGGATGTTCCTCCAAATTTTAAAGACCCTCTTATACTGCCTTTTTTATCTATTACATAGAATTTCAAAAAATGCTATGAACAGTTCTCAAAGCTAAAGGCCTTGCACATCTTCACAACAGGGATGAGCAGTTATGCCAAAAGTTCCTCTGTTGTGCCTTCTGAGTGAGATGCAGCTTTGATCTAGAGGGAACTTCTTTTCTGGGGAGAGGGGGTAAAAATCTCCAGTCATGCAATTATTTCTCTCCTCTGAGCAAAGGCATCCATTCATATTTTCATGTACTTAAAATGTATCATTTCGCTGAGCAGTAGGAAAGATACCACATGTGTCTGTAGAAGCAAAATGCATAAAATTCAGACATATACCTACTCTTGATGTATTGCCTGCATCACTGCATCCAGACACAGCAAGGCAAAGTTACCCCATATGGTAATAACCCAACTGGAGACAGTAGTGTAAATTACAAGAGTCATCCTTTCTCACTCATCAATATTACAGTTTTAATTCAAGAGAAACAGTGTAAACCCTGCCTTGTAGCTTGCATATGACTAATTGCATGTGCATCTTCATCTTCAGACGATGCAGGAACCGATAAAAACTCGTTTTACATGCTTCCACACTTCACTCATGTGATTCACCTTTTGCATGTGGTAATTTTGCTGAAGGTCTGTTTGTCCATTTTTTGCTGAAGGTGGTAGCCAGTGACTATAATAAGGCAATGATTTTCTTTAAGTTACTAAATTTATCTTATGTTGAACCTAAAGCTGTTTATGAAGCTGGTTATGCAGCTGATTCACATCACAGCAGCTTTGATTGGAAGCAATGAGGAAAAACACAATAAAAGTAGTTACACAGTAACCTTAATTGAAAAATTACAGATCAACTCCTATTTGAGGAACCAGCTAAAGTACAGCTGCATTGAACTTTATTGTGTTTGAACCAGAGACAAATTCTGCAGTGAAAGCACTAAAATAGTTGTGTGGGGTTTGGATCATCCTCCTCCAGTAGACAGCTTATTCAGGCTTACACTTTGGGTAGGCATTTATTCTTTACCAGGAGGGTACTGGAGGAAGTGGGCACAGTGTTGTGGTGGCACAGTGTGCATGAGTAGGTGCATGTGCATGGCTTTGACTTATGCCCTACACAGCAACGAGAGGACTGAACAAAGCAAAGGTCTTACTCCCAACCCTGCTGAGCTGTTCGAGTTTCAAGTGTGTTCTCAGAAAGTTATAAGGCCAGTAGTAAAATAATAAAGTCAGGAAAAGCAGGCTACTTGGAAGACAGCAATACTGGGTAATCATAATCTGAATTTATTAAAAAAAAGATGTCTTGAGATGGTTTCTGTTCCTATAACATATACAGAAATTATTTGAGAGGGAAAATGTGGGATGGCTGTAAGAACTGAAGTCCATCAGTCAATTGCTGGTGTAAACTAAGGGACCTGTTTCAGGGGGTATCATGATTAAAGGGTTAGAATATACACCCTTTGAGTACTTTGAGTACTGCAAACTGAGCCTGGATTCAGATTTCAGCCTCTAACTTTAGTCACTTTCCCCATGTAACCATTAATTCAGTGTTTAGTCTCTCTTTTTGTTTCTGTTAAACCAAATTTCTGTGTATTAAACTCGGATTCTGAAGTTAGATATCTCTAATCAGGAAAGATTTGAAACCAGGATCAATCACTGAGCAGTGGATTGCTTTCTCCTTAAATTATTACACACAGTGTGGACTTATCTGATCTCGTCACTGAGCCACCTTTCTTTTGGTTCTTAATTAGTGGAGACCTCAGAAGAAGACCTGGAATGCTGTGGAGCATACAACTGCCTGACTGATACCACTAACACCACAGGGTCAGCAAGACCCTCTAACTCATTAATTTACACACTGCTAGGGGTCTACACTGGTGAGTAATCCATGCAATCTTTAATCAGTATCACTGATGGAGAGCCTAGTATTTGTGTAATCTAGCATGGCTTTGCAGATTAAGTTTCTGACTTTCTCCTTCAATCCAATTTGCTAAAGGAAAATAAGATACGTGAGAACTGTAAACAACTCCTTCCTAAACAGTTCTAATGCTTTATGCCAGAGGTGTATAATTTTTATCTAAAGGAGAAAGATATTCTTCGCATTTTTCACCTGGAATAAAGCTGAAGCCTACTGTGGTGACCCAAATTCAGCCAGGCAAATTGGCAAAACTCCATTTGGTAACTACAGCTGCTATAGACCTTCCTTGTAGGAGGCTAGAAGAGAATTAAAGACAGGGAAGCTGATGCCATTAAAAGACAAAAACAGATGTGCAAGGATTCACTGAGTGAGGAAAGTTCCAAAAACTATCCTGCTCAAAAGTTATTCTCTGGATAAAGGAAAGTATCTGGCAATATGCACCTTAGCTCTGTCAAAATATCTTTGTGGTCTCTCAACATAGATGTACTCCCTCTGCTGAGACAGAAGTATGGAATTTGCCATACACTCCAACAGAGTGTGTATGATCCAGGCAGAGCCAACTCTCAGTGGCACTGCAGCAAACCCTTCCTCTGTCCGCAGCCTCCATTCCTAATTGGTGGGAAAATGAAAAGAATGCCTCCCCACTCTCTTCCCAGAGTGTACTGGAGCTGATGACTTTCTCCTAAAGGCATGTTTGTCTGTAAAGTTTAAATTTAAATTTGATGACTAACATATACATCACTCCCTTAGGCTTTGTGCATGCAAAATGAATGCAACCCTGCTGTCTACTGACCCAGCGTCAGTGGGGTTTCATTTTTCTTTTAAGCTCTTAATAAAAGATATGTCTTTTCCTACCTCAAGGGAAAGTAAATAGCTAAATATTTCATTCACAGACATTTTTAAAATGTGTCCTCTATTTGGTGGCTGAATACATATTTTGCCCAGCTTGGGTGGAGACAATAATGGATGGGTCCTCTGCTGTTTAGCTTTCTCAAGGACTGTGAATGTTTCTATTTATGTTCACACCAACCACTATTAAGCCATGCCGTTATCTCCTGTAATTGCTCTTGACTCATTTAACATATTTACTAGATATATTTTTCCTGAAAATGTGGATGTTCTGCTCTCACCCATTTAAGTCCAGCAATTAGCTTATAAGTACTAATAAACACACTGGCAGAACCAACAATGACTTGAATCATGAAAGTTCTAGAGCTCAGTCACAGTGGGGAACCAGGACACTGGAGAACACAATTTCATTCTAGGAGACACAGATGAAAAATAGTGAGGAATAAAAAAATGAGGCAATTTACTGTAAATCTGCTGATGCATTTGGATACGAAAAGTTCAAAGGAGAGAAAATATTCATACACATAACATTGGAGCACATTAAACAAGCAAAGTGGATGGAAAGAGGTGCCTGGTTCTCATCTTACTCTGAACTTTAGTTGTTTCCGTGGATGGAATTCTAGTCAGCATAAGTGAGGATACATTATCATGCCCTGCATCCATAATGAAACAATCTGTTGTGAATCTATGGTTGTCTCATGTACATTATGAGACTATCTTCTTGATAACATGAAAAAACTTGTTTTGACTCACTACACAAGCAACAAATCTGGACTGACACATGCATGATCATTTTCTGATTAACTACTCTATATATTCTTTTATATGCTGCTTCTGCTAGGAAATTATGGGTTTAAAGCTATAACTTCCATCTTTTTCAAGTTAGCTCAAGCTGCTCACTATCATATTCAAAACAGCACATATTCCATACTCAAAGCATGGCTCTGAGCTGAAAAAAACAAGGCACAACATATATTGGGTTTCAAGACAGCATTTATTTTTCTTTCCATGTATTTGAAAGAAGATCCCTGCTAGCCATGAAAACCTTGGCGCTGGAAGTGAATACTCAGCTCTCTCTTGCTGATTTAAAGACTTCTGATAGCTCCCTCGGGAGCTGTTTCTGGCCAGCTCCCATCCCCGCGCCCCTGGATTGCCCTGGGAGGGTGAGCCCTCGCCCTCTGCGGCCGTGCAGCTGGCCCGGCGGCTGTCACAACAGCTAAGCTGAGGGGATTGGCGAGTGCACAGCTGTATGCAGAAGATGTGAATGTAGATCAGGCCTTCTTGTTTATACAGAAATGGCCTTTACGCTGAAGCGGAATCAGAGGCATCTGCCAAAATATCCCACAGAGAGCTAAGCACCAAGTCAGAACAATAACAGCAGCAAGTGACTTCCCACCATTCTTCCAGCATTCCTCAGTTTTTCATGAACTTTTTGTTTTGTTTTGTTTTGTTTTTTTTTGCAGCTAGTGGTGTGCTAGCTGTGTTGCTGGTTATTATATTTCTGGACCAGATCAAATCTGACCAAGCAGAGACTGAGAAAGAAAAACTAGAGGCACCATCCTTTTGGTCTACGTTCCTAGCAACTTTCCGGCATCTTAAAGATAAAAGACAGTGTCTTCTAATCCCTCTGACAATATACAGTGGGCTTGAACAGGGATTTCTTTCTGGTGACTACACAAAGGTGTGGATGTCAATGAAAATCTATTTCTGTCCGATTTTTTTGTGCCATTGTGTCTTACTATTGCATCTGATCTATATTTACTTGTCAAATGAAGATGTTTTTAAAGGTGATTTGTGGATTGCAAAATTACTGCTTACTTCTACTTGAATGAACTCTGAGTGACATCTTCAAACAGGCCAGCAGTAAATATGTCCCTTGGAACAGCCTCAAAAAGAATGCATTAGAGAGCTTAACTCACCAGTGGAGGCCACAGCAGAGAGCTACAGGTTCAAACTCTTCACCTTGTTGTAAATAACAAACTGGGAGAAAAGCCAGAAGCCAGCAGAGCTTTTATATCTTCCTTCCTTCTGGTTTCCCTAGAGTTTGTGTAAGTGCAAGTCAGCACACATTCCATGTATTTTATTTTGACAACCTTTATGGTAAGAGGGCAGGTCCTCAGCATGGCTGGCTGAAAGCCCTCACCAGTCACTACTGCACCAGGTCCACACCCTGACAGATGAGATTATTCAAACCACCTCTGCTCCTCCAGTTTCTCCACAAACCTAGACACACAGCAGGTGTGTTCTCCAGGCTTTTGTTGAGAAAATCTCCAAAGGAAAAGGGAAGCCTTCCTGAGCTGCTTCTTTTATGCTTTAGGCTTTCAAACCTTGCATATAAACCAGATGGAAGAGTGCACTTGTTGCTGTGTTGGAATGGATTGAAAGGGGCACTCCATGACCACCTCCACTGGTCATATGCTCTTGTAGATGAGGTTCTCTTTAGTTTTTGGGAGCTGCTCTGTAATGACCATAGTGTCAGTTGTCCGTTTTCATCTCTTCAGCTATGACTGGAATGGCAGAAAATTCCTAATGCTACGTCCAGGACTTTTATTTGTATAGCAAGCAGTGCTCACATTTGTTCTGCTTGTTATTCCTCTGCTCACGTGGCATCACTCTGATTGGGAGCTGGGTTAGGAATGTTGCTGCTGAAGGCCAACTCTGTCAATATACCAGGGACTTGTCAGCAAACTCTCTAGGAGTGCTCTTTTGATCTCATCCATGCTGGCTGTTTACCAAATACTCAGGCTAAGATCCTTGAACTTTACCTGTATATTTTCATCAAAGAAAATGTGGCACCACTATCCATTCTCTTCCAGGTATATGTGACCTGTGCCTTGGGGATACAGTACGTTGGCTATGTGATGATCTGCTTTGCAGCTGTAAATTCCCTCTGCTCTCTGCTCTTCGGAAAGATCTCCCAGTTCACGGGTAGAAAACTTCTATTTGCATTAGGTATGTAAATGTTTCTTGAATGACTGATCACCATATGTAATCAGATCCACTACTCCTCCCTTTGCATGTACAGAGGGATAGCTTGCTGTCAGCTACCAATTAAAACCAAAGTCAATCTGGAGGCAAACTTCGCAAAATTAATTAATGGGAAGGGAGGCAGCCCAGCTCACAGTTAAGCACTGTATTGCTGTCTTTGCCTTACATCACTTTGCTGGGGATGTAAGCTCAGCCTGCCTTTGGGTCACTATCTAGTGCCCTATAGCTTTGATGCTTTATAGCCCTCATGCAGCCAGTGACAAATGATCTTACAATGCAGGTGTTGAGACTTGCACTATAATAAGAAGGATTTCTCTGCTGGGCTGAAACCTCACCCTTACGGAGTGAAAGCAAACCACTGTTGACCTGAGTCTCAGGGAATGACAAACTTGGAAATTGGAGCAAAATTTCAGGAAAATTTTTAAAGGTTGACCTGTTGTCCTTTTTACTACTTGCTCTATAGGGGAAAAAACAGAAGAAAATAATGTGTCAGGCTAGAATAACTTAAAGGTTTGTGTATGGAACAGTAATTTTCATGTTGCCTTGAGAAGAGATTTGCATACTTAAGAACACCTCCCCCTACAGAGACCATTGGTCCAGTGAGCAACAGAGTAATGAAGGCATAAAAAAAATACCAAGAAATATTTATTTTGTGCCTCTGTATGCACTATGCATGCTGAAGTGGACTAACACCTTATTTCCACTATGCAATAATTTGCATTATTAGAAACATCACTAAATGGATCAATATACATCAAGACATTCTAGGCATTTTCTCCACAGAAGATTTTAAACCTGGACAAGGAAGAAGACATTTAGAATCCTTTCTGCTACAGCCATTAGCTCAAAGATTCTTCTGTCTATTCTAGGTGTGTGTCTCAGTCTACAAAACTCAGATTTAAAAAAAAAAAAAAAAAGCCACCTAATGGTAGCAATAAAAAATTAAATCTCCCCCTAACCTCTAGTGTTAGAAATGGAAGACCTCTGAACTTCTCAGTTCTGTTTAGTGGTCTTTGTACTCAGTCTGTGAATGTGAACCTGTGGGGGGAGGAATCTGTGACTCATTTACAAACCACTTTTTAAAAGTAAGACCCAAAGCTACCAGACCCTCTAGAAAACCTTAACTGTTTCCTCTGGCCCTGAATGGAAACCTCATTTAAGGACAAGGCAGGGAGAGCAGAAGGGTGTTTGCTCCCCCTTCCCACATGCCTCCCATGGTGACTGCAAGCCTTGCAGAGGCTCTTTCTCCTACTCAGTGGTTCATGTCCTTTAGGCTAACAACTATATCAGTGCTGAGGATCTCTCAGCTCAGGACACTGCTCAGAATTATGAATTAGAGACTATCAAAGACCTGCATTGTCTTGTATTTCATGTGATATCAGCTCAGTCAGCGCAAAGCTCAATGAACCAGAAAGATTTTAAGGTTGCCTTGTACTCTCGTTGGGGGTAGAATAAAAAAGTGTTATCTATCACAATCTGTCCTGATTAGATATGCATTTATATTTCTCTTCTTTCTTTCTTTCTTTCTAAATCAACAGCCACAGTTACAAACACAGCCTGTATAATAGCACTACTGCTGTGGAAACCTCATCCCAAGCAGCTTCCTGTGTTTTTTGTATTCCCTGCTCTTTGGGGCCTATCTGATGCTGTTTGGCAAACACAAACTAATGGTAAGTCCTGGTGACAATCAAGTGTGTTCTCTTGAGATATAAAAATCTGCATCTTTGCATCAGTGAAACAATGCTGCATAAAAATGATAACGGCTTTAAGACAGCTTCTAAAAGAAATATGTTAACTCATCATAAAGCAGAAGAAATAGAACAAGATGGGAGTAAGAAAGCAAAATACTCATTAAACCAGTCTTTTCAAGATGAGGAGAGAAGAATACTGCAGAAGATGATAACAAGTATTCTGAATAAATATTCTGGAGGAGTATATATATTTCAAAGAAATTTAGAAACTAAGAAGCATTATACATCTAGTCTATCTTCTGCAATAAAGGAGAGCACTCTGGATAAAAATTAGCTCAAAGCTTGGCAACAAAAGAAGAAGGAAATTGTCTCTTGGGAGTTAATGGAAAAAAAATTGTAGGAGAAAACCGGAGAAAGGAACATTATGCAGCCAAGTAACTTCACACAGCTCTGATTTACCCCAGTTCAAAACTCATAATCCAATGTGATAAGGCATAAGAAGGCAATAAAAAGGAGCAAGGTCATTGGAGACTCCTGCTTGAAGGAAGATAACAAACTAGAACACTTTATCCTGGACAAGTGGTAAGTATGGAAAGCAATCAGTAAGGTAATTAATTACATGGAGAAGGTGACTTGAAATTCACTATTTCTCTTAATAACAGAACTAGTGGCACCAGATAAAGTTATGAGGCAGAAGCCTTTATAGAAATAAAAATAAATAGTATTTCTTACACAATGCATAATCAAAGTGTAGAATTCATTGCCAAAACTTTAAGCTGGAATTCCATTACATCATTACAAAATCACTTCAGGAGAAAGTTGGTTTTGAGACTACTAAAGAGTAGTGATCCAGTGGAAATCTCCAGCTCAGAATATGCCTATGTCTTTGATTACCAGAGTCAGGAAGACTTTGTGGGGAAATATCACTGTATTTTTTACTACCTCTTTTCTTAGCCCAGGAGTCTGTTACTGAAAGATTACCATCAGATTAGGACTCCTAATCTGATGAGGTTTATTCTAACAATCTTTTATGTTCTGCTTTGCAACACATTGCAATTAATTATTGTGTACTGACAGTCCAGAAAATGAGCTGATACAAACAGACTTCTGTAAGGGATTGTTTAAACCTATCCCTTAATGAAAACTAAAAGAAATTATTTTATGGAGACTAAAGCCAGACTCTCAAGTGCTGGAGAGGCCAAGAAAGCTGTAGTCTGTTATGGCTTGAAGCAAAATCTACTCATGTCAGTCACAGTGTTTTTAAATCAATTCCATAGCCTGGGTCAGTAAGGCAGTTAAATGGTCTCCCACCTGCTCCTGTATTTTACCTCTTATTTCATGAATACTGTTTTCCTCTATTCCAAGTTCACACTTGGCAGATGCCACAGGAATACGCATGTGGCAGAACTAGCTCCTCTAGGCACACATCAGGTTGTGTGTCTTGGCCTTCCTTCCTCTGATCCCTTTGGTTGTTTTAAGGGCTTAGATGACTTCACCCACTAGATAAAGTGTCATGTTCCTCCTGGAGAGCCAGAGGGAAAACATGGCAGTCCACTGCCTGGCACTGACAGTGATCTCCTTTCATGCACATGTAGGATCCCTGCCCCTACACACAAGGGAGTGACCAGCCAGCATCCTTCCCTGCCCCTTCAGCAGCTCCAGCTCATATCCCCTAGAGGGGAGCTAGTGCAAACATCAAGGGACACCCTCTCATCATCTCACATCCTAACCCAGAGCCTTGTGCCTGAAGTAAAAATTTTAAGTCAGTGCTTTTAATGGTCAGGGTCATGGAAGGACAACATCAGTGAGGATTTACTCTAACTGAAGTAAAACTGTTCATTCATTTCCTGCTTCTTCAGCCACAGTTTTTCTGACTGCTCCACAAGCTTCTTCCTAGCAGTCTTGAGAACCATATCTTAGTCTTCCACTGGGATAAAGGACGTGTCCTTCGTCCTGTTTCTATCTTGTCCAGAAAGCCTTGTCCTCAGATATTGCACTTCTGTCAGAATTACAGAAGGTTTAGGGTTGGAAGGGACCTCTGGACTTCAGAGGGTTTAACCCCCTTACTCAAGCAAGGCCACCCAGGCACAGCCACTTACTCAGTACCATGTCCTGAGAGCTTTTGATTTTTTTCCAGAGAAGGAGACTCCATATCCTCTCTGAGCAACCTGTGCCAGTGCTCAGTCACCCTCACAGTAAAATAAAAAATTTCTTGATGTTCAGAGGAAACCTCCTGTACTTCAGTTTGTGCCTGTGGCCTCTTGGACACCACTGAAGAGCTGGGGTTTGTACCCTTTCTTCTGGGATTTATATACATTTGAGATGTCCTTGAGGAGCATGTTTCCTCAGTAAGGTCCCTGCACAACTGGATCCAACAAAAATGGATCTGAGGCCCACATTAGGGAGAAAAGGGCTAAGTACAGAGAACCTAAGTATTAGAGAAGGTGGCTGGGAAGTGACTGTAGTTTCCAAACCCCCAGATGAGTCAAAGGCAGTGGACAATGCTTCATGCTTACTTGATGATGAGTGAGCTCTGCAGCTATGTGACAGGATTAATCTCTATTTACAGCACCGTGTCAGGTCATCTCCATTCTCAGATTCCTGCCAGATACTTGTGAAAATTTCACGTTCGTGTTAGCTTGGAAAACACCCAAATGTTCTTTTTCCTTGCATAGGGTCTTTTTTTGGTCTGTAACTTACTCAGCTGTTTCACAGCTCCCATTTATAAAATTATATAAAGTTTGCTTTTGTCACATTGTCACAGTGAAACATCAAGTGATGACATGAAACCTTAATAGAGAGGTGACATTACCCCACAATGCTGCATCCCAGAATAGAATCTTCAGTTTGACATACCCACATAGGCCTAAATCTCTTCTCCCCTTCAGAAGTTTCATACAGATATACATAATGTGAAAAATTCCCAGCAATAAAGACTACGAGGTGAGATAAGACCTCCAAAATAGCACTGGGGAATAAGATCTGTGGTCCTTCCTTTGCTAAGCTCCCATGAGTGCTGCTTGAGCCTCAGTAGATTAATCAGTGAATACATAAATTGTATTTTGGCACATACTTGGGGCATTCTGTGGCTTGCTTTTTGCTGCTGTGCATATTTAATACTCGAGTACCCCCTAGAGGATATGTAGGTTCACAGTGGATGAGTGACTTCGTTTTTTAAAGGTTTCCTGACGTGTTTGTGTTTGTGTGTGGATGCTCTTACTTATTTCCAATGAAATTTACTTCATTTCAGAGTGTGTAGTGCCCTTTCTTACCTAACTTGAGCACAGACACTGATATTACCCACTGACAAAAATTGCACTTGGGACGTAACAACTGGGGCATGACAATAGTGTAGCACAGAGTTATCAGGAGGACTACAGTAAACCCAAGTTCTTTCCATGCTGATTTTTGTCTTTAGAAAAGACATAAATGAGTCTAAAGAGTTTATAAACCTAGACTCAAATAATTTTCTGAAGTCCTGTTATATACCCGTGCCCACTGGTACCAGGGGAACAAGTAGGAAAACAGGCAGTGGTAAAAAAGCAGCATAATTTCCATGGAAGTGAACTGTAAAATTTCAGAACTAGCAGCCTCTCCACTCATTCAGCCCAGAAGGTCCTGCTGAAGCTCATCCAGGCAATTTGCTTCAAAATAGCAAACACATACCAGGAGAAAACCAGAATCTTTACACATAGCATCATGGCAGCAGCAACCTTCCTATATTAAACTTACCTCATTAATATCTTTCCAGAAGATAACACTGAGCATATCAGGAAATTAGTATGAACAACTCGTACTTGTTCATTTATTAGGCAAAGCTATGAAGGACTATCATATCTACACTCCACTCAGCCAGCTTAATGAACTAAGTACATCTTGTGATGCACTTGTCCAGATTTTCCATCCTGTCTAAATTGAAACAGTTCAGTAAATGTCCCCTTGCCATCATCAGGATACAGTAAGCTTTTATGTACAGATGAAGTCTCCTCCTATTTAATAAAACTGAAAGCATAATTGAGTCTACTCAGATTTTCAGAGAACTTTGCATTCCTCTTTGCCTTTTGGCTGAATGTACATATTACAAATGTTTTGCTAGACGAATGGACGAAAAGAGTCAAAGTTCATTATATTCTTCTCCTTCTTTCCATGCAAACCACATCTGAGTCAGAGGAATAACCCGTTCCTTATCACCGCTGGTGCTAGCTCGGCACCCAGAGGAAAGCAAGCTCTCTCTCCCCTTCCCTGTGTGCTTCACTAGTCAGACCTGGAAGCTGGGAATCCCTCCCTGGATCCCAGCAGTGGGAGCTTCCCAAGTCAGCACAATAGCATTAGCATTAGGATGATCAGTTGAACAGAGTCTCTGGGTCAGGTAATTTTCCAGCTGCTGCCTGGTAGTTCTGTATGCATCAAACATATTCTATTTGCCAACCCATCCAGCAGCTGATAATTTGAAAACCTGGTTGGTTCAGAGAGACATATCTTCTCTGCATACTAAATCTGGGCCCATGTTTTCCCTCGTAAAAACCACCTGTTCTGTGAAAGCCTGTGAGGAGCTGGTATGAGCCTCTCAACAGTTATACATGGAGACTCCACAATGTCAAGGCCATATTTGGACATCTCCTCTTTCTCCTTACTTACTTGTTCATCAGTGCAATAACCTTGATTTTTGTACCTAAAGTTTGAAAAATAAATTTCCTGCCATCTTACATTAATAGACCCCATCCTTTCTTCCTTTTTTGCATTTTCTTTTCCTTTTTCTCTGGTATTCTCTATTTTGTCATGCTTGCTCTGTTATTTCACGTGTTACAATTCACAGAAGCACAACAATTTTTTAAGACAAAGCCTGTATTTTCCTTTCTCTGACATTTATGAGGGAGGGTCTGTCTTCTCCATTGTGCTCTATTCATTCCCTTTCAGAAAATGGTTGCAGACTTAATCTTCACAAGACAGGTTTTTCCTTCCTTTCTTCTTTCCTTCTAGGACTCTATGGCATTTTATTTGAGAAACACAAGGAGGCTGCCTTTGCAAATTATCGTCTCTGGGAATCACTCGGATTTGTCATCGCCTTTGGTTACAGCACCAAATTGCAAGCCTACATCAAACTGTACATTTTGCTCTCTGTGCTTGTGCTGTCCATGGTGACCTATGGAGTAGTGGAATACCTCGAGGCTAAGAGCTCCCCTGGGACACCTACTGCTTCAAAGAAGGAAAATGGAAGACCGCAGTCCCAGGAAACATGGATGTAATCCAAGAGGTTAAGAGTGATGGAGGCAAAGCAAATTGTCCAGCTCCTTACAGGCATGTCTCCAAGGGCATTCCAGTGTATACTGTATCCAGAAGGTAAAGGAACAGATTTCAAGGCCATTATAATGCAAATGTCTTAGGAGTAAAAATCCCCTTTGACATCTCATCTTTATAAGGGAAGATTATCTGACTTCACCCTTTCATTCAGATGACCAGCTGAATGTTTTCTCTTTTTATTTTTATTCATAAAATCTTAATAAATGTAAACAAGATGCCTAAAGTCCCTCACATTTTTGTTTCTGTGGGTAAGACCTGGTATAGCTGTGTAATCAAACCACATGCGGAATGAGAGGAGCAGCAGGGGTTGTTCAGTTGATTGCAGACAGCACACATAATTTAATGGAACCATTAATTATAAAGATTTATTTTGTTTTTTTGCTGCATTCTTTAATGCCTGCTGTAAATAACACAAACCTATAGACTGGATGTATCTGCAGTTCATGTCTGCAAACCACAGAATCAACTAGCCACTGAGTCCACCAACTTGTCTTAGGTCAGCAGACAGCTGTGAATCTGCCCATGTCACCCCTCTATCCCAGCACCCTTTTTATTTTGATTTTCCTGTCTCCAATTTTTCTGTCATCACTTCATCCTAAAAGATGCCTTCTACAAGACAAAATACTTCAGTGATGATGACCTTCCCCCACTTTTCCACCCAGAGACAGAGCTGTTTTCAAGATGAGCAGCCAGGCCGTGGGGAACCTAGCCGTGAGGAGGGTGTGGGTCACAATGCAAGTCACAGAGAGATGGGGAGAAAAGGAGGATGGGCCTACATTGTAATAAGTCCTTGAGACCTATATGTATCCTGCAGTGGCTCATCTCATTTCAACTTCTCTTTAGTGTTATTCATATTGTTTCTAGATATAGATTTTTGTGTTTTTACTGCAAAGAGAAGAGCGTTACGGTACGGTTATTGTGCAGTGTCCCTGCATCTTAATGAGAGAGCAGTGTACAGACATCATGTTTATTACTGGTCATGACACTATTCAGATTCTCTGTGTGAGGCAGACTGCATCAAAGGAATTGCAGACAAGCACTCTTCATCTCCAAGTTGAGTGCTGCCTCTGGAAATAAACTATGTATAGCTAGTTAAGTTGTTGCCTGCCATGGAGGTAACACTTGAAACTACTTCCTCTCTGTTACTAACCACAGCAGGAGGATGAGGCACCACATGGTGTGACAACAGTAACACAGTTTGTGTGACAGAACTCTCCAAATTGTTAGGTCTTTCAAATAGCAGCAAATTTCATGCAACTTTGCTCTGTCTCTTATATTTCTTGTTCCCAAGCATCTGGACTCCCCTTCAGGCTTCACTTGCGTTGATTCACGGCCTTTCAAATTATTAGCTTTTTTCCAGACACACATAATAAAATAAAATTCTTTATGTCCTGCAGAAAAGAAGGTGACAGGTGGGCACTCTCACAGATGCAGCTTTCTCTTGCACCTTTGCTCTGTCAGCTCAAAGGCATGCTGTTGATCTCTCTGTTGGAAATACAAATGGCAAAACTATTGTGGCTGCAGAATCCTAAAAGCCTCCTATCTGCCCAGCATGCACAGATGGATATTCCAGGCCTCTGGTGATTTTCACCCTGCCCCACTTCCATCTCATATGTTTCAACATATCTCTAAATCCTCCTCTGATTCTCTTTTACAAAGAGATGTTCAATGGCAAGTGAAGCAAAGAAGACTTTTGAGGTAAACAATATGACGAAAACCTCATCTGTGTGAATGTAATAACTTTTAATTTGTAACCACCCAACAAAGAAGTCAGGATCCTGCTACATGAGATGCTCTACAACCTTCAAACAAAAAGATAATTCCTACCTAGATACCAGACAGCTTTTTTTTTTTTTTTTTTTTTTTAATGTAGTTTCTCTTTTTACTCCTCTACTGAGTCTGGCTGGGATGGAGTTAATTTTCTTCATAGCAGTCCATATAGTGCTGTGTTTCAGATTTCTATAGCTAAAACAGTGTTGATAATACATCAGTGTTTTGGCTATTTCTGAGTAGTGTTTGTAGAACATCCAGGTTTTCTCTTTTTCTCCACTCTTCCCCATCTGAGAGTAGGTTTCAGGAGCCCAAGAAATCAGGAGGTGGCACAACCAGGATGGCTGACACAGAGTGACGAAAGGGATATCCTATGCCACATGAAGCCATGCTCAGCAATAAAAGCCTGGGGCAAAGGAGCAGGAGAAAGTTGTTCTGACTTTGTTGATGACCTCAGTATCATTGACATTGAATCAGCACAGGACATAGGACATTGTGGCCTCTGGTTTGGGGAGCTGTTTTTCACTCTTGATTTTTCACAGGACTTTATGTAGTGATTTGCTGAATGAAAACTCTTCCGTTACACAGGGACCATGAGGAAAAACTCTGTTTTCCTCGGGAATGAAAGCCATGGCTACAGGTGGCAGTGCAATTAACATGACTTTGTCTGGGACAGGATGAATGTAAAGGTATCCATCAGTCTTGGACATGACTTAAATGAAAATTACCATTTATGACATTATTATGTATGGACAATAGGCAGTTATAGAACTTACATGGTTTTGTTTATTGTAAAGACTTTGGGGATTTTGCTGCATAGTATATATAAAAAAATTTAGACAGAATTTCAGCTAGGAACATATATTCACTGAAATGCAAGAAAATAATTATAGTTGAGGTTGCTGTGACATGAGACATCTGTCGTTTCATGGCCGAGGCCAGCATAGCCTTCAGTCTCGCAGGCAGGGAGCAGCACAGGTCTGCTGTCAACCAGCAGCAGGGGCAGGTAGCACGTTCACCCCATGTGTCACTGCCAGACAAGCTCTTACCTCACCCACAACAGCAGTGTTCATTTTGCAGTGAAAAAATAGCTTTCATCAGTCTGACTCTGAGTGTGTCTCAGGTTAACAAAAGCAGGTGTAGCTAATGGACACTAGCTTTGGGCTTTGAAGAGGTAGCCAGATTAATCTTGCTCCAGTTGTGTGTCTGAAACCTTCAAGAGCTCTAAGCCAGACAAAAGCCAATAAACATGTTGATTCTTATCTACTGAATGGTCTGTGTTCCCTGGTGTCACAGAGGGTGGTGTCCTGCTCTCCTCAGGGGCAAGGCCAGGTTGGATGGGACATTGAGCAACTTGGGCTAGTGGGAGGTGTCCCTACCCATGGCAGAGGGGTTGGAACTAGATGATCTTTAAGGCCCCTTCCCACCCAAACCACTGTGGTTCTATGATTCCAGGGTCTCTGCTTCTGTGTGCTGCTTGGCAACACCAGTAGATGGGTGTTAAACTCGAGTGTGGTCAGAGACAGCTGTGGCAGTTTTTGCATTGTGGAAGAATGCAAAACTCACAGGTGGGTTTGCTAGTTATTATAGAACCCCCTGGGAATGAAGGCTGATGAAGACATGGGGGTTCCTCTGGGCACGCTTTTATACATAGTAAGGTGAGTGAAGTTTATCTTCATTCATTTAGACCAACGCCTAATCCTGGAGTTAGTTCTTCCTAATTGCACTTCAAGAGCTTCTGCTTATGTGTGATATGACTTTCTTAAAAGTGGATAGGTGTTCTTTGTTAGTTAAAGTGGGGTTTTTTTCTTTTCTTTGCATTTAATTATCTAGGAAATTGAAGCAGACATTTGTTATATCTAGGTTTGGTGAGCCAATTTCCTGTAAACTTGCATTCCTTGAATGCCAGAACTTTAATTTCATTCCATGAATGCCAGAGGTATAAAAGATGTTCATTAATACAAGCTGATATGAAAAAACCACCAAACAAAGCTTCATTGTTCAGGCATTATTACCAGCTTAAATTATGGTTACCTATGGACTGTGATGGCACAATTTACCACACACTGGGTGCAAGTTCAATAGCAGAAACACTGCTAATAGCATTGTTGAGCAGTCCAGAAAAGACAAAGATAACTGCAGTCTGTAAGGTGACCCATCCAAATGCTTACCATGCCTGTATCCAGTTACATCATTTTTTTCTTAATTTAATAATCTTTGCCCCAGGATTTGAGCAATGTACTGTAAATCTTGTTTAGTTTGGTATGGTTGAGTTTCTTGGTGTGTTTGTCTTTTTGGGGTTTGGTTGGTTGGTTGGTTGGTGTTGGCTTGTTTTTTGTTATTCATTTTTCTCTTAGCATGTGACATAGTGCTGTTTAATAAGCAGATAGAGCAAAGAATTCCAGGGAAAGAAAATGGAAGCAAAGATAACCATAATTTTCTGTGACCACCACGCTTGGTTTGTGTGCAAGCTCAGCAGCAAGCCCCCAAATTTCTGGGACTGAAAAGAATGACTCACTGCAAGAGACACAACAAGGCTACTTTCCCCTCCAATTCTTGTCCTATTACATCATGATCATACTTCAGCAACTACTAACTGTGTTTCTCTGCTGCTCCCTATAAACCCTTCACTCAAGGAAAGCTCTCCCTAAGGATAATTCAGCTGCTGTCTGTCTCTGATCTATAAGGAGGTCCTCAGAAATAATCCCAGTGCAGTTTAGATCTTGCTTCCCCCCTACTAACACAGTTTAAATCTGAGATGGAAGGTTACTGCAGGTCTAACTGTAAAACATCACTAAATATATTAATATACATATTGCTATTTATTATAGATTTATGTATTACTTTGCAATATGGAAAGTCATTGTATACAGAAGCTCAGATTTTGGTCACAGTCTCAGCCAGTAATGATGCCTAAAGTCTCTTTCCAATAGGAGCCTTATTCCTGACACCCTGGACCAAAGCTTGCTTCAAATCCCTTCCTTTTTAAGCAACAATTCCCTCACTAGTGAATGTAGGAAGATCCAGAGCTGATTTTAACCTACACATTAGAGGACAAAGAATTCCCAGGAAAGAAAGTCCTATGGTAAAGTAATCATATACTTCTAATCCCACTGCCCTGCTTCCCAGCCTTCCTGAAAAACCTCCTGGACACTTCTCCATGCATTGGACAGCTGTGTACCATGTACATAGGTACATCATATGAGAGAGCCACAAATGTGAGAGTGGAGAGAGAAACATGTTTTTTCTTCCTGAAAGATTTTTAATTTTTTTTCACATTCCAATAAAGTGATGAGAATCCTGAACTATTCTGTAACTCGTGAAACTTTTGAATTACATTAATTTACATTTTGATAATGGTAAACATTTAATTTCACATTTAGGCTTTTTGTTTTAAAACTAAATTTGCATTTTAAAAAGTCCTCCTGAACCATTGTCTCTTAAGAAATGAAAAGAAGATATCCTGACAATTTAAAAACAAGAAGATTAAGACTAAAAAAAAAAAAAAAAAAAGCTATCAAAAGATTACATTTGTTCCTGGAAAAAAAAGTTTTCCATTTCAATAAATGGTATTTTTTCCACAGAAAAGTGTCCCTTGCCAACTCAACTGCACATTGCTCAATGCAGTACTTCCAGGTGTGACTTTTTCCCTTTGTTTCCATCGTTGTTTGGAAGGCAGTGGTTATTCATTCTGGAGTCTAAAACTCAACCTGAAAAGTAAAAGCAAGGATGCCACTGCAATAGCAGGATGTGAAAAAGCAAGGATGCCACTGCAATAGCAGGATGTGAAGGAGTCTAGTCTAGCATACAGATGATTCACATTGTATTTTTTTTGCTTGCTATTTTCTGAGAGAAGGTGGGGGTTGGTATGTTAATGTCTTGTCAGAATGATCCTCAGCTCAAACACTCTTCTCTCATCCAAGATAATCTCTGCCCCAAACACAGAGTCTAATCCTCAGGGACAATTTGTAGGCTTTCAGCACTGTAGGTTTCCAGAAAAATAATACTGAGAGGAACAGAAATTCTTTCAAATCTACAGATCCATGGACCTTTTTCCTCTATGCCACCAGCCAGATGGATAGGTCTTAATTTGAGCCTTGTGTATGTAGAACTAGCTGGGTAGGGAGGAGCACACTTCATGAACTATATGAAAATTGCTATGTGCAATGTAATTCAGAATGCATTTCCTACTCATAAAAATAGATGGGAACCAACACCCACTTCCATTACAGACAGTGGGAAAAGGTATTTCATTCAGAATCCATGTATATTTCTATAGAACATTTTTTTCTTGGGAGGGAAGTGATGAAGAATGTGCCCTGCTCCTCAGGAATTGGAGAGGGGCTCATTGGTGGAATAGCAGATTATCAGTGAGTTAGATCAGCATATGTCAGAGGAGGAAAAGAGCACTGGAATCAATAGGCATTTTCCTACTCTCTACTGTAAATTTTACATTGAGCTTTATGATCTAAACCAAGAGAGTTTGCTCAGAGCAGAGCAACATACTAAGTTATATGATGTGCCAGTAATGCAGCAGTGCAGAGAAAGTCACCTTAAAGTAAGATGGAAGTGAAGGCAGATGACTATGATACAAGAGATATCTTGAAGCTGTTGGAGTTTCATCTCCATGAGAATGTTTATGACAAATTCGAGCTGTGGATTTTAGAGTTCAGCTAAAATCCAGCCTTGTGTTTAGACTGTTCCGTGGGTGACACTGTGAGAGGAAAACTTTTTCACAGTATTGCTCATCTGCTGAACTACAAGCAGATTGACCTTGCAGGCCAAAGCAAGTGGCTGGGATGAAGGCTGGCAGGAGGCATAGAGAGCACAGCTGGTGAGAGTGACTGGCTAACCTACTTATGACAAAGTGGCAAAATGTTCTTCTGCTTCTTGCCTACACCCTGCCCGGCAGGCTGCAAGAGGATCAATGCCTAAGGTGGATGTCCTAACTAAGAAAACTGAAGAGCACTTCCAAGAAAAACACTGGCTTCCCAGCTGCAGGAAAAAAATACCATTTCAAAAATATCCTCCCTAACAAAAGGTGAAGTCAAAAATAAGCAAATCCCGGGAGGCTGGGCATTGTCCACACAAGTCTGCCCAACTCGGTTGCTGGTTACCCACACCTGACTTTTGCAACTATGAGCTCACCATGCACATGTTTCCTCTGATAAAGACCAGAGGCCCACACCCCTGGCTGTCTGAATGGAACAAGCTCTGTTCACAAGTCACAGCATATTATAAATTTGAACAAAAGTTGAGGCCAAACACTGTCTGCAGCATGTTTTTGCTAATGCCAGAAAAACCCATGAAAAGACAAGATTGGTATTTCCCAAATGTGTTCCATCTCCCTGAAGGATTAATGAAAATTTCATCATAAATCCTCCAAGACAAAAAAGATCAGGAAGTAGCTATGTGTGTTGCTACAGCTTAAGCACAATATGCAGTCACACTTAATTTGGATTATTTTGGGGTTATTTTTGTTCCTACAGCTATAAATTGTAGAGCCATGCTTCTGGTTAAGGCAAGTGGAAGGTGGAGGAGAGAGGATGTGAGAATCAGCCTGTGAAAAACAAAGTGGGATGTGTCAGAACTCATCTGTGAAGGACTTTCACTTATAACATACCTGACAGAGCTTGTCGTTTATGCAGGTATTTTTCTGCCTTTTCATTTTCAAACCCAATGTGTGCCCTTTATGCCAAAAATCCGTTTACTATTATACTATTAAAATATCACCTGAAAAATGTGTCTTGATAAAATGATGCTCAGACATGGGCTGGCGAAATCTTTAGTTAACCTCACCCTTGATTTCCCCAGAGGAAGGTTTGCCACTGATTTTGCCAGGGAGTAGCGCCAGGCCCGTGCCTATGCAGCACCACAGCCTCGCTGTAAGGTGGTGCTAACGAGGTGTGATTCTGCACACGAATTCTGTGGTTCAGTGACAGGTTATTGAATAGTAAACAGTGATTTAAGGCTAAACGCTGCGAGCAAAGCCTGTTTTCTCATTTACTACCGAAACAAAAAGAAAGTCAGCATTTTAACTGGACAACAGGGACATTTTGTTAAAGGAATTCTTGGGAATAAAAACAATGATCTTTTGTAAAACATTCATATCGTATCTAGTTTCCCAGCCAAACTGAAAACACTAGCCACATTCACGTTTTAATGAGGCTTAATTGAGGAAAAAAATCAACATAGATTCGTTTTGGTCAGCATAAGGTAGCATGAACTGAAAATCTTGGTGGAACACAGGGAAAAGAATGATGCTTGAATTCATTTTGGTTAGGATTGTTTTTTTTTTTTTACAAAACAAATCAAATATATTAACTATTTCAGTAGTAGAAAGCAGGAGTGTTGTGAAGCAGTTAAGGGAAAACGATGCAATTTGTTTGCAATTCCCAAAAAAACCACCAGCTGATATCAAACTGCATGGATGCTCATAGCTTCATAATTAAATTGATAAACTGAAGTATGTGTATGATCAATATCAGCAACACTTCTTGCTCTTTTTTTGAAAGATGTTCTTCAATTTGAGTGGTGATTTGTTGATTGTCTGAGGCCCTGGAAACAGAAGAGAAGAGCAAGCAATTCCATAATGCTTCAATTTTTGCACTTAGGTGTGAGAAAAGGCCAAAGCAGCACACAACAAGGGTGTATTTGTTGCTACAGGAATTTGAAGGGCATAAGGAGATAATCTGGTATCTGAGTCAATGGGCAGGTAATGAGGTGAGCTCTAAAAGAGAAGGATTTCAGTGATTTGGAAAAATTCACTTCACTGTAAGTGTTGAAGGCCAGGTTGGATGGGGCTTTGAGCAAGCTGGTCTAGTGGAGAGTGTCTTGGCCTGTGGCAGGGGGAGTTGGAACTAGATGATCTTTAGGGTCCTTTCCAATCCAAACTATTCTATGGTTTTCTGAAAGGCAGTCTATGGGGAAGGCAGTTGAAAACAGCATCTGATAAATTATTAATGCCTCTAAGTATCAAGTGCCATCCAAAGAACCTTACAGATGGAGACATTCACTGACCAGAAATATTTTTGCACTACCGGAAGAATAAAAGCAATAGTGGGAAATGCTATTTCAAAGACAAAGCAACACAGAGGAAAGACTGCTGGAGGAAGAAGAAAGATCCAGAAAATCCAGATCTTTGATCCAGAATAATCACTAGGATAGAACAAACATTACATTTTATTTTCAAATGCACGAGGCAGAGTTTTTAGATTATGATCATATAATTATTGAGTAACTTTGGTTAGAAGGGACATCCAGAGCTGTGACTGTTCATTCCACTCCTGCTCAGGTTTTGGTCTAATGTCCAGCTCATGATAAGCCCTGATACGTGCTGGGAAATTCTGTGCCAAAAAAATCCAAACAAACTGAAAACATTAATCACTTCCACAGTTTTTGAGATTATTAACAAAGGAAATAAAAACCCTATATAGATTTATTTTTGTCAGAATGAGGCAGCACGGAACTGTTGGTTCTATTTGAGGTTCTTGTGCCATAGTTCTTAATTTTAGTCACTTTCACAACAAATTTCAGAAAAACTGGGGAAAGTGTGATCAGTAGGTATTTCTTTTAATGTTGAATACACAAAGAGGGTATGACCTCATCTCCTTCAGTCTCACTCAAGAGACATTTCATTCAGGTAAGGTTATTCCAGTCTAAGCACCAGTTGCTGAGCCAAGACCATTTTCAGCCCTAATGATCCATACATTCATTTTCACAAGTAAAATCTTCTTAACAGTTCAGACCTGCCAAAAAAACTACATATGCACAGTGCAGCCCTCTGCAGGGAGGAATCACTTCTTATCTAGGATGAGATTACCCTCCTCATCTTTGATTTGAACTCGTCCAGTGGAGTACTTGGTTTCCTGTCTGCCATTGCAGAACACAGTTCTCACGGTGCCATCCAGGTACTCCCTCCTCCTGAACTGTGCAGTGTGAATCTCCCTTTGGCCATCACTGAATACCACAATTTTGTCTCCATTCCTGAAAGAAGCAGCAATGAATGATGAGAAAGCACTGTCTGTTATTAACCTGTCTCACAGAGCTGTCTAATGTAACTCAATGAAATTGGAAAATAATGTCAAGTGGAAAACCTCAGGATTTACATGGGATGACATTAGAGATCTGGTCTCACAAAAAGACTTCAGTACATAGTATAATAGCTAATGGATGGTAAGATTTGAATTTTACATGACTTCATGCAGGGATCTCAAGGCATTTTGCAGGGAGCAAATCCATTTTACAACAGGATCCTTCATCTTCTCCAGAAGAGACATGTAAGAGAGTCCTGTTGCTGTTTCTCTCATCTTGCATGGAGGAATAGAGTGACAACACAGATTCACACAATAGGACTAGGACAAGATCCACAAGGACTATCAAGTCCAACTCTTAAGTGAATATCCCATTCAGAGATCAAACCCACAAAGCTTGGTGTTATTAGCACCACGCTCTAACTGACTGACCTAATCTCAGTCCTTGCCCAATGTTAGATGGGGAGCCAAGCACCTTGGAATAGAGCACAGGAGCCCTCATCCTAAGTGCTTTAGTACCCACACTGACAACTGGTGATCTCCCAACAACTCTGGCCAGTGTCAATTTACATGGAACTAAATGAGGAATATTTCTCAGCCATTTTGCTTGTGGCGAGTGGTCACCTATTATTCAAGGTGGAAGTGAATTTTCAGTGTCATATTCTTGCAAAATCCTTGTTATCTTACAAATTCTTTTCCCCATCATCTGGAAATTTCCCAGCTATTCAAAATCCAGCCACATTTCTAAATGTCAGTATTGTTGTACCTGTGTCCAATGCCTGGTTCCTGTTGTTTACAAAGGACTTACTTTTCTATTTTTACTACTGTGCCATCTGGGAAAAAAGTTTCCTTCAGTCCATCGCTGTAGAGACATTTCACTGTGTGGTCTGGGAACACAATTTCTTGTGTGCCATCAGGATAATGCTTTTCTGTGGAAAAAAAGATGTAAAAAGTCTGTCTAGTGTTCTTTCAGGTTGCTTTACACAAAGCTAGGTCAGGATTTTTTTTTTTTGACATTGTAGTGAGGATAGAAATTATGTCCACAATACTGTTAAAAAAATGAAAGAATCACATAATCAGATAACCAGAATTGGAAGAGCTACATTTACATTTCATTATTATATTTGCTTTGTAGGAGGAAACTGAGCAGTGAAGTGATGGAGTGTATTGAAAGTGAAATGCAAAGACAATGTGAAATGGCAAGAAAACACTCAATGGAGTCAGAATTCAGACCACACTTCCATAATATAAATAAATCTGCACATACAGTTCACATTTATTTTATTTTGCATACCTATCTGATTATTAGGGAACTTCAGCACCTCCAGGCCATCTGGATAAGCAGTGTGAGTTGTCTGTGCATTTGCATAATAATAAATCTGGAAGGAGAGTGAGAAGATAGCAGCAAGTTCACAATATTTGCATAAGCAGATTCAACCACAACAATGTGCTCAAAAGTAAACCATCTTTAAAAAGTCATTTGAAGGTCATTTTTGGCATCTGCCATCCATGAAAGTAGCTATGTTCACATTGCTGTTCCTTCCTCTCATTCGCCCTCATGGCTGTGTCTAGATGATGCTACTTTCATCTCTGTAGTGTGCAGGAGAACAGTGTAAACAGAAAAGTCATCCTCCAACCTCTTTGATTTGGCTCTCTTTCTATTAACTATTAATTAACTATTAATTTAAAACAACCCCAGTGCTACCAAGGCCTCACTTATTTCCACTTTAGCTCACATTAGCTATTGACATTTACATGATGCTGACATGGAAGAACCCTCTGTGCTACCTACTCTACAAATGTGTAAAAACTGGTCCTTGCTTCAGATGGCTGCCCATGCCCCTTGCCTTTGTTCAATTTCCTGCTTGGCCAACTACACATTTGTTCCTTCTTTGGCTGTTACCTCCATGCCTGTCCACTTCTGTCTTTGTAGATGAAGCAGTTTCACTGCTCAGGGCTGTTAAAACAACACCCTTCCTCATCAGTTTCTCTCAGAATTTATTGATCAAGATAAATAATAGAAGCTTGCTGGAAAATCAGTTAATCATTTTATTTTCCATGAAGAAAATGAAGAGTTACACACCACCCTCTGATCTGGCATGATCTTCTTTACATCTCCATTGGAAAAGCTAATCGTAGTCATTCTTCTATCAGCACTAATCTCCTTTGTAGTACCATTGCGGAAAGTGAGGATTCTGCGTCCGTCAGAAAGCACCTCTTCTACCTGCAAACACACAGCATCCAATGTAAGTGAAGTCAAAGGAAATGAGCAGCATTGCATTGCCTTCCAATTAAATTGGAGCTTGAAGGAAGTCATGCTATATCTTTGTATCCCAAAAGTTATCTCTGCAGAAAAGGCATCATTTTTTGCCTCATTTGTATGTAAAAGAGGCCAAAAGAAATCTTGTTTTCATGAGATGAACTTCCTTGTAGCACATGTTCCAAGTTCTCATGCCACCACTTTGTTTTAATGTCAAGCAAAATAAGGTTCACATCCCTGTGGCAATAGGGAAGACAGTCAGGTTTTTTCTTGACCAACTGTAGTGAATTATTGTCCAGACCCGTTTCATATATGCTTGTATATCTTCCACACAGGTCACTCGAGAGACACATGGTTCTGGATTGTGTGAACCAAAATGATTGAACTTAATGTACTAATACAGATTGCTGACATGGTCAGTTAAGAACCATTTCTTTCCAAGTAACCCTGTAAGGGCATTCAGTGCTGCAGAATTAATTTTGGATGCATGCACAGACCTGAAAATTTGTGTGAGGCTTTTATCGGCAGCAGGCAATAATGCCATTAGTATGCTCTTCTACAAAAAGTAGTCAAAGACTTCACATCCAGCATAGGCTCTGGTTAATCAGTTTTCCTGGTGTTACTATAGCATTTGGTTGTGTTCATCTTATATCAAATCCCATAATTTAGTTCATTTGGTGAAGTCCAAAGAAGTAGACAACTAGAAGATACATTACAGCTTTGTCATATGGTTCCAGTTTTATCAGAATTCCCCCAAAAAGGGAATATCTCCCAAAAAAAAAAAAAAAAAAAGCTATTTTCTCTCACCTTTCCATCATGATACTCTATTTTTTCCTGCACCACTTCCTCATGGTTTCCTCTTTCTTGATGTAATGTTGACCTTCTAGATAATATTGATTTTGGAGGCTACATTATGAAAATGTCAAAGTCAATATTACATAAGCAGAAATGTTTCAAAAATATGTTCATTAACTTAACTGTGCAAAAAACTTATTTACTTTCACACACAGAGGAAGGTTTCTCTGCTTTCTGGTATTGCCTTGTATTTGCAATGAATTTTCATATTTTATTTGTAACTAGAAATGCTGCATATTAATTGCAGTTTTCTTCAGTTTGCAAAGTAAAAGATAGCAAAACAGAAGTCCAAAAATGAGGTGAAAAAAGTGCATTCTGTCAAAGTTACGTGGTGCAAAATGGAGAGAATAAACACAGGGACAGAGAGCAGAACTCTCTCTGAATATTGGGTTACTGATTACAAAGAAAGGTGTTTGTATTAGCTAGAGTCACTCTTCCAAAACAAATTACATGGCTCTTAGCTGCTAGGTAGTGCTATCTATGTAACTAAGGGCTATTCTGGATGAAACAATTCCAGTTTACCATTACCATTAGAGCCCTTTGCAGTCTGGCAGCGTAAAGGAGCCTTGAGTCAAGTGACATCTGTCACACAGCATTCAGGGCAGTTATGAGCTAATGTTAATTACAGCTTGAAGGTGTGGTGAATTTTGAATTACGAGATCCAAAGGAACAGGGAGAACTGCTCCCCACAGGGCAATGATATGCTTCAGTAAACACCTATAAATGCCACACACAAAGTTGCCAGATCCATCCCTGAAGCTGTGTCTACTGCATAGCAGAGGAAGTGGGAACAGAATACTTTCTTTTTCTCAGAGTGTTTTATTTCTGTTCACAAATAGAAAGAACACAGTTGCTGCTCATGTAAGAACCAAAATCATAAGTAGCTCAAACCTTTGCTTCAGCATCCAGAGAAGCAGAAGAACTGTCTGTAGATACTTTGTTGTCATATGCAGTTATGCCACTTCTCCTGTGTGTAGTCATAAAAGCCACTTTATTCTGAGCTCTTCGCAATTTTTCTGTATTTTTAAGACCTTTTTCTTCCTGAGGCAAAATTAAAATATTAACTAGCAACATAAATCTATTTTTGTTCCACAGTTGTGCAGAAATATATTGATAAAGACATCTAGCCTATTATTTGAAAGCCATTGCAATATTGTTTTAAAGACTATAATGAGTAAAGGTGAAAAAATAAAGACAGGAGAGTATTGTTCCCAAATGAATGGGTGTTAGCATGCTGTATGTGAAAACGAAGACCACAGACTCACTGTAACTATTTTATGGAGTTACATGGCAAAGTACCTCTCTTTCTTCACTGTTCTTGGAGGGTGAAAAGCTGCAAGTGTCATTGCTGTGGTTGTGTGAGAGGGGTGTGCCTTCTGAGCTATATGAAATGGGCAAAGGAGTCCCTGTAAGAAAAATCAAAGTAAAAGTGTGTGAAAGCACACGAAAATTGCTGAATCACATTTCCATACATATCTCAGGCTTTTTAAATATGTTAACTCTCAGAGCCTTGCATTATATTGCTTCTTTACACTAATAATGTTTGCTAACAGCTTGTCTATCTTCCCAAATGTGTTTTGTCCTGGACCAAAATGAAATACAGTCCACAGCTATTCTCTCACCTCCTGAACCCCTGGGAGAACAAACTCAGTGAGTAAGTAGGCACAATCTGCTCTCCCTATCTTGTAAAATATGAATTTGACAATGCTTCTAAGAGTCATAGGTGAGTTTTAGTGACTCATATTTTCTTTGAGTCAGGAGTTGGGGATCAGTGTCTTCATTTGCAGACCACTTTAAGCAGGTAGGAAGTTTCCACATATCTTACCTTTTACACAGGAAGATGAGCTGGGCTCCTTTAAACAACCACTCAGATGTGAGACAGCTCCAGGTGATTTCCTACCGTGATATCTTCCTCCAGTAGGAGAGGGCTGATGTGCAACCTGAAGAAAAATGGAGAGGCCCTGGCCTACAGTCATGCTTTGCTTTAACCTGGGACCTATCAGTGGCATGGCAAGAGCATGCCATCCATTTCTCCTTCCTAGGAGTTTAGCTGCCAGTGTGTGGCTATTGTACAGGTGTCTAAGCTTGGTTCAGACTGTTGTGGAGAGAGAAAGGAGGGTGGAAGAGCTGGTAGAACTCTCAGATAGGGCTCAGTCCCCCCACTTCCCCCATCCCTTCTCTTGGGAGCTGCACTTCCTCTGGTCCATGGTGGATTGCAGTAATGCCTGGCCATGCACCTCACTGATCCAAGTGCCAGCCTACCCATGGGATGACTCCCTGTCATGACCCCTGCTCTGTCTCATCACTATGGGCTTTGATGACTGGGATTGTGGTCTGGCCCTCCCATCCATACCCAGCCTGCCCCACTCCCTGGCTGGGGCTGTGGGATAGGAACTGCCCTGCTGGACTCTGTGAGCTGCTTCTGGTGCTCCAAGCCCCCATCCTCCCTGGGAACCACTGACCCATGCCATGCCCCAATGCTTGGTGTATGTGATCACCCCTGAACTTTTTATGAGGCAATGGGTGCAGGTTTCAAAGCATACACCCACACTCTAGCCTGCAGGTCTCTAAACAGCTCAATGTATGAACAGTCTAAAAGGTAATTTATGACAACAAATTCTGCACTTCTAGGGAAAAAAGACCAAGCAGCAGCCATGTGGGAATCAGGATCTCAGTACAGATTCTGAATGGTATCATAAAGTGAAAATAAAAGCAGTTTAAACAGACCTTTCTACTGACTTACTTTGTCTGCTTCAAAAGGTGTCAGCCTTTCCTGATGAGGGGTCCTCCTGCCAGTTGGTGTTGTGCTTCTACCAATGGAACAGTTAGATGGTTTCTTCTCTTGATGTTCCTTTGTCACTGATCTCAAAGGATCAGCTTTTTGCACAAAGCTATTTATGCCCTAAAACGTGTAAATACATTTGTAAAAAGTTAATATAAACATCTTCAAATAACATTAAAAATCCTCCTACAATGGGTGCATCATTAAGTGACTAAAACTTTTGGAAAATGTTTAACTGTGTCTGTGGGCATATCTGCAGAGACATGCATGAGCACACACACACATTTTATACAAAACTTTGTATCTGGGGTCTTGTTTTTCTTTCTGTTGCTAACCCTGAAAGGATTTTTCTAGGCACTTTTTTGCCTTACTGGTTCTTGCAGCATTGAATCTGTTGGATTGTTTTCAGTTTGAGAAAATGTAAATATCGCAGCTGTTTTCTTCTAATATCTCATATTGTTTTTATTGTTATTTCTTTGGCCAAAGAAATCACTTCTATTTTGGGATTTGTTTTCATAGTTTGTGTTGTACACAGACACTTGTTCTGTTCTGTTCACAGAGAGACAGAGGATTCCAGCAGCTCAGCAAGCAGAAGGGATCCTTCTCCTTTCCTCTCCTTATTTTATTATAAATATCTAATCTAATTATCAATTCATATTAAAGCCTTCTGATTTCTGATCATCAGTCAATGGACTCTGAGTTTTTGTTGGTGAGGCCCTGAGAACCAGGGCAGCTCTCAGCAACAATTGGTGACTCCTGACTGTCCTGGACCAAAGACTCGACGAGTGAACCCACAGGCATGCCCAGTTGGACTGCACTGAGCTCCAGGGGACCCGTGCAAAGTGAGTGTGGACCTGTGAAAAGTGACCATGGAAGATTTCCAGAAATGAAATGTCAGCCCTCTGCTGAAGAAAAATCCTTTCAGGGATAGCAATAGATGTTCCTTTGTCACTGATCTCAAAGGATCAGCTTTTTGCACAGAGCTATTTATGCCCTAAAATGGGTAAATACATTTGTAAAAAGTTAATATAAACATCTTCAAATAACATTAAAAATCCTCCTACAATGGGTGCATCATTAAGTGATTAAAACTTTTGGAAAATGTTTAACTGTGTCTGTGGGCATATCTGCAGAGACATGCATGAGCACACACACACATTTTATACAAAACTTTGTATTTGGGGTCTTGTTTTTCTTTCCACATTTCTCTGTGCCTGGACAATGGTGCAAATCAAGGGTAATGCAAGGGGCACAGTGTGAGGCTGACAGCTGTTGTCAGGCTCTCATCCCTCTGTCCCACCAGCATGCCCACAGCAGGAAAGATAACTCTCTCTAGCTTATCACAACTGAGATGAGCCTAGTAAAATATATTGCACAACAGTTCATTTTTACTTGCTGGATGTCCACCTTTTCTATGTTTTGATCTCATGCATCTCTGTCAATCGAGGCTGCCACAAAACTTGTAGGACCCTAAGAGCCATAGAAGGGAAATGAGAGGCAAACAGTTTCAAACCAGCTATAGCAGTTGTTTACACTGGAAAGATCACAGATACTCAAAAGCACTTCTCCAATTTTTCATGGAGACCTTAGAGCAGACCACAGAGGAAACATAAAATATTCCTGCATGATCACCAAGAGATACATGAGATTTACAAGATTTACACAATGGCTCTCAGGCATTTGTGGTTGCCAAGAAAATATTACATTGGTATGACAGGAAAACTGAGGCTGTACTCCTGCCTAACTAAAGCTTTGAAGGTGCTGTATCTAATGTAGAATTGCCTGGCAGTATGAGACAAAGGCATAGTCTCACTGCCCACATTGCTAAATTGTCCCAGAAATGCTGAGGGATTATGTCTCTGTCTATCAGAATTGATAGCAGAAGAATCTCTAATGCTTTGAGCTGATGAATGATGAGGAGTGAGCACATGATGGTAAGAAACAAAGAAACAATAAAAACAAGGTTGGAAATGGCACCAATAACTCTGATTTTTAAATGTCTCACACACTGAAGAGTGGCTACTTGAGAAGATGCATGTAAACTATCCATGGAAAGAATATATTTGCAGTCAGCTTAATTTACTCAAGTACATGAGCTGTTGCTCAAGGGACATGGGACTAGCAAAGCACAAATGGGAAGACTGCTCTGCTCCTTCTCTAATAAAAATAGTCAGTGTTTGACAGCTATAAAATTTTTTCCATTTGACTAATGAAATCTAGGTGATCTGCTGTTGCTGTGGCTGGTGATGTCTAACAAATGATATTACAATTTAATGTATGTTTACAAGGAAGGAGCCAAGAAAGAAATCCTACTGCAACACTGGAGAATTGTAGGATTTTAAAAGGCTACATTTTTCCTCTAAGCATAAAATGGTTCTCAGCAGGAGAGAAGCAACTGATTAACTCTTTCAGACAAGGTTGCTAGAAGGCCCATAAATTAACAGAATTTATTGTTTAAAAGAATATAATTTATATTTCACATTTGGTGATATTTTCTGCAGGCAGATTCTCTGGACATGCCTGAGTTCTCCAAACATAATCAGGTTTTCAAATACAAGTGAGTGGGCAAACTGTCAAAATATGCCTGGGACTTCAGCTTGAGACAAATGGTATAGAACTAAGGACCTTTAAGACTATTTCTGATGAAGATATATTAGCTCAGAAATTGCAGAGTGATAAAAGGAAAGAACTCCTAATCCATTTCATTGTTAAATATCTCAAGAGTGAAACTGCCAAATGATTTAAAAGAACTTGGAAAGCCATTGGAGCAGTTTCACAGCAGCTCAAACCAATTTCAGCCCAGATTGCTGGAGTCCCTCTCATTTTCTTCTGTCCCCAGCCACATTTCCCATCCCTCCTTTATGAGGCATCAGCAGCCACAGAGGGGAATTTACATGGTTCATTGCATAGAATCAGGCAGAAATGAACCTTTTTCTTTTGCTGCCTGGTTAGTTTTGAGCCAGCTGGCTCACCATCTTCAGAAAGTGCCAATAGGGCTACAGCAGCTCAAATATTCAGCAGCTTCAGCAAGACACACTGACACGTGGCAGCATTTTTTTCCTTATGGTTTATTATAGAAAGGATGTTGCAATTTAAGATTTTTAAAAACTTACATAAGACTTGTAAATAGAAGATACTTCATGGCAAGATGGAGCCGGAGAGAAAGTAACAGTGTTTCCATGAACACGATTGGGTGTATCAGCCAATCCTGTTCAGGGAGCATCCGTGCTAGAACAGTGTTAGTACTCCAGCTTGCTACACATGCCATTGTAAAAGCCCTTCATTTCATTTTTTATGCATTGCATACACTAGCATACCTATTTTTAAGGCAATAATGTCAATGGAATCAGGCTTGCATGAATCACATGTAGTCTCTGTTTTCATTCAGAGGAATGTCATTCTAAGAGATCATTTGGCATATCAGAGGCAACATTGTATCCCAGGCAACCACTGCAACTTTGCTCTGCGCTTTTTAAGAAACTCAAATACCAAATATTTGGACTAATCACACATGACTAGGTTCTTGATAAAGATTCTCTCTATCCCATGACTTTGATAAACAAAGCCATCAAATTATCTCAATTTTCTTTGATGCCTTAAATGGCTACCTAGAAACAGAGAATAGACAGGAATAAAGGAATAAAGGAGGTATTTATTTGAAAGGCCTTCAGAGGTACACTCTGGGCTCCAGAGGCTCCTGCCTCAGTGGATCCCAAAATGGACAATGACAGCTCACGAGTTCTTCACACTTTTACATCAGCATAAATTCACCAAGCAGAACCCAGCCANTTACACTAACAGTACAGGATTTGAAAAATATAAAAGTTAAAACTTAAGGCATCATCTTCATTGGAAATATGTGGATGACCAGTAAATTCAGACCCTTGATACAAAGGGGCTTCAGGGTTGGAGGAAGAAGCAGCCTCCTAAAATGCATGAGGTAGATAATTTTTTCCAATCTTCACTGAAAACAAAAAAAATTAGTCACCGGATCAGCTGGTGACAACCAAAAAAGTGTATTTAGTTATGAAGCTTGACTTCATGAAAGAAGAAGTATGCAGCTCATTCTGGATCTTTGTCATGGGAGCTGGTGAATCACAGTTTGAATTGCCATCAGTGACACCAATGCTGCTCTTGGCAAAAGCAGGCATCTCTTGACATTCCTCTAGTCCTACAGATCTATGCTGTCAGGAAGACAGTGAACAGAAGAGAAATGTGATGTTCTCTTGGATCCTCAAGGTCAACAATAATAATTTAAATTTTCTAATGAGCTTTTGCTTCCCAGATGCTAATACATTCAGTTCTTCATCAAATTGTTCCAGAAATCTCTCGCTTGTCAATTTCCATAAGTAAGGATCTCTTATTGCCTTCCAATATCACAGTTTGTGTCATGCAGAGTCTGCATTTTCCCTAACAGATGAAAAAGCTGAGAAAAAGCAACAAGCACTATGGATAAAGCAGTGAAATTCAAATGCTATGGAAGTCTGTCCTCATATTCGCTGATCTTCCCTGCTTCAGACTTAGTAATTTGTTGGTAAGAATGTTCATAGGCAAGGAAATAACATGCTTGAAGGTCATCAAAATCCCTTTCAAAATTAGACAGCAAAAATCATCTAAGAAGATTGGAAGTAAGCACATTTGACCTTGACTGAAACATTAAGAAATGCTATCGATATACCTTGCAGTAGAATTCCCTTCCCCTCCTCCCACTTTTGCTCTAGCCATGTAAATGAATTCATCTTTTTTCATAAAAATAATGAAAATCTACCCAGAGCTGCATGTTGGGCAGGAAACTGGCAACTTTTTCTTGCTAATGAGCTACACTCAGAAAACAGGTTGTTTCCAGAGGATCTCTATTAGTAAATATTAAAAAATAATAAATATTATTATATTACATTATCTGTTCCTTCATGTAATATTCTGAAATAGTAACTAATGATGTGCAGTTAAAATGGACATTTTTTTTGTCTCACTAAAGCACAACTTGAGCTGGACAGTTCCACACCAGCTAGGTCATGTTACAGTACAAATGGAGATCATCCTTAGAAGTATTATAGCATTATTCTAATACTTAGAAGTATTGTTATATCTTTTTCAGAGACGCACAATATCCCTTGGATATGGGGTTTTTTTAATTCATAAAATCTTGTCTTCAAAAAAAATCTGTATTTTTAACCTGTACTGATCATTATTCAGACTTGCTCTCCAATTGCTTTTGTATATATCCTCAGATTCTATTAGCTTTGACAGGAATAAGTCAGATAGTAATTATTGTTTTGTCTTCTTGGTTACAGCTGATTAAACTCACCAGTCCAAGCCAGCTTTAACTTATATATGTTATATATGCATATCTTCAAATCCTAGAACAATTGAATTTTTTAGGTTTGAAAGGACTCTGAGATCATAGATTCCAACCATTAACACAGAACTGTCAAGTCCACCACTGAACCATGCCCCCAAGTGCCATATCCACACTTTTTTGAACAGTGCCAAGAATGGTGATTCCACCACTTCCCCATTCAGCCCATTCCAACACCTGACAACCCTTCTGTTGCTCAACGTTATCCCACTCACTTTGATTTGTTCCTATGCTCAGTTTCTCAATTTTGGATAGAAATAGTATGATAGATTGTTTTATCTATATCCAAAATTCAGAATTATCCAGATTCACGGGATCTGTGAGGGAAAGCATCCACCTGCTTTCAAAAGAGCTCAAATGCAAAGAAAGCACAAGTGAGTCACCATGTTCAGATCTATCGCTATGACATGGATTTTGGGCTTCTGTTTAATGTTCATTTACCTGCAACTTCAATTCTAGAGTCAAATAATTGGCAGCCACTCTATTCACTGTAAAGTCTTTCTGTGCCATAAAGAGCATGTGTCTCTGTCAAACCTTTCAGAGTTCGCTCAGGGCATCTGGGCTCTGTGCCCACCAGTCTAGCTCATGCTTGTGCCGAATTCCAGTTGGACTGGGTCCAATGCTGGCCAGGGGAAGAAAGCCCAGATAGCAGCAAGCCCAAAAGTCTGGTGTCCTGAACTTCCCCCTTCTCAAAACTGTTGCTGAAGCCACAATTTTTATTGCATGTGGCTTCGTGCCATAGGAGGAAATTACCATTGTCTCTTTTCATATCTGGCACCATATAGAATTCATAAAAGTTACTGTCTAGTGACTTTCAAAACACATGCTGTCGTGCTCTCTATAGTGGAACAGTTGCTTTCCTTCTCCTCTGATATCTTTTACATTTTACTTAAGTCCCTGTACAGGCAAAGAGCAGATAAATTTCAGTAGGACTGTACTCTTGAACAAATCACAGACTTCAACCAAATGTGAGCAAAAGTAAGAAAATGGACTTGTGATATTCAAGGTGCCCATAATATGAAGCAAGAAATACAAAGCCAAGATAAAGAAAATTTAAAGAGATATTTAGATATCTATATTCTTAACAGTGAGGTGCGCCAGAAATGTGCCAAGATGGCTGTGGAGAAGTCATGGACACATCAGCTGGAAACAAGAATCTCACTTGACATACTGAGTTAGCTTGTCACAGCTCATAAAAATCAGAGTGGTTTTCCCACTGAGTTGAACCGGGAGAAGGACACTGTTACATATTGGAAAGTAAAGCCTTGAATGGCAAAATATTAGATTTATGGGTTTCCAAGGCGAGGGGATTCCCTCGCAGGTGCAACAAACTTGGAGCAAACCCAAAAATAACAGACAATTCAGTTAGGTTTAGAAAAGGGGTGAAAAAAAGCTTTTTCTCCTCCTACTGCAAAACCTGAAGAAAATCTACAAGGAATTGGATGTAGAATAAGAGCACAAGGAAGAAAACAAGACCATGCTTATACACACTTTCGCTTGGGGAAATTTTGATTCCGAAGAACTTTCTCTTGAATATGTATTTGAAATTGTGGAGAAGTGACTGCTGGCAATAGGGAATGCTTACTTTAGTATTCATGTCTCTGAGGAAGTGTTTTTGCAAGGATGTCTTCTGCCCCACATGAGAGATGCTGTGGCTCTTGTGATTATCTCTCCATGAACTTTCTTCTGGTTTGGAAGAAGACGCTGTCCCTCGCAGAATAGCTTCTGCAACCTAGTGGAGAATTTGTTATGTCATTTTAAGTTTGATTCACAGCTAGTACAATCAAACAGCCTTCAAAGCCATCTGGCTCAAACTTAAAGCCATTTTATTTTGATAAAAATTGCGATATTTAAACACAAATGAAATTCCACATGTTGTTCTGCTAGGGACTGAAAGTCCCTGCTATCAAACAAAAACTTTGTAGGCACCTACATCCTAGCATCTTCATATACAGCACCCTAGTATTACTCTCACATAACAAAAATATTCAGTGTTTTGAGTAGGAGTTTTACATCAGCAAAGCAGTAGAAATGAAACAGAAATCTGACCAAAAGCAGAAGCCAATTTGCTTTTTCTTATCCTTGCTTTTATTGGAATTTTTATGTATTTTAATTCTGTACATGTGACTAATCTTTTTTCTTTTTGACCTTCACAATCTATAAAAGGATGGGTCATATGAGCAGGTAGGTTTGGGAAAAGTAAAAATAAAGTGAAATTTAACTTCAATTTACATTTCCAAAGCTTAGGTGAAAAATCTCATGAACCAGTACATTCCAATCAAATTTTAAAAAAGAGACACAAAATGTCTTCCCTCCAATAAAGCAAAGGACAGGTTAGTTCATGGTTTTAACACCTTTTAAAGATACTTCACTAGAAATCAGTTTTGAAAATTAGGGAAATGCCTAAGAGTAAATGGCTCAATTTTATTTTGTTCTAGGTTCAGCAATTCTCTGGAAGTCTATATCATACTATACCATCTCGGAGATAGTTATTTTTTCTAGTTTCTTTGACACACATAGGATGAAACTGATACCTCAAAGCATGTATTTTTCTCCTTTGAATACACACAGGGAAATGAAATTATCCACTCAACATTTTTTTTTTTTAATTCTAGTCTGAACCATTTATTTTCACCAAGACTTGCTGTCTCCTGTGTAAAAAGTCAGTAATTTTAATTTCCTATAAACTTCTTACAAGAAGTTACTCAGTTATATACTAAAGGAACAACTAATACCCTACAAGTACATTAAACAGGTGGAATACTGAATAAAAAAATTGCAAGAGACTCTGTAAGCCTACCATTAAACCATTTTGATTTCCAGAGGTCAGCAAAAGACATTTACATTAGTCAACTATATTTTCCACCTCGATTATCCCTCCTGCTCCATCCCAGTGTAACTCCTATTCAAGAATCCAACTTGTGTAATCTGCCTGTAAGGCAGGCCACTTACACTGTTTCCTTCTAGAAAGTTTACAGCATAAAATAAGAACTGAAATAACATTTAATAGAAGGTCCAACTATATTTTATTCTAGGCTTAAGAGAAGCCTTATTAAAAAGTTAATGGCACTATATACATAAATGGTAGAATTATATTCAGGGGGCTTTAGATGGTTAATTTAGGCCAATGAATGCAAAGTAAAATTTCTGAAAGGAAATTACTTATCTAAACTCCCTTCCCAGTCAGTGGAGGGAGACATCTGACCTGACACGAGTGTCTAAGATGGGCTGGCTGTGTCACCTGGTATTGCTGCCCACCTCGTGGATGAGTAAGGCTAGGTGGAAGAGCACCACACAAAGAGTGTATTTTAACACGGCTTACTATTGAGCTGACTTTCCCCCCTTCAGGCTGTGGAGGAACAGTATTCACTCATGACAGCTCCAAAGAAAAATTACTGAATTTTTCAAACAGTATTAAGCAGATAATATCTTCCAGTACCGGGGTCACTGATTTTCTGTCCATGAAATTCATAGCTTTGGGGTTTTCTTCTGCTTTCCGCCTCTGATGGTCTGAAACTCTGAGCTCATCTCGAAGCTCCATATTCTGCCTGGTCAGCAGCTCAACCTGTTCTCTCAGCTTGCTGTAGGCAGCACGCCAGTAGGACTCAGTTCTCTTGAACTCCTCCTGCAGTCCAGCAATCTGCTGTTTCAATATCTATCAGTGAAAAAAGGAAGTGTGCCATGTCATTGCCTGTTCTGAACTAGGCATGCCCACCTTACATATCCAGAAGCAAGAATGGGGCCTTCTGTTCTGCTTAAAGGTCTACAGAATTAAAGTATGCAACTTGAAAACCTTTGAAATTATTTCAACAATAAAAGAACCCTCCCCCAAACAATAAAAAAACCACTGCCTTGGAAACTCCTATATTTAAAATAAACCAATTGTTAAAGAATGAGCAGAGAGAAGTCCATGCTGAAGAAAATCAGGAGATTCAAACTAATCACTCAAATAATCAACCTTAAATATAACTGCTTTTAGGAAAAAGCAAGAATACAAGGTATATTTTAATAAAAATAATGTCAGTTAATCAGATCTTCATGTGGTAAAAACGGCACAAGAATAGTTACATCCTTCTTACAAACAGCAGGGGATTGCAAAGGCATAGTTTTCAACTGAATTGAAAATGAAAGTAATGAAATTCAGAGAGGACATTTCCATATACATCCATTTCCATTATTTTTGCCTTCTCCCTTCTTCCCTCGCCCATGATGATGCAAACACTGAGTCCTTTTCCTTCAGGGCACTCATGCTGGACACTGCAAACAGAATACTGTTGAAGTTGAGCTAGAAATGTGCACTTTGCTCTGTATTGCTCACCAGTTGCCACATGTAACCCTTTCTCACTTTCCCTTCACTCGTGTGTCTGCCCACTTGTTTCCTGAACACATTCCTTTCTTAGCTGTGAGCTGCCTGCTCTGAATTTGGCACATCCTTCAGCCATTTTCAAGAAGCAGCAGACTTCAGCAGTTGGGAGTTACAGAGATAAATAATTCCAAAAGTGTTTTGGTTTAGTTTTGTGGAAAATTAAATTTTTGAACCTACACTCCTTATGTTTTTCAGGTGGGAACAAAAGATTAAAATAATTATGCCAAATTTCATCTCTAGAGCTAGGCATAGCCAAAAAACACAATTGTTCCCTGACATAAATTCTAATTATTATTTTTTTAATCCCAGGTGTAAAGAAAACTGATATTTTAAAATATTGTTCAGAGAGTACATTAAAAATATTTTAATCAAAATACTAAAACAGCCTCACTGAAACATTTCCTGTTGTAAATACTACCTCTAGAGAAATATGAAACATAATGAGAGAAAATATTCACTATATGTATGGTCCAAAAATATGTATTTCACAAATGTACAGACAAAAAATAAAGTATAGAAATTTTGAACAAAGGACTATGTTGCCAGTTTTAATTGTTCTGAAACTTTTCTGATCGTGAAATTAATTTAAATTGTCAGTTTGCTGTCAAATATAGCAGTTTGGTTGAGACACCCTTTTGCAGCAGGACATTCCAGACATTTCTGTGCTTTACCATTGCCTATTCTTCTATTCTATAAAAATATAGATTTAGCTGCCCCAGCTCTGTTATTGGTTTCACATGGCCTACCATTTTTTTGTCTGTTTATCAGTGATTCTTTTAGAAAATTGCCCCTTAAGTCATATTATGTCTAGTTGTTTTTGATAGGGATAATGGCCACAGATAATCAGAGATGACTTTATCACTAAAATGTCTGAAATAGAGGCTTCAAACAGATAGAATCCCCTAAAGGAACTTAGAAGAAACCATAACAAATGACTTGGGAATGTTTTTAGACAAGTTAGAGTGTTAGACACAGAGCTAGATATCATCAAAATACCTCAAAGCCAAAGATAAGGACAGTTTAAAGAAAAAAGTAATAACAAATACCCAGCACAGGGATGAGAATAGAGAATGGTGGCCATCAACTGTGTTGCACTTGGCACAATGAGTCCTAATACTAACAAGTTGGAAAGTTCACTATGCAGGAGCTGGAAATTTTTCAAGAGTCAGCTCAGCTGAGCAAATCAGTACAAGGTAGTATGAGGAACATGGGAATATTTTAACTTCCTTAAGAAATGGTAGGCACAACCTAATATCTTTCTTATAAAAAAAAAAAGGATTTACATTTAAAACACAAACCAAAGCAGTATCTTATTAAAATTAAAATCTTCACTGTACATCTAACTCTCCTAAAGAACTGGCATGAATAATTTGCCGTGTGTGTCAAATGGGAATTTTCAGGTAAAAACATAGGATGCCTGTATGGAAGGATATTGATTGATGAGAACTGCATATTTCTTCTAGAGAAGACAGCTTACTTGCATTTCTTCTGATTTCACATGTTCTCCAGTGACTCTAGCTGCTCCTTTGAACTTGCTCTGGGCAATTTTTTCTTTCTGCAGTGGGTGAGCTTGATCTGTACTGTATTCCAAAGGGTAAGTCAGCTCCTGGCTCCTGACAGTCTTAAGCTGATCTATTCGTGCCCTGTTCATAAGGTAAACAAAGAACATGAAATTGGCATACAAGACTGTAATGAAGGACAGTCTTCAGGTGCACCTTCTTTGGGCATGACCTTTGGAGGGTTTGGGCATGTCCCTCATATGCTGATACTGCTGGGAGTGGCAACCAGTTATCAGCACTTGTCAAAATTAAGGTACCTCCTCACTGGGAGCGCTCATGTGTGCATTCAGCTGCAAAATTTATTCTATTTAGCAGCTGGGAAAAAAGTCTAAGTGAAATTTTTGACAATATAATCACCATGACTTTTAAACTCATTTTGTACTCAGATGGCTGAATTAGGGCAGACCTGCAGAAGGCACAGCTTGTCACCTGTCAGTGTATCTGTGAAGCCCTGCACTCATGCAAGGCTGGGGACCGAGCTGTATTTTCATCAGCCCAATCATTACTACAAATCAGATTACCCATGGACCTGAGTGCTCCAAATGTGGGTTCAGAAGAGATCTTGCCTTTGGACTCAATGTCTCAAGACATGACTGATCTGGAAGTGCACTTCCACTCAGAAGAGTAAAATCTTTACATATTCTCAAAAAGAGTTTATTCATATGACTAGGATCTAACTTCTTAGTTTATTTTTAATCTGACATGAAATTATTTGCTAGCTTCCTGCTAACAAATAAAAAGTGATCTTCCAGCTCCCTGTATGACCTGCAGCCACCATCTGTCCTTCACTATTACTCAAAAAGCAACGTGAACTACAGGAGGCAGCCGTGACCTCATGTTTCCCTCTCAGTAATGGAGTTTAGCACCTCAGGAGCAAAATGTGGAAGTTCTCACAGAGGCTAAGAGAAAAACAAACTCCCTATATCCTTCTGTTCTTTATAATTCATTACCTAATTTTATTGTCATTGTTATTTTCTGTTCTAAATAAGCTTGGCTAATATTCTGGTTAAAAGCATGCTAGAGAAAGCCTTAGCAACAGTCAGTATAAGTATTAATTCTCCTGAAATAATCAAATTGAGGGAGCAACTAAAGCCTCTGTGTGATTATTATTACCACTCCCCCATATCCAGACCAGGAACTCTGAAATACAATGCCCTGCAACAAAAGCAAGATGCAAGATCTGTGTATAACATTTTCCACTGAAGACTGAACAGAACTGTGTTAAGTCAAGGCTAGAAAATAGACCTTGCCCTGAGGAAACCCAACAACCTAGGATATCAGCAGCTGTTAAAGATACTTTTTTGGAGCCTCTGGCAAACAGTTCATAACCCAGCTATAAATTACAAATAGGAGCTAGGTGCAGAATGCAGATAGAAAATGCATTAAAAGAGGCTAAGCACTTGGCGCAAATGGAAATTTTTGCTTGCATGCCAGGCACACATCTGCATGATGCAAATTGAGGCAGGGCCTGTCTGTGAGGCAGAAACATACATGAAGCAAAAGTCTTTTTTCCAAGAAAAGGGTTTTCAGCAAGATGCAGATGGGAAAAAATAAACCAACCACCAACACGTTGGCTGCTGCTGCTGCTGGTTGAGAAGATGTGCAGATTCCATACTAAAAGGAAATTGTGCATTAAAAATGGCAAACAAGCTGCTCTTGTTGAAGGAGCAAGCAAATAACCATCAGAGAATCCTCTGGCTCATGCCAAGTGCCAGCAGAGCTACCTCAGTGCTGCAGAGGTGGAGCCAGAGTCTGCTGCTACCTTGAACACCATCCAGGCTCTGTTAGGCACCAGGCACACACAACACATTACATCCCGACTGGTTTTACCTTCTCACTTGCATTATTTGTGCCTGGAAAGGTTTGAAAACAAAGTGCTCGGAAACAAAAGAAGGGATAAATTTGAGCAGGTTTGGGCATGTCATGCTGCTCTGGAAAGGAGTTTCGTTGCTTCCAGTGAGCACAAGTTGTCACATAGCACAAGTGAGCTGCTGTCGATGGGCAGTTGTCTTGTGCTCCTAACAAGATGTTACTGATTTAAAAATTCAGAGCAGATTCTCTAATTGCATAAATCAGCATAGGGCCAGCACAGCCAGGGAGAATAAGCTGCCTTTTGCAATTAGTTTTAGCTCATAAGTTAGAAAAAGTGAGTGAAAAGGTGTACACATTATACTGGGCAGGCATTTTTAGATAAACACCTGGGTGGAAATGCTAGGGGTTACTATGGCTAATTACATGAATAAATCCATGGCAAGCTCTTTTAAAAATATACATTATTATGAAAAAGTCAAAGTAATTGCATCTGTAAGGCAGCACTGTCAGCAGGCAGAGGATACAATGCTGGCAGCATTTGGCATTGCAGTAATTCTGCACCAGTACATCACTACACAGTCAAAGTTCACACCAGTAAAAGTAAAAGCAGCACCTAACTTTATTAGTTGTTTCATGAACTGCCAAATCCCACAAATACTCACATTTGGAATGTCTGTTACGGTCAGCCAGAGATCAGAGATCCAGGAAGGATCCCTAATGAAACCATTTATTTTTAAGAGAGTGAAAACATTTTGCTGAAAGGCAGCTATAGGAGAAAATTATACAAATTAATAAATGCAAAATAGCCTTTTGCACTATTCCCATGGTCTATGAAATAAAGATTAATGGACAAGTAGATCTGAAAAATAATTTCTTACTTTGCCTAATATTTCAAAAAATCAAAATCAATAAACTATGTTAATTTTGCACCAGTTATGAACTAGGTTTGAAATGCAAAGAGGGAAAGAATCTCTCCTGTGTTTACAGTAGATGGCACCTACTAATTTCTAACAGATTTCATCACATTAAAAATTTGTATTTGATTTGATTATAAGCAAGCTCAGTTTTTGTTAGAGGCATTTTCATAGCCTACAATTAATTATAGTTGTGAAGGCACTTCCATTACAAACCCCATATTTCCAAAATTATTCATGACAGGGATTTTGTGTTAAGAAAGTATTTTTCTTCTATGAAGAGGTAAATGAAAAGGAAAGCAAACTAAAACTTTTACAACATTTAATAATTACAAATTACAAAAGCAACTGTCTTGAATTTTTAACTTCTTAATTTATATGATATCAGATACATCCTCAGTCTGGTCTAAAGACTAGTATTCCCGAAATAAGACTGCTATTGGCATTGATGTATGCTCTACACTTTTTATTAACCTTAGAAATATGTGAATGTGAGAAGTTTATCCTTTACTCTATCAGCAGCCTGATCATATATAAAAAAAAATTAGCCTGAGTTCTTACTGCTTTCACTGTAATCCAAAGATATTCAGTAAATTATGAGAAGCATTTGGTGCTACTCAGCTTTAGATCTAAATTTCATCAGTGTTTTGAGAGCTGGCCTCCTTCAGTGAGGTGCTTTACTTCAAATCTAGATAGCTAAACAAGTGTTTTGGTTCAGAAACAACATAAATGCCACTTGAAAGAAGTTAGCTGGTAAGTGAGAATTTAGCAGCCTGGTTTTAAGGATTCCAAAAGAAATCTTTTCCTCACTGCATACACAAATCAGTTTCTTGGGTATATAGATTTACCTGCAAAAATGCACTGCTTCCTCATGTTCTTTCACCATGGTCAGTGAAGGGGTTCTTCTGTGGTCAGACTCTAATCCCCTGCTAAGGGTGTTCTGGGCTGCTTCTGGACAAGTATCTATGATAATACACAGAATATTTATGAACCCTCGCTATGTGTTTAAAACTGCAGACTGCATAAGTGCAGTAAGATTTGTTGTTTAATCTAAAAAATATAATGAATGCATTTTGCCTAATTATGCAAGTATTCTATTCCCAGCATAAGTCTTAGTAGTGCAATCCAAGACCTACAAATCACGTGAAAGAGATTTGTGTGAGTAGCTGAACTCCTTTTTAGGAATGTGAATGCCACGTGATGGTTCAACCTTAGAATGAATGTAACTTTCAAAGAGGCCTCAGGAACCCTTTTTTAACAGCAGTCTGACATGGAATAGAGTATACTTAGTATATTTTGACAGAGCAATTGAGAGCCATCAGAAGTGAACATTTCTGCCCTGGTGATTACTGCAGCAAGGAAAACTTATTTTGACTGATCTTACATAAAGAGAAAGCCAATGGTTTGGGATGAGGAGTCAATGTGTGGGAATTCCTTCAGAGGGAATCAAGAGAAGTCGAGAATCCGTTTAATAAACACGATACCATTTCATTACCAGAAGTAAGATCTCTGAGCCAAAAGACAAGAAACATTGATTGACCAAAGAACTGGGACAACATTAGGGAAAAACTTAGTGAAGATGTTCTTAAGAAATTTCAATTTGCCACCGACCTGAGGTTGTCTGTGTCTTAGGAGAAAAACATGCAAATTTGAGAGATTAATTTGCCCACTTTTTAAGAAGTTGCATATGATATCTCTGAGGAATTTAAATAGAAAATGGGAACATCTCACTGTCAAGGGGTGAATTATACCTAAGCTACAGGGAATTGTATCCCCGACTTAAGAGATTCATTGAATATTGTAGCCATCTCATGGGATCAAAAGTCTGCACCTGAAAGTGCACCTCAAACAACAGACTTAGGAAGAATGACTAGTGATGATGGAGAACCAACAAAAACAAGGGGCTTGCAGATGCACCTCTTCCCTCCTCTCTGTTTTTGCCAGTTTAGGTCTGAGAAATAGTGACAGAGGTGGGCATATAGCTAGGGAGCACATGCAGAACAAGTCATAAATCCAAGACAAAAATTTTTCCCCAGCAGAAAATAAACGTAAATCAGCACTTGGGTAGCTCTTACCCAATGTGTCTGCAAACAGTTTTTTCTGTAGTTCCTCCACTTCAGGGTTTTCTTTAATCTTGAAAGCAGGAATCCCATGAGCCACTCTTGAAGATGGCAGATGTAGGCTTTCAACATTGCTAGCTCTGTTCCCATTCTTTGACTCAGGCTCATGCTCTCTCCTTTTCAATCTTGTGAGATGAAATAGGGACTGCCGAAAAGAAGAGCAAGCCTTGCTCCCTTTCAGACTGACAGCTCCAGTACTAGAATCACTGCTGCTTGTGCTGCAGGAGAGATCTTGTTCACCTGAAATTGCTTGAATATCTTGTTTTCTTGGTGGTGATCTGCTGTATTTCCTAAGAGAGGTTTTTTCTGTTCCACTGGGTTCGTCACTGGCATAATCACAATCAGAAAGATACAAATGTCTGTCAGTGTGATCCACTCCCTGGGGCACATACTGGGAGGAATATTGAGCAGGGTGAGATTCAGGGTCATCATCATGTTTTGGGGATAAGCAGCTTGACTCACAGGAGAAAGATGAAACTTGCCATGTCGAGGCAGCTGATCTCTTCCTTTGTTGCAAGGATGAGGATGAGCTTCCCTTCTCCACAGCCTCAGGTGAGCTACATGTAATTTTTCTTATCTTATCATTGACTATCTTAAACCCAGTATGGATTTGCCTTTTACTTTCCGAGTTCTGTCTCTCCACAACTTCCTGTGGGCTTAGCTGAACCCACTCCTGACCCTGTATGAATGCAGGACCTGCACTCCATTCTGCCTCCTTGATGTGATCTGTATCTAAATCCTGGAGTGGATAATGCCTTTGTTGGATTTCCAAGGGGTTTTTTTCTTCCTCTCTGAGATGACACTTCAGAGGCTGATCCACCCTACCTAGGTCCTTTTGCAGAGTACCCTCCACCGCTCTTCCAGCAGATTTGCCTCCTTGTCCTAGAGGATCCATGTGATGAGTCTCCATTTCCTCTCCTACTTGTAGGTTTGTGTCTGTCACTGTTTTGGGACATGGTTGCAGGATTTCAGGCCATCTTCTCTGTGGTGTGTCACCAAGACTTTCCTTCAAGCCTTCATCTCCCCCAGTCACTTTTTTCTCTTCAGCACTTTGCTCAACTGCTTTTGCTTCACAGTCAATTTTAACCTTTATCTCCCTCTCAGCTAAAGCACATTCTGCCTTTTTTTCATGTGTATCCATCTGCATGGAGCTACTGACCTGCAGATTTAGCTGAGAGCATTCCCCTGGCTGTAGTATGCCTCTGTTCACTTGGCCAGACTGGGAGAAATGACCCCAGAAATTCAAACCAGCTCTTCTGGAATGCTTGCTGTCCTCCTTTAAAGGCCTCTGTTTAATTTTTTTGAGCCTTGCCCTGCTGTCTCTTCGTTTCAGAAAAACCTTTCGAGGTGTTATTTTTGTCTTACCCTGGAAATAAAAAATTAAATCTTGACAATCACGGACCGAGAATCATTCTGCAGAAAGGAAGATATTTAAAGAAGATATTTAAAATAACTGAAAAAACTGAGACACCAGAAGTCTTAAAGATGGGTATTCATAACTGAGTACGTAAGAAACAGCCCTGAGATTACAGGGAAGGTACAAGAATTTTTAGAAACAGTCGCTATGTGATGCCTCCATTCATTCATTCATTAGTAGAGCCAAAGGGTTAAGATGTTACTAAGTGTCTATATGATAGAAGGTGAGAAAAGTTCTATCCGTCTTTATTTTCAGGGGAAGTTCAAGTATATGACACAGAAATGTATAACTGCATCAGTTTGAGGTGTTATTTTACCAGGGAGACATAGAGAAAATTTCTGAGTGGTGAAACGTGCATCTTCCAAGTCACCAAGCCGAACCAAATGCTGAGGCTGACACCTAGAGGTGTCAGGCATAAGCTCATCTCAAATTATACTCATGGCAAAAAGCAGAACACTCTCATTGTGCTTGGCCCTCGTACAAAACCTGTATTTGGAAATACCCCCTTTGTCACAGTGGTGGCAAATGAGAGACAATTTATTATGGAACAAATGGAGATACCTTGATGTCTAATTTAACTAAGTGTCTTGGGACCTGGGCATAAACTAGGACCCAGAAAATAGGGGGAAACAGAGGAATCCAGTGGGAAATAGTGGGGGAATAATATTGTGACTGATTAATACAGGCCTTTGGATAAAAATCTTCCAGTATCCCATGAAAAAACAGTGGAAAAATGTGCTACCATGCAATGAGACCAAACAGAGCCCCTGTAATATCTATGTCCCTGAGAATTTGTCAAAAACAAAGTGAATGCATCTATGGCAAGAGTACCTGTTGCTCCTTCTGCTGTTTTTCTCTGAGATGATTGTCTGCTTTAAGCTGCTCTTCAACAAACTTTTCAAAAGTCTTCTGTCTAATACCAATTGCTGGTGTGATTTGCCTAGGCAAGGAACAAGAAGGTACTTATTTGTAACATTCTCTAGTTAGTTTTCTTTTGATAATTTGTATGGAGCTGATATGGAGTTTAGAACTGTAAGTGGTCTACAATTCTTTCAAAATGTGAAGCATGTTAGTAAAATCTCCCTATTGTGTAATCAAACTCTCACTTTAAAACATCCTGTCTAGACCAAGCATTAATTATACTTTCAGCAAGCAATATTTTTGGCTTGTATCAGTCTGTCCTTAGAAATGGAAAATAGTCAAAAGGAAAAATATTTCAGTCATTTTCTGCAGACTAGAGTTGATGACAGTCACAAAGAACTCACTATCTCTCTGATAGAGTGGCTTGAATTAAATGGTGAAGAGTGATAGAGTAGAAAAAAATAATGTCTAAAATGTTGTAGAGGGCCAAATTGAAAGCTGGATCCAAATGAAGCATAATACAGCATACACAAACATATCTTACTTCAAAGGAAATGTTCTTGAGCCTTAATTTAGTAACTTATTAATAATTTCTACTAAATATTAAAAAAAATAGGATAAATAGAAGTTGGTTTTGCAGCACATCACTGTCCTTCCTACACCCCATCTCTCCCATCACCACTGTACCATGGATAGCCTTTAATTCATCAGTCTGTCTCTGTTATCACACCATGGCCGAATTGTATTAGATCTGGACGGAAAACTCTTGCTGAAGAGGACTCAACATTAGACAATACCCATTTCAGCTCAGCTTGCTTCAAACCAAGTACAGCCTGGTGCCATGGTGAAAATGCCATGAAGAGCTGGAGAATATTCTATGCTTTACTTTCATCCAGCTCATGACAAGAGCATGATGTGAACCAAAGCACAACAAGTAGGGGTGATGGGGAGTCAGAATTCAGAAGCTCCCTGTTGATACAAAAATTCATGCATGGACATTACCAGACATGCATATGGTACTCCCACATCTTCCCAGCCTTCTGCTCTGGAGGTCCCTGTCTTCCTTCTCCATCCAACTCCCACACGGTTAACACACGAAAATATTCATGACATTTCCTCTCAATCTGTGCTTTCCTAGAAGTTTGCTGCTTCTTTTTTCAGTTGATGGAAGGCTCAGTGTGCCAAACACCTGCTGCTTCTGTCCGCATCAGTTGAGGAAAGGTAACAACTCTGTGAGCATTTCTTCCATCACCAGTGCCAGCCCACCCATTCCTGCCTGTTGTGAGCACCCCCACGGTGTCCTGGTACAGTTTGTTTTGCAGTGTAGTGATGAACTGGATCAGAAAAACTATCCAAGTTAAACACTACATTTCTCCTCTATCCAGATAATTTTAACATGGATTACTTTGCTGCCCTGTTCAATATATAGGCATATAAAGATTGGTCTTGGCACAGCTGAAGAGGTAGAGCAAGGACAAGGATGAATGAGCTATCATCACAAACTGATGGCCACTGCAGAAGTGATGGCATATCAATAGATTTTATCTCTCCCTGCCAACTTTTGCCTTACTTCTATTCTTTGAAGATCACAGTTACAAAACAAATTCATTTATATTGGCTAAATCAGCATCCCATTATGCAGAAGTAAATCACCTGCCAGGCCATAGACCCATCCAATTTCTGTCCATGCACATCTGCCACATTCAAGCAAAGGAAAGAGCCGTGGTGTTCCATATATAACACAAACAATGTGTATAAAATCAAGGAAAACCCGTGTTTGCAGCTTGACTGACTGACTAAGACAATTTCTCACCTGGCTTCTATATTTCCAGTCCTCATCTTCCCCTCTATGCCAAAGTGAGATGAAGAAATCTCCTCCTTTAGTTGTTCTCTTTGTTCTTCCTTAGCAGAAGAAAAAGTTTCGGAGGGAGTCCTTTCTTTTGATTGACTGCTCTCTAAGCAGCAGGAAAAAGATCAATATAAACAAAGTCTTTATAGAATGAATAAATGAAAAATAAATATCCTAAAATGATTAGAAATGCTTGTATTTTCAACATGCACAAGGTTTTGATTTTTGATAACACTTTACAAAATACAGTTGAATTAAGTAGGTGAAAGGATGCAACCTGAGGGGAAAATGAGGCTTCTGATCCTCAAATCTAGTGCTGGAATCATGGAAAGGACAGATGGTAAGATGTGTGTTCCCTGCCTCTAGACATTTATAGTGCTTGCTTAATGTGTTCACCACAGAACATGGCAGTGAAGGCACTGCTAGACAGAATTGAACCACTTGTGTGTCTATAATTATGTGACTTGCAAGCCAATTGATTTGACAGTTCAACAAGCAGTATTTGTACACGAGAGTTTCTAACCAGGCATTTTCTATTCTATTTCGCAAAATTGCAAATGTGTGCATTTTCCTATTGAAGCTTACTGGCTTTTTCACCAAAAGAAAGCAGCTTCTACTTCAATTAATTTTCTTTCTGAGTGTCAGCTAGTGTTGAGTCACTCTTTAGGTCAAGTTAGGGCTGACAACTGGAGCAAAAAGCCTTTACTTGCTCTTTCATACTACACACTGTTGCTGTATCAGGAATTATATGGCTCACTTCATCATGTAAGTATTATTGAAGTCCTCTGCAACACCCTGGCAGGACTTTCTGGTCCAACAACAGGAATACAAAAATTCATATTCATCATAAGCAGCTACACACCAAATATCTCCAAACATCTCCAGCCCCATAGCAGACAAGCGTTGCTGTTTCTGCAACCTTCCTGCCTGCCTTGCACCAGAATATGGCTGAGGAGGCAGAGGTGACACATTAAGCTGACAGCACCAAAAGATGCAGAACACGTGTGTCCCTTCTCACAGGTCTCACGTGTGGGGCTATGCTGCCTCCAGAATGCTTTAATAGGAGAGATTCCCAAGCTCTTTAATTTTCAACTAGTACTTCTCAGTGCAAGGCAAGAACAATGTCCAAGCAGCTGTATAACTCACCTTTCTTTTCTTTTCTGTTCTCTTCTTGAACATCTTTTCTGGAAAGGGTTTTTGTGGGGCTCTCTGTAGACTGAAGCAATGGCTCGGTGCTTATCCCTTTAAAAAAGAACATGAAATGTTATGCAAACTGTTGACATGCTCTTATTTATGTTTCCAGCAATAAAATCCCAGACTCATCACAACAGTCAGAGAAGTGTCAGCTAGCCCAGTCCTCAAGTGCAAATTCAACTGAAGCATATTTCAAAGACAACTGCCAGCTGGAAATTACCCTGATGTTATGAGGCTTCTGCACTTTCAAGCCTTAGTTTTACACAAGAGGCAGCTTGAAGTCAGCACTGCTTTCAATAAAAGGAAGTCATACCTCCCACCATCCTAGTGTGTTTTGTCAGATTCCTGCTGTCCAGTCTTACTTAACTTGCTTATCAGTAAATTGGATGAAGGGATAGGGAGCACCCTAAGCAAGTTTGCTGATGATACAAAACTGGGGGGACTGGCTGATACACCTGAAGGCTCTGCTGCCATTCTGTGGGACCTTGATAGGCTGGAGAGCTGGACAGAGAGAATGAGGTTCAACAAGGACAAGTGCAGGGTCCTGCACTTGGAGAGGGATAACCCCAAGTACCAGCACAGACTGGGGACTGACCACCTGGAGAGCAGCTCTGCTGAGGAGGACCTGGGAGTATTGGTGGAGGACAAGCTGACCATGAGCCAGCAGTGCCCTTGGGGCCGGGAGAGACAATGGGATCCCGGGGTGCACTGGGAAGAGTGTGGCCTGCAGGTTGAGGGCGGTGATCCTCCCCCTCTACTCAGCCCTAGTGAGGCCAGGTCTGGAGTATTGTGTTCAATTCTGGACTTCACAGTTTAAGAAAGACAAAAACCTATTGGAGAGAGTCCAGTGGAGGGCCACAAAGGTGATGAGGAATCTGGAGCATCTCTCTTATCAGGAGACACTGAAGGAACTGGGCTTGTTTAGTTTAGAGAAAAGAAGACTGAGAGGAAACCTCATAAATACATACAAGTATCACAAAGGCAGGTGCCAAGAGGATGCTGCCAGATGCTTCCACAATGCCCAGAGTCAGAACAGGGAATAATGGATATAAACACAAGAAGTTCCACCTTAACACTTCTTTAGACTGAGAGTGGCAGAGCACAGGAACAGGCTACCCAGGAAGGTCGTGGATTCTCCCTCTCTGGAGATATTCAAAAGCCACCTGGAGGGTCTCCTGTGTGATCTGCTCAAGGTGACCCTGCCTTGGCAAAGGGGTTGAACTAGATGATCTCCAAAGGTCCCTTCCAACCCTAATTCTTCTGTGGTTCTGCGATTCAGTGATTCATCCACCCNAACCCTAATTCTTCTGTGGTTCTGCGATTCAGTGATTCAGTGATTCATCCACCTACAGACTACCCCTCAATCCCCCTCATTTGTACCATCAGAAGTATTTCTGGAGCTCTACTGTAAACTTCAGCAATGGATCCCAGTTCAGTGTAAACCAGCAAGAAAATAACAGTTCCAGGGACAAGAAAGAGACCAGACTCTTTCAGTGAGAGTACCTGTCCTGGGCTAGCTTGAAGTATACGAAATTAAAATTTCAATTGTACTATGGGAGTGGCTCACAGTCAGGTCTCCCTATAGAAGTTCAAAGGAATCCAGGATGCATGTCTGGATTACATTTACATTCTCTTCCCTTTTAAGTGTTTATTTCTACTTTTTTTTTTGCTCCTCTTCCTCCTGTTTTGAGATCAACGTTTGATTTCTTGCAAATTGCTCTTTTGTTCTTTCTTACCCTTTGGTATCTTCCCACAGGAGACAAGGCTGGCAAAGTGTAGCCAGGAGAATATTCCAAGTAGCAGCTTACATTGTTTTAACTCTCAGCAATGCAACTCTAGATCAGTGTGAGAAAAACCAAGATTGCTGACAGAGAGCAGGCCTTCTTAGCTACAGAAATGTGTTCTCACACCTTTGGAAGCTATAGCCACATCCAATTTCTTATGCTTCTTCCCCTAAATACAACATATTCCCTATTTCATATAATTTAGCTTTTGCAATTTAATGACTTCTTTCTCCATTTACATCTACAAGATGCAACTTCTCTCACTATGAGGCAAGTCGACTGTGATTCTAGAAGTAAAAAAAAACAAGTTTACAATACTTTAAAAGCTTTTATTGCCACCATAAAAACAAAGCACCTTCCCCTGCCCTGCAATAAAATCAGTTAGAATCACTAGCAAAGGCAAATATTCAGAGGAGTTGCACAATAGACTTAGGTTCAGATTTCCAGCACTTTTTGCCCACCTGAATCTGAAAGCTGCACATGTTCTCCAGAGATTTCTGAACTGCTCTCGTTTGGCATGGACTCCAGGGATCTGCTTTGCCAAGCAGAGAGCATTGCCAAGGGAGACGTCTGGGAGAATTCCAGGCTCTCAGCTTGGGAAGAATTTTGAGGTGTGAACTGGACAGGACTGAAAGTAGCTGGAAAGCATGGAAGGGGTGGCATTGTGGCTGCTAGGTGAGAAGGTATCCCAGGAGAAACAGAAAAACCTGAAAATAATCACCAGAGAGGAAAAATTAGAGAAACTTAAGACAAGTATTTTTGCATTGAACTAGAAATGTCTTGCTAAACTGGTATGACGTGAAAACAGTGTTGCTTTCATGTTTCCTGGTGGCTGCATGTTCAGAATGAAATAATCGAATTCTGCTTTTGTTATTTTATTTAAATTGTAAAACCTGCTTGCTGCAATCATCAGCTGTAACCAAAATTATTATATGCTACAGGGATGCTGAATTAAAGAGAACTCACAAAGTACTCCTGAGCAAGCAAAAAAAATCCCATTTACCCTAGGAATCCTTAAGTCAATTGGCAGGTAAATGTTATGTATCTCAAAATATCTCTGAAGCACACCTCAATGCAAAAGTGGAAAAGGTTTTCCTTTTAGCTCTGGATGGCTGGTTACACACTATATTTATTAGAAGACTTGCAGGTGGATTAAACATAAGCAGTTCTGCATAGGGACCAAAGTCCAGGTTCACTACTTGCAGGAAAAAAGCCCTTTATAAATTAGACTTACTTTTCATTTCCTTTCTTTACACCACAAACCCTCTCTGTCCTGTGACCTAACTTCAACAAGCAGAAAGAGAATGGCTGAGGCAGAAAACGCCTCACCCACAGTTGAGGTATTTTTTGGAAGAAGGCTGACCTGATGATGAGAAACCTGTCTGGCACAGATTCAGGACTATCCCAACTCGCTACTTCTGGGCAGATGCTTTAACTATGCAGCCAGCAGGTGGTCAGAGCCCCTTCCATGAGGCATTAAAATGACAGCCTGCAGTTCAATGAGGTTTTGATCTTATTCTTGAACGCTGTGTTACTTCCTTAAATGCATGGCAATATTAAAGCAACTACCTTTACCATAATAAGATAAATCATAGCCCTACTAGTTTTTCATATTCTATGTCATTAAAGTTTAATAGTACCAAATTAATGCAATGTCCTTTGCAATCCTGAACTAACACTGCCTCCAGTAACAAAAGAGGACTTTGAGTGCAGGTTTTGCTTCCTTTTAATTCAAGTCAGCATTTTGTCTGTGGCCTTATATATCAGCTAAATATAGCTGGATATGTAAATACTGCTGAAGAGAATCCTATAAATATATTTCTTACTGTATGAGCTTGGTCTTGAGTTCATGGTGCTAACTCTACTTGCTTTCTTCAGAAATGGATTAAATGATTCCCAGCACTGGAGCAGGGGAAAGAGGAATTTGTATGATGAAGCATAGCACACACAAGACACTTTCCTTCTCATGCTTCAGCCCTTCCTGAGAACCCCAAAAAAGTGCTGCAGCCACAGAACAGTTCTGCTCTCACTGAACTGCTGGAAGTAACAACAAACACCTTGATAATTGTGGCATTTGGGCAGAGATTAATGAGCAACATAATTGCTCTGTGGAAGTTCTGCTTTGGTTAGAAATCTTGGAAGGCACAGACTGTGTACTTGTTCCACCTGGTCACTGCAGACAGCTTGATGGCTTTTCCCTGCCATTTCAACCAGCCTTTTCTCTGAGGCAAAAGGAACAGGGTGAGGAAGATTTCATTTACTCAGCCATAATCTCCATTCATCCTCTCTCTTTCTCAGGCTGTCTCCCCAGTACACAGCAGTGGCTCTTGACAGCTAATTCACAGTGGCAGAGCTCCATCAGGAAATCTGGTACAAGGACAGCCAGGCCTGCTCATACCACTGCTGCGGTGGCTTAGCTTCTGGCTGTGGGGTCAGTGGTTGAAATCCTCCTTATCCTCTCCTAAAAAACCCAATTGTCATGCACCATCAAGGCCTTCAAACATATCTGACACTGTGTTCTTTCTCAAGTTTCTTGCTCCCTTGCTCCTACTTGCTAAAATTTCATTTTCTTTTATGAAAGCCCTAATATAAGGTCGTGTTTCCCTAAAATAATGCCAGCTCCAAGGGTTTCAAGGATAGGGGTTAAGGGGATGGCCATAAACTGTTAGTTTTTATTATTATCTCTAAATGTGCCCAAAGTAATGCCTATTGTCTTGAGTGAACTATTGTCTTGAGTGAACTAGATCATCTACAGTGAAATAGATGATCCTCATATGGTAACTGAAATAAATAGAATTTTGATTATAAAGGATTATGTCCAGACTGGTCAAATTAGATGTGCTATGAAGTATTTTTATATGTGCATGGGGGAACAACAAAAGACATGGCTGTCTCAGAGGGCTTAGTATGATTTGAACATGGGAAAAAATCTTCCAAAAAAAATTTGGATTTTCAATTCCAAAAAGTTGCTCGTAAGACCTTATCAGGTTACACTGAACTCTAGCATGAAAGGTGCCATCACCTAGTTCCCCTAACTCTCCTCTGAGGTCTTAACATAATGAGATTATTGCACAGATCCTCAACTGGACCAAGAAGTTTGACACTAGACTGAAAAAATTAATGCCAGATGAATGTACACATGCAGGCAGGGGATGCCTTAGGCTGCTTAGGGCCTTAGCTCATGGGTTAAGTGAAGCTGCCTCCCCAGCAGGTTAGCTGAGAATCAGCATCAACCCTGGCCTTCCTATGCAATTATGGATACTCCCTGTCTGATGCTATGCACAAGCAGCCCTGCTAAAGCCAGGCCAGTGCTCTCACAAGACTAAATGATTTCCCTAAATTCTTCTTTCACCTTGGGGTCAGACACTGAGGAGAATGTGCTACCGCTGTGGGCAGGATGGGAAGGGGTGGGGACTCCTCTTTTTCTACTTGCTAAGCAGATGTTGTTTTGCAGCAATCCCACTGTCATAACAAACTGTTCAAGGGGTTGTATCATGCTGTTAGGAACAGGCTGCACTATTAAAGGTAAGTATCTATTAACAGAAGCATGGTGTGTTGACTTTCTTCCTCTTCTTTTATCCATGCAAAGCTGGAACTTTCTTATATGGGTACAGAGGAGGAAGGGTATTTCAGTTTCTCTGTAATTTTTACCACTATACTCTAGTTTTCTGTACTACCATTCAAGATTACCTCAATAGAAGTCTGCACAGGAGTTCTTTTGTTAAACATAAAGGTTCTCCTGAAATTTTAGTATAAAGAAGAGGAAAGAAGTGGTTTTGAAAGGTTTACAGCTTGTATGCAATATTTGTAAATAAGTGAATATCTTAGCCCAACTGCTAGAGAAGGAGCCCCCACCTGCTGAAAACAGCTACCAAACCTTCTCTTTCTTTGAAGAACTTCTGTATTTTGCAAACAGCAGCAGGTGCAGGTGCCACAGTGTGAGGAGAGATTCCCTGAGTACCTGGGTTGTAAAGTGCGATGATTTTCTGCTGTTCAGCCACCAGCCTTTGCAGCTGCTCCACCTGCTGCTTCATCAGCTGGTCCTGCTGCCCTGCAGCCTGAAAATATCAGGAAGGTATAGTATCAAACTACACTTCTGCACAGTTTTTAATCACAAAGAATCACCATATCTGAGCTTTGGGGTAGGTGTTTCTTAAAGTGTGCATTACTTTAAATAAAGAATTTTAACATTTATATTTAAAACTCTTTCGTCATGTTAGAACTCAGAGTGTACACTGGCATTGATGAAAATGATCTTTCAAAAGTCAATATCCACAGAGATGCAAGTAGTAGGAAATACAAGCATGATCTGAAACTGGGGATGAAAGTGTAGAAGAATGATTCTGTCTCTGACTAAATTGCTGTCACTATTTCCACAGCCCTTTTGCAGGCCATTTACTCCCCACAAGTACACACCAATCCAACTTGCCTTGATTTTCTGAGTTTCCCACTTTATATCTGACTCCCTCTTTAAGTCATCTGTTTATTCTGTCCTGTCCACTGAGAAGAACTACGAGAGATCAGCAGTGAAAGAGATAGGTCTTTTTTTTCTCTTTTATTTATTTATTGTGAATTACCAGAACTGTGCCAGAGCTAAAACTTACAACATAAGGACAGTGTCATATTGCTGCTGTACCAGGAATTTTCCAGCAGTCTGCTTTATTTCTCTCTCTCTCTGATATTATTTGAGGGCACCATGTAACAAAGCAAAGCCCAAGATCATGTTTTCTTCACCAGGTTCTTTAAGAAGAGTTCAAGTAATTCACATAGTCAAACAGCAGAAGGCACCAAAGAACAAAGAATGCCTAAGACCCAGTATCAGATTTTATGACCAGCTGTTAATAGTTAACAGGATACATTCTGGTCATTAAACTTAATGACCTGGTTTACGTCATCTGAGAACAGAAGTAGCAGACTCTTGGGACTCACAAGAAATTATCTTCAACTGTAGCCTTACTTACGTTGTTACCTTCCCAACAACCAAGGAATAACAAATTTTCTGCCCCTATATGAAAAGTACTACACCCTTCCTTAGAATAAAAAAAAAAAGTTAAAATAATGACAGATCTCCAGTAGAGAGACAATTGAGAACTGCCAGGGCTAAGTAACAAATTCAACTGTGTTGGAAACATAAGAGTTCCTTTAAAATATACAACCAATACTCTGTATTGTTCACTGTCTTGTGAGAAGCAGATTGATCATTCAGTGGAAGAGGTACTGTGGAGTTACTTCTGTGCACCACTTTGTCAAAACTGAGAAGACAAAAAAGTCAGAAATGGAGAAAAATGTATAAAAAGTACATGGAGCATGAGAAGAGGACTGATAAAAAGACATATGAAAAAAGAACATGAACGTGCTCCACAATCGTTACAGACACTAGAACGTGGAGCCAGAACATGCAAACCTTTCCACTAGAGGGAGCGAGATAGCAATAACTACCGAAGAAGAGGAGTAAGAGCAAGATTGTTTAATTGTCTCTTGTGAAAAGCACTTTATTGCATGGCTGCATTAGAGCAAGAGCATCAGACACAGGGTTATGATGCACTTCCCAGTGTTGACAGTAAAGCTTCCTACCCATATACAGGCATGAAGGTTGCTGACCCTTTCTTTCTGGACAGATCGGGCTAATGCCAGGAGTACACAATGTGCAGTGAAAAACTCAATGATTATTTAAAGCAAACCAACCTGCTCCATGGCTTTGTAAGTGGTAGCACAATGGTTCATCTCTGAGGAATGGACCAAAGGAGAGAATATTTCCGAGGTTCCACTCGCATCACTAATTCCAGCCAGGTTTACACTGGAAGTCAACTTCTGAGGAAAAAAATCAGAGTTGGTTGAATAAGATAACTGCTTTGGATGCTGAAAACCTTGGTTGTGGCTCAGGTTGTCTGTTGAGACATTACTGTTGCTTATCAGACCACTGGCTTCTGAAGTAAATGAAAGTGAACAGCTCTTGCTGGAGGACTCACTCATATTGTCAGCCCAACCTGGGTATAAAGAAGGTATGACCTTCTCGGTTGTACTGGAAGATAGTACCATGCTGGTGAGATCACCGACAGTCTGCTGTGATGGATGGTCTTCCTCCTTAAAAGTGTCTGCTTCCATGCCCTCCTTTCCAAAATCCACGTTAGGGAAGTGTGACAAAAACCACCATGAACAAATGTGTCATACTGATGTAGTAAATCCTGTGGTTTATTTTCTTTCTTTCTTTTTTTTTCATCCAAGAGAGATTTGTTTTAGCACCCTCTGAATGCAGAGTATCTTCAGACTTCAGAAACTGTAAAACATGCATATATACTTTTATATATTATTATATATGTAAAAGAATATATAAATATACATATACATACTGCTGTTTAGGATACAAGCAATACAAAACCCCTATAAAATCCTTTACATTCAGAGAAAGTGTTCTGTGATCAAAGATGACTACAGAAAGCAGGTATTGAAGATAACAGAAGGAAAAAGGAGGAAACAAATGTTATGTAGAAAAAAAAAACAAACAAAAACATCACTAGAAAACTGACTGATGTTTAAATAACTCAAAAGAATGTTTATTTCAAAAAGACAGACTAACATTGCTACACTACCAGCTTGCATCTGTTCTCCCTGGGACTGGTAAGTCTGAGACAGCTGGGAAAACACAAACAGCCTCCTTCCCCTCTTTAGGTACTTGCTCCCTTTCCAGGCAGGGGCCAGGCTTTTGTTACTTACCTTAAAAATTTGGGGTGAGGGTATCTATTTCAGCAGGTGAAGTTGGTGAGCATCTCCATCTTGATTCAAAGGTACTTTATTTCCATTCTTTGAGAAATGTGGAGTCTCCAAGACCTTCATTCACCAGCAAGAAAGCAATTTAACTCCTTCTTCCTACCCTAATGTAACTGGTTTGCATAAGATGTTTACACACCCTACCAGCTTCGTTACCTGCTTTGGCAGACCCATCATGTGTAGCTAGGAAACATTATGTTGTTTGCAATCTTAAAATCCCTTTAGAGTCATCTACAGTTCCACTGCAAACACTTTGGAAATCTACAAATCTAAGCCAACAGAAGTCAAGACTGTCTGGGCAGATGATTGTACACTAAGATAAGAACCCCAGAGGATGGATCTGAAATAAGAGTGAAAAATAAAATGGAAGCAGGTGTAGTGAAGACAAAAGAATGGGCTAAAAAAATGCATTTAAAGAAGTAAAGCTCATGACCCTATATTGCAATTCCCTCCAAAGGTAAAGGAGAAACACCAAATTCCCTAGTTTTCCTGTTCCTCTGCTGTGAGTAGGAGTATTGGTCATATGCTAGTATTGCACAAGATATGACAATTTGCTTCTACAGAGCTCCACTTCAGGTCAAACTCAACTGGAGCTAAAAGTTCCAACCAGAAAGTGATTTTTTGGAGTGCAACACTGTATGCAAGTTGGTTGTGATTTTGTGGGGTGGATTTTGGTGTTTNTACAGGAAACAACACATACCCACAAAAAAATCACTGAACTGTTCATAGCTTACAAGTTCAAATGCTGAGCAGTTGTCTGCTGCCAGCATAAAGGTTACTGTCTGTAATAAGGTTCAAATACAAAGACTGTGAGTGGCTTGTCCCACTGATATCACATTTTCTACCAGCTGCACGGAGACTCCATGTCCTGGTCGTGCTTTCTCCAAAGTATAAATGAAGGAAATACAATCTCAAGACTAAGAATGGTGGGATCTAGGAACAACATTTGCCAAGAGTATCTCTCAACAAATACTTTGCTTTAGGAACCTCAGGTAAGGCATTATGGAGAACTGGATTTTGTGAGGCAACTGTCTTGACATCATCATCAAGACAAAGATATTCCAACCTTGGCATTGATAAGGTGTCTGAGTGGCAAATGTGACAGTGTCAGCTTTTATCCCAGCAAAAATAAAAGAAATTCCAGTAACTGTCCATCATAATTTACCTTCTTCATCAATTTAATATATTTTAAGTTCAGGAAAGCAGGAAATGTATTCTTAATGCGTGGGGTTTCATACTCAAGATATTGTTTAGGCCAGTAGCTGACTTTAATTTGTATAAGAATCTGAACACTGAAGCTTGCTCTGTCGTTTAAATGTTTGCTTTCCTGTGGTTGTTGGTTGCCAGGGAATTAGTGAATAAACAGAAGTTCTCACCTAAAGCCCTGACCCCTGCAGCTCTTCCTGGTCTGCACCTCTCAGTCAAAACCACATGAAGCCACTCCTGCTCCTGGCAACAGAGTTGTTCCTCAGTAAATATGGCCAAATAAGTCAGAACTGCTCCCTGTGAGGCAGAAGGGCCTTTGCCAGCAGGAGCAAACCAGGAATAGTGGTACAAGCTGCGGACTGTCTTGTGAAGTGTTTGTGGGAAGTCCCTGCTTTAACAGAGTTCTTTTGTTCAAAAATTATCACAAAGAGCAACATGTTTTATCTCAGGCAGTTGCTTAATAAATATTAGGCAAAGTAAATAAATAAAAGACTTCACACTTTCACAGGCCTTCCACCCAGGTAATTTTAAAACACTTGATGTGTTAACTCGATGTGTTAACAAAGTCAGTAATGTCTATGCATGCCTGATCTTTTAACACGGCTAAAACCTCACAAATTCTCCTGAAATAAATCTAATTGAAAGCCCTGACAGTTCTAATCAGGTCCCCCAAAGCAGCATTAGGAAGTTAACCACAGGTACCAAGGACTGCAGACCTCAGCTGAAGATTCGCTGCCAGACTCATAGCCCTGCAAAAGAACTGCCAGTGACAGGATCACCCAGGGGAATCCCCCTCCCATTCCACTCTCTGAAGGACTTTTGGGAGAAGAATTTTCCTAAACCCTGAGGCAGTTGCACAAGTCTCTCCCTACTGGAGATAGCAATGAGAAGTTATTATTTATGAATTCCTGTTAAGCTTTCTAAAATCATATTATTAATAGTAAAGCAGCAGCCAGAAGCTTAAGACGTATAGATAAACAGAACAAGGAGACATAAATCAGTGGCGACAATTTTCTTTTAAGTAGAACAGAATATAAAATATTCAACAAGCATTGAAGTGCTTGCCTGATCCTGCACTCACTGCATTCTCCAAAATATGATGAATGATTTATCATTCTGTATCTTCATTTCTCTGATACCCAGACATCCAGGCACAGATCCTGACCCTTCTCTGTTGAAAGTTGTAGAACCCCAAAACAAAATTACACTGTATTTTATCCTCTACTTATGCAAATAAGTATGCAGCAGCTTTATGGGTTATATTGACCTTCTGTAAATATGAACACACACAGTCTGTTGGAGCAAGTCCAGAGAAGATGATCACAGGGCTGGAGCACCTCTGCTGTGAAGACTGGCAGGGATGGGGCTGTTCAGCCTGGAGAAGGCTCCCAGGGGAGACCTTACAGCAGCCTTCCAGTACCTTAAGGGAGCCTGTGTGAGAGCTGGAGAGGAACAAGGGCACATAGTGATAGGGCAAGGGGGAATGGCCTCAAGCTAAAAGTGTTTAAAAGGTTTAGATTGGATATTAGGAAGAAATTATTTACTTTTCAATAATGTATGCTGTGGGATATGTCTAAGCTGATACAGAGAAAAATACCATAGAAAATCACAAAAATTCCATTAAATATTTTCTTTTAATACTACTGAATAATTTCCAAAAATTCTTAGCTAGACAATTGCTTGTATAGAGGAAAGCAGAGCTATCAGTAATATCAGAGCAATATCTGACACTTCTCACCTCACAGTGATTTAAGCGAAAAGTGAGACTGGTATCAACTAAACAAAATGGAGTTTCAGGTAGCTCCTAGGATTAATCAGATTTATGATTTAATTATAATCAAGTTTTTTGTCATAAGAAATATGCTGACAAATAAATTTAGAAGGTGTGTTTGTTGATCATGCTTTTTAAAGTTACCAATGTGTTTGTAATATATTTGCTTGTTTTTCATTATAGTTTAAGATTCAGTTTTCTTATACAATATGCAATTTTTCGATGACATAATAGAAAATCACATATTTATTAAGGTGAGGAAAATAGCCATTTATTTGTATAAAGCTGTTACTTGCTCCATGTGACCACAGTGGCTGGTGCACTTGAAAGCTACTCTTTGATGACTGATGAAATTCACTACTCTGATCACTGACTTCAAAGATTGAGAACTCATTTCTAGTCAGTTCTGCATGTGTTATTTGTCTCAACACTTGCTAGTAAACTAGCAAATCCCAAGAGGAACATCCATCCTGCCCCTAAAGTCAAGGGGAGCAGCACTGGAGCCCTTCCTGTGCAGTGCAATGACACTGTCCCTCAGGCCCAGCTGAGAGCAGCTTTGCTCAACTTGGCCTGCTGTGACATTTCTCAGCAAAGAGAATGTGAGCACCTTAACATTGGTGTTCTTAACATCTGCTATTCTTTCTCCAGGTGGATGGCAGGTCTCCTCCTGGCAGGATCCTGCCAGCTGCTTGACTAGCAAGCTGGAGTCTTTAGAAGCATCCACCATGTAGAGCACAGACTCATTTTTCTCTTTATTTTTATAAATCTCTCCTATTCACTCAAGTGTTGGCAGCATGGAAAGCTGTCTGCCCCAGACAGCCTGTTCCAAACAGCCTGCCCTGCATGGTGGAAGAACGTAACAGTGGTGTGACCTCCAAACTCAACTTTATGGTTCCTTCTGGCTTTTTGGATTTAGCACTTTCAGACTGAGCTCATGACTTCCCCCAGCTAAAACAGCACAGCTTGAGGGCTTGCTCTTCCTGAATTAGTAATTTGTTACTGTGATTTTTTTACTAGTTTTGAGTGTACGCTACTAACAACTTAGTAACAGTATCCACAATTCAGTGTAATAATCTAGCTGACATGAGCTACTCTCATTTAAGCACTGCTCATTTACTGTCTACCATTTAGAATACTCCAGGGTGCTTGAATTACATATAATTACCTTGGCCTCTGTAAAATCTCCCTGGGAGAGATTTCTGTTGCCTTGCATGATGCCCATTCAAGATTCACCACAACAGAATTATTGTGACAATGGCAAACATCCAAAGCATCTTGGTTTGGAACTTCCTTTTTTCTCATTTCTACACCATGCCTCCATTAAATGTAGGATAGTTTAGCTACCTGTTAAAGTTAAATATGATCAATATTCTGAAAATGAAACCCAAAGCAGTCTTCTCTCTCTCTGCCTTTCACCTGCAACAAGAAACTAGGCTAGAACAGAAAGCAAATGTGGAAGGGGTTCCCAAATTACATGAAGCTAAACAAGATCAGTCAGCATGTCCTAGTAAAGGTTTCTCTGGAAATGAAAAAGCACCCTACATTTTTACCTATGGTTTCCTGTTATATACATGCTACATTTCTCTCACTGCCCATTTCTTACCCAGGCTTCTGATACCAACCCTTTGTCCCAGAGTGGAGAAGTGGCTGAGCTGCCACATCCTCAGAGTCCATGAGACTAACTCTGGTATCCAAATACACTCATATTCAAGAAGAAAATATAATGAGTGCTAACATAATGGGAGCGTGGGGCTGACATTTAGTGGATCTTAGAGAAATCCAGCAGCAAGGCTGAAAAAGTACTTTTCCCAAGTTGTAGAACTCCTTAATTTCTAAACAGAACAGTTCGGAAAATATTTCATGTTCTCAGGAAGGTTTTTGATAAAGAATGTAAACTTGAAAAGATGTTTTGAGAAAGAGTGTTTGCTTGGCCAATTAAATACTTGATCTTTTTTTGTTTTCATACTTTGTACTACACTGTTCACGGACAGACAGAGACAGACAAGGCTAGAGAGCTAGCTAACAAGGCTAGAGAGAGAGAAAAGCTTTTTGCTTTTTGCTTTTGCACCTTGCTCGCTTGCTTCCTTGTTATGCTTGCATGAAACAATAAATCCTAAGCCTTCTGAATCTGAAATCTGAAATCTGAATCTGAAAATCCATGAATATGGAGCCTTCTTGTGGATCAGGCCCCTAGATAGGGTCTACCACCATCACATGGGAGTACAACTCAGTCCCAAATCACCTGATGTACAGGTAGTCGGGGGCTGTCTAGCAAAGGAAATGATCCTAATGTGATCTGCAAAGCAAATAAATATGAAAGAGCAAGATACTTAGGACCTGTGACAAAGACCTCTAACAGAAAATTTAAGGAGGATAAAGGCTGGATGAAAATGAGACCTGGAAGATTACAAACTTTAGGAAGCACTAAACAAGTCCATAAATATATACATGATATATAAATATACATATAAATAATAAATACCTCTATTCAAATATATACATAAATATACTTCTTGGTTACGAAGAGTTTATGAAGAAGGTATCAGTACCATGTACAAGTAACTCTGGAGAAAATGCTCTATGTATATAGACACTTGCCTCTGCCGTGGACTGCCTCAAGGTCAGCACAATTCTTTTCAATAGTTCTGCTTAATCCCTGGCAATAAAGTATATGTGGAATTTTCTGGGTGGAACTAGGATCTATTTACCTATTGGCCACTGCAGCAAAACCAGTAACTCCCTAAGACAAAACAAGTAAGCATTGTTAAATGAGTATAAGCAGGGAGGTTGGATGAGCCGACACACTGTGTTCCCTTCCATCCTTACCCGTTCTGTGATTCTGTAATAATTTAACCCCAAAAGAGGATAGTAATTAAAAGCAGCTTGAAAATGGATTTCAAACATCCTCTCCTATTATTAATTTCTATAAATTAATCCTAAGCAAAAGAGGAATTCACGGAACAGCTCCCAGCAAATGAGCCTGAAATGGACCTGTGATGTGTTGTCCTTTAATTGTATATTGCTGTGTCTTAGAAGAACAGAAATGTGTAGGTAAAGTGAAAAAGGGATGGAGATTTAATTCTCTAGAGACACTACTGTCTGCTGCGAAGAAAAAAATTATTTCTGCTGACTGGAGATTATTTCTGCTGATGGGGAAAGCTCAAGGAACTGTCAATGTGTTCTGTTATAACTGGGTACAGATTCTCTGTTACACAAAGACAACTCCAGCCCACAATGAAAAAAGATCTGACCTGGGGAAAAAGTAAAATGTGTGACTGCATTGTGCTCTGTGATATGATTCTCTTCATTCAAGCTGTAAGGAAACTTTGACTACATCTACAAATAACATCTATTTAATGTCTGAAATACTTGTGCATCCTTTCAATGCAAAATGACAAATCCTAAGCTAGTACAGATAGGACATCATGCTTTCAGACGCTTTGTATATGTTGTAACCACTAGAGGGAAATCTTGCACCAGTCTGAGTGTGCAAATAAACTAAAATTGAAGCACAGAGATGATTTTTAAAAATGCAACAATGAAAATAATTTTAGGCCTAAAAGAAATGTGCGCTCTGTGAGGAAATCTTAAGGGATTCTTAGGGAAGTAACAGTGCCTCACAACAAGTTACGGTATTAGACGTGAAATTTCAAGAGTTTGTACTTAATGAACAGTGGGACTTTTGTATATCTACTGGCTACTAAACTCAAAATGAATCTTGACTTTGGGATGAGTTTGGGGCTAAAAAGCCCGAATGGTTTCCAAATACATCCAAGCCTCCACACTTGCCCCAAGAAGACAGCAACAAAGATTTGCAGGCAGTTTTCAAATTAGAGCACTTTTCTGTTTCTGAACTAGGTGATACCATTGACTCAGTCTATTTTATACCATGGCATCTACTTTTCCATCTTGAGTGAAGCTCAAGCTCACCTTGAGTGCTGTTCCCAAGAAGAGTGCTTTGCTAGCGCAGCTACAGGGGCCATAAGAGACAACAACAGCAACAACGTGGGTACAGCTCACACCAACAAAACACTTTCTGCCACTAACCACTAACCCCTATTTCCTTTGCAGGATGGGTTTCCATGACCAGTATTACTTTGACAGCTGGACCTTTGATTCTTAATTAGGTAAAGATATTTTAGAGCCTCACCCTAATTTACTTCTGTGCACAATTCATCTGCATAAGCTTAATGTGTTTCTGCAGGGTTGTATCATTACTGTAAAATACCATTTGTACCTTTACAAAAATAGAAAGAACAGAAAAAGTGATCAGGAATTAAACCTTCTAGTCCAAGAAATAAAAGCCATCTTAAAACCATGATTTCCATGGCTTCTTCAGTAAAGTATTTTAAAGTCAAATTACAAATCAAGAGACATTTATAGAAAACTTGAGAGGGATGAAAATTGTTGAGAGCACAACAATTAGAAATCATTTTAATGAATCCCACCTCATGCAGCCTAAGTCAAGAACAAGAGGTTAATGAAAACAAGGTAGAAAATTGTTTTTGCAATTTGCATTGACAAGTATGTTAAAAAACCCAACCTGTTTTTATGAAATTCCCAGAGCAGACAATACTTTCAGTAACAAACACTGTGCTCACATCAAATTAACTCCAACATAAAAAGTACACCGTGTTCTTTAATCTGTTTTCACTATTAGTATGTCTGCTGATACTGTTCTTTCCTATAAGCAGTTGCTTTTGAAATGTAAACCCAACATATATATCCACTGGTCGGAAAATACCATAGTCTTCAAAAGGCTTCTGAACGTAGTACTATTTTTACCACTGTTGTTATGAGCTGAATCTGGTTTGAATCTGAATCAGAAAAATAAATACAAAGCTATTACAATTTTCTATTATAATCTTATGAGACAGATTGTTAAAATACATCGTAGTTCACCTGAAATACATTAGTAAGGCTCTTTTAACTTTCATAAATAAATCTCTCTTAAAAATCAAACTAACATAAATACACATAATTCTTGCCTTCTACACAACAGTACATTTTCTGTGTCTTAGTATTATTTTTCTTTTCCATTCTGTATTTCTGCAATTGAATACCATACCTAGAAAATTTTTTTATAAAAACATTCTTGATACTAGCAAAAAAAAAAAAAGAATTATATGGACTAGAAGAAAAACTTGGTCTGATACCTACAAGAAATTCATAGGTTTAAATCTGAATAGCAAGAAGATGAGCAAAGACAATCAAAGATAGCAATTAGAGTTCCGGTAGTAACTACTTTAATGGCTCCCTATTTCTGTAAATTGTTTTCAGAAATGGGACCACAAATCAAAATAAAAACAATAGCCAGATGATCTAATCCAGGATAAGAAACAAACAAAAAGTCACCAATTAGATGGCTTTTTACATTATAATTCCTAACCACTAGACAGGACTAAGTACAAATTCTTCAGAAACAATATTACCATGTTTTGTACTGAAGCATCACAGCTGTCTGTGGTTGGCATAAACCCAGATCACATATCTTCTATTTTGAAGAAATCTTTTACTAATGTGTTCAGTCACTGCTTCTTATGGAAGAAGCTGTGTGTTCTCTACTTGCCCTAATCCTCAGTGAATCACAAATTTGTAAGCTAATTCCGGTTGTTACAGACTAAATACATTAAATACATATTATACATGTTATTACATCAATTTGTATTAACTAAAATAAATGTTTGGGAATGATAAAGCTACACTAAAATGAAATAAATAAGAGCTTCAAAAACTTTTCATGGAAGAATATTAATTTGACTTGTTTAGCTCAGCCTAATATATACAGACCAAATTGGTAATGAATTAATTCAATATGTGTTTCTAATAGAAAGGCAGTAAAAATAAATGAAAGATGAAGATTTCATCAGAAATATGAATGGTGCATCAGGATTTACAGTTGGGTCACATGACACCATCAATTTGAAGAAAACTGACTATGGATATCAGGTAGATATTTGTACAGGCAATGAGTTTTTCAGTTTGTGGGGAAAGCGCCCCCAACCTGGTGGATAAGAATTTTTACCACCAAAATAGCTTTTTAATTACTAGGCTTTGTTTTCTAGAATAAACAAGACTTTTCAACTCAGGTTAGGCAATGGAGTTCGTTCGACCAAAAAAGAAGAACTTGTTTTAAGGAACTCATCATAAAAGGAACTGAACTGTGCTCCAAGTGGCCAAGAGAACAACACTGTGCTTGGTGGTCACATCATTACCACCAGGTCTTGTGTCATTCATCCACAGTAGAGGAGGTGTCATTTAATTTCCTCTTCAGCCTGAAGGACTGCAGAAGAGAAGTAAGACCTACTGGTGCAGGAAAATTTGAGGCAAAAAAATTCACCTTTCTTTTTATCTGTACTTTGCATAGATTATTTCAAAGAGGGTAGGAGGTCTTAACTCACAAGGGGTGACAGAGGATTGGTACACCCTGCTGTAGGAGGTGGTTGGAGGGAATACCCTCACTACTTGGCAGCAGCATGAAAAAGTAGATTAGGAACCACTTTCAGTGGTTTTGTGAAATCATTTCCTTGGCTTTTATTATATTATCTGAAAACTAACCAGAAATGTCAAAATATTTTAGATGCTTTGTGAGACAAACTGTTTTGACATTTTGAAACTGTTATCATTTTTACTTAATCTGAAACTCTTTTTCCAATTGTGTCCAAATTTTTAAAGCTTCACCATGTCTTGCTACTTCTGTAGCCAGAAATTTCCCCAGAGTTTCCACAATTATAAATAACAAGAGTGCCCTACAAAGATCCAAAGCAGAGTTATATCTGTTTTGAACTTAACCATTATTAATAACCTTCCATAACCTTCTCTACACTACTTTTTCAAGTTTCCCTTCAGTTTCCACTCATGATCTCCAAATGTTATCTACCTTGACATATAATTTTCATTTTCTTTCCTTTGCCTTTCCTTGCTAAAAGCAAGGCACAGATGACTTTGATTTCATCTGTCCACTTTGACTCTCTTGCACACTCAGCAGTTTATAGGGATTACTGTTCTAAGAAATTTAATACATAAATAGAAGGGACACAACATGAAATTTAAATATCACTGTGTGAAGAAAATTAATTGTGAGAGGTCCAATTTCATGATCGTAGATGTCAGAAAACAGACTTAGATTTAGACTGTCTGCATTGAGGCATTACACCTTTATTTAACAGTGTGAACCAATGACCTACATCCTTCTGAACTGCTAGAGCAGGAAGCATCAAGCAAGGCCACTGTGGACCCACCTAAAGCAGAATGGAACCTGCCAACAAGAGAGACCTTGTACGTGCAGCCAATACCACAACCCTGCCCCAGTCCCCAGTTGGAGGAAGATATGAATTGACTTCTCAAAGCTTATCAGCCACATCTTCTCTGAGATGTGATGCAACGCTGCATATGTCCTTCTCTCTTTAAATATGGTGGGAAACAAGAACTTGTGCGAAACCAAGTCTTGTCTTTCCAAAAGTCCCAGATGAAATACATGCAACAAAAGAGAAAATCCTACCACATGTTTGTTATACACAGATACAACAAGGAGAAAATCATAATAAAATGCAGTAGGCATAGTAAGCTTTGAAAAGTTGCTCTATAACCATTAAAAGGAACACCAAGTTCCCAAGCTCCTCTAAATCTGTGCCCTTTTCATGCCCTGAACTATTAACATCAACCCCAGCTCATGAGTTGGTTCTGCTGGCATGGCCACCCAAGGAATGACAGAATATCTAAGGGCCCACCAGACATGTCCCCTGGCCAGCCTACCACTACAGCCATCTCCTTCTGCACACCGAGCAAAGTAATCCTTCTCTTCCACTGCTTGTCCTCTCAACTCATCTTTCTCTTTTACCTTATTGTAAATTTCACAAAAAAATGTCCGGAAGGTGTTACAGCTAAATTAAATTTCTATCTACCCACTCATCCATCCTGTAGTTACCCTCAACATGTGCATAAGAAAGCCAGCATCTCACTGGCTGGAGCTGTGGCTCTTCCTGCACAGCAGCAGGGTTTGTGTGGTCAGGTTTTGGTAGTGGGGGAGCTATATGGGTGGCTTCTCTGAGAAACTGCTAGAGGTTTCTCCCATGTTCAAGAGATCTAATGTCACCCTGTTCACCATGATGGACCCACTTCTGGACAAGGCTGAACCAATCAGCCATGATGATGATGCTAAATAGAAAAGAAAAAAGTTACTGTACAGAAGTAATTGCAGACAGAGAAGACAGGAATGAGAATATGTGAGAGAACCAATACTGCAGACACCACAGCATGCAGAGGAGGACAAGGTTCTCCAGGCACCAGAGATATATTTGCAGCTTATCATGAAGATGATGGTGAGGGCAGCTGTCCCCCTGCAGCCTGCAGGTGTCCACAGGGTGCAGAGATCCACCTGCAGTCCCTGGAGGAAACCCCCATGAGAGCAGGGGATGCCTGACAAATGTTGTGACTCGGTGACTCTGTGACTCTGTGGGAAGCCCACAGCAGAGCAGGCTCCCAGCAGGACCCGTGGCTCCTTGGAGCCCATGCTACTAGATTTCTTGGCAGGACTTGTGATCTCACAGGGAACCCACACTGGAGCAGCCTTTTCTTGAAGAACTTTAAGCCTCAGAACAGGACACACACTGGAGCTCTTTGTGAAGAACTGCAGCCCATGGAAAGAACTCATGCTGAAGAAATTAATGGAAGACTGGCTTCTGTGTGAGGGACTCTAGGCTAGGCCAGGGGAAGGACTTCTGTCCTGAGGAGGAAGAGGTTGCAGAAAAAGAACATGATGAACTGATTGTAACCCCCATTTCTGTCTCCTTGCTAGCTGTGGGGAAGGAGGTAAAGAATCAGGAACAAAATTATGTCTGGGAAGCAGGGATGGGTGGAGGGAATGTACTTTTAAGATCTGTCATACTTTTCATTATCCTACTCTGATTCTGACTGGTAATAAATTCAATTAACTTTCCCAAGTACCATGATAGCAATCAGTGAGTGATCTCTCCTCTTATATTAACTCATGAGACTTTCATTATATTTTCTCTCCCCTGTCTATTTGAGGAGGGGAGTGATAGAGAGGCTTTGGTGGACACTTGGCAACTGGACATGTTAAACCATCACAGGAATTCACCCCATATTTCCTAGGGACAGGACACTCATTTGTGGCAATCAAGATTTTGGCTGCACCTCAAGCAGGACTTTTGGCAAGGCTTTGTCACCAACACAATTTATACTCCGAGCGCTGTTTTAGTCCCACATGCACACCAAATTCCTCTTCCCTCAGCAAGGCTTCTCTCCCACATGCATTTGGGAGCATCTGGGTACATTTTCTACACTTCAATGTCATTTCCAGTGAGCATTTTACCCTCACAAAACCCAGCAGCTGAGAAGCAGTGCTGCTCCTGCCTGAGGCAGCTGTCCCACACCACTCCCATCTCACCCGGGTCCCTCACGCTTACGAGGGGCTGCCGACCTGTGAGCCCCCAGACTGACCCCTCTGCCTGGGGAAGGCCCTGGACTGCAGGACCCTCCTTTGCTCTCTCTCTCTGCCCTCACCCCTGAGGGAGGATGCTCTTTCAGGCAGGAACCACTTCAGAAAGGTCGTGGCACACTTTCCCTGCCCTCTCCCAGGATCTGTCAACATGTCACCGCTGGTGGGACAGTGACCGTGCCAGGTCTATGACTGCCCCTTGGCTGCTGTCTTGTCCCTGGAAGCCCTTTGGGACAGTGTTTGGGTTGTTCAGTGGCTGAAGGCCAATGCAAGCATGGCACAGGGTGGCAGGAGGTGGGGGATACACTTTGGACCTTGGGCAATTCTGCCCAAAAGCCACTGCAGCTGCTTCGGCTGTGAACTTCTTGTCCTAGAGCATGCTCCCTCAGGAAACATCCGATGGACAGACTGTTCAGATATGAGAGATTTTGCACTGAGTAAGAGAATGTTTCATGGTAATACATGTAGCAAGGAACTCTTGGATATAAGGGGATTTTGTCTTTTTCAGTTACATTTTTTATTTGCTGAATTCTCTTCCAGAAAATCATCATTGCTATATACAGCAAATGCATCGTTCATATTTACATAATTTTCTATCATATTCTTGCAAAATTATTATTCAATTCTGATAAATATATGCAATCTTTATCATATCTGGCACTGATATTTAAAAACCTCACACTGCAGTGGAAACAAGGATGGTTTGCACCGGCTAAGGCAGTACTAGTTTCATGTGCCATATTAATGTCTTTCCTCAAGGGATCTTCAGCTCCAGCACTGTCCTTCTTGGACCTTTGCATCGCCACTATATAGGGTAGTTAGTGATACAAGCTCCCCAATCTCTTCAACTATGAACTTTAAAAAAAGCAACCAAGTTTAAACAGCAAGCTGCAGATTGCAGTAATTTTCACAGCCAAAGGAGTGTAACATCCCACACAGCAACAAATCCAGACTCTGTCATGGGATACACTCCCATCACAGCAGAACTGAAGAGATCTCGTAGGTACTTCAGCACACTGCTAATAGTGGTGCTCCTCTTCTCTCCTCCATCCTGCCTGTGTCCTTCAGCCCCTGCTTCTTTCTATCTCACTGTCCCACAGTGACTGCTACAGTGGTAAGGCTCACTCAATGAGCAGACACACTGAGGATTTGCTGAAGAGTCAAGGCTGGGTAAAACTAATATCATTTGTTATAAATATTCCTATATTCATAGTGAGTCAAACACTGACTCAGTAAAAATTCTGCCTGAATTAAGTCAGATTCTGCTCTTTTTTAAGATAATAGTTTCTAACTAATTTCTGAAACTGTATATATATACATATTTGAGCTGGTAAATCCACTCCTAAGGAATTTTGGCTAGTGCTAGCTAAATGCAAAAAAATGCTTCATGCTTTGTCACCAATGAAGTTTCAACAAAAAGTGTTGGAATAATTGCAGTTTCAGACAGTTAGTTGCCTTTTAAAAACTGGAGTGTGAATTTCAGCTATAGAGAGACAACTTGTCACAAAGAGACATTAATCAGATTATAATTATCCAACTTTGTTGGATTCCAGCACCTGAATCCTGTGCCAAACAAAGAGAAGAAACTCTTGAGCAAAGCTTTACTCTCTGTTGAGGACAGCACTGGGCAAAGATTTACAAGACCAAGCACCTCAACCCTGCTCTGTCAGCAGTCCTGAGCCTGTTTCCTCATTTCTCGGTTTGCATTCCTTGTGGTGTTTTGCTCAAAATACCATCTTTTTGGGTCAGAATTGTCACAACATGACCTGTCTGCAATATTAGCACAGCAGACACCTACACTTCAGTAGGATTTCCAGGTAAAAGTAATTAACCAAAATAATGTGAATGTAAGAATGAGGCTAGACGCAATCTTATTCATTTACTTATTAGTTTGGGGATATTTCAGTGTTTTTTGGACAGATGAGATGCAATTTTTCCTTACAAAATGTGGAGGGTTCCTCTGTAAACTTCACTTTTCTTATAATTTCAAGAGAATATACTTTAGGAGAGCATTAAGAGAAATGAATAAGGTTTTACACAGGACAGGATTCTTTATCTTAATTAGTTTCCTGAAAGGAGTTGTAGATCAGTGGAGCTCCCTTAGAGGCACAGGGAAGCTCAGATGACTTGTTGCCACATGCATAGTGACATTGGTTTGGGTTGCTTGGTGAGAAGAGTCCTTCAGTAATAATGTTGTTCAAATTGTATTATATAGTAAAAGATGATCCATTGTCAGTCAGAATTTCACTAGTCTGTCTTGAATGGTAAGTATCAGAGTTTGTCCTTGAATTACGTTTATTGTCTTTCTTGTCTCTCTTGCACCATAGGTCCTTCATCAGCTTCACAAAATAACTTCTGAATTTCACTCCAATAAATGCATAGAGCACAGGGTTCACACAGCAGTGTAAAAATGCTATGGCTTCAGTGGTGTACTTCGCATAAGCCATTATCTTGTCACTGTCACAAGATTTGTCCATCTTGCCCATGTTGACAGCTGTCATGAGAAGAACAATGTTATAAGGTACCTGGCAAACTAGGAAAACAGCTACAATTAATACAATCACACGGATTGCTTTGTTTCTTTTGGAATTCTGTGCTTGCTGTAAGGATTTGACAATGAAGGTGTAGCAAAAAATCATGAATACGAAAGGTATAAAAAATCCAAATGCAACTTGTAGCCACAGCAGCAGTGATTTCATCGTCGTGCTCTCAGACATTCCGTCAAATCTGTGATCACAAATCTCTTTGGTTTCGTTGGAGAAGCTGTAACTTTCATTGTACAGAAAAGAGGAACTAGAGATTAAAATGGATGATATCCACACAGCCAAACAAATGAGTTTGCTATGTGCAAGAGTCCTTGCCCTGAGTTTAAAAGACTTTGTTGCCTGTACGATAGCAATGTACCGGTCCACGCTGATAAAAGCCAAAAGCAGCATGCCACAGCTGAAGTTGATTGCATAGATGCCTCTAGCCATTTTGCAAATGAAATCACCAAAAATCCATTCGTCAGCAGCATAATTCACTGCCCACAGTGGGAGAGTAAGAACAAACAGTATGTCTGCTATGGCCATGTTGAAGAGGTACACATCCGTCATGGACTTAGCCTTTTCATATAAAGCAAAAGTCATCACTACAAAGATGTTACCAAAGAGGCCAATGACACAGATCAATGAATATGCAACAGGCAGAAATGCTTTGGTGAAGTTCCTGACTTCCAGCTTAGAACAAGGTTGCATGATTAGAGAAAAATAGTCTGAATAATAGGGGTATTCTGTGGAATGAAGGTCTGTCTGTAAAAAAGGACACCAGTTAACACACAGATGTTAATCTTTCATCCCTGTATATTAGAAACATGATAGACAACTGACCACACATTGCAATTACAAATGTATTTAACGCTACAGATGGGACTTGTAAGAACTATGCAGGAATTTCATAAAATCATACTTAAAATATGAATGTGGAAATAATCCTTTTGGATGACCGAAAAGTTTCCATATTTAAATACGCTATGCAGAAAGGACTAGTCTGCTGTCACAGAAAACTCTATGTTGTAAAATTCTGAATTTGAATTAGGGGTGTGGTCTTTACCATCACACAGGGCAAACAGGCCTTTCTCCCTTGTTATGTATTTCATACTAATGTAGCTTGACTAAACCAAGCCCAAAAATTTTTACTTCTGTCTGCTCAGCTAGACAGGCAATCCATGATAGCTAGCCTGAGACACATCTATCTTCACTACAAACACAAAACCTGTAGTGTAAATCCAATAAGCAGTGTGCTTTGACAGTGAATTATTCTGTCAGAACCATCTCTTCAGATTGTCACTCCTGAAATTACCATGTTTGCACCCGCAGCCTCAAAGAACTGGGTCTTGCAGAGTCATCACTTCATTGACGTACTAATATAGTTTATCAATTAGGTACTTACAAAATTCATTTTGGCAGTACACTTCTCAGAAAAATATATTCAGAAGGACTTAAAAATATTTTCCCAGTATTTCTGAAAAGAAAATAAAGTAGATTAGATAGGAAACCATCACAAGAAATGAGAAAAAGTAGAAAAACAAAATTGGTAAATAAAACCTACTCAAAACAGAACCTTGTCACCAGAGCATGTTAGCAAATCACACATCTCTACAAAATATGCAGTTGTAGAAAGTGAAAGGTTTGTATCAGCACCATGAGGAGCACAATCTTCCATACTGAATGCTTATTNAATGGCAATCCACGTATTGGGGGAAATATGGAAAAAGTACACAGCACTCCCTTTGTATACTTCATAACAGTAATGGAACACCTTACCTTTTTTTCCATTCTGACACTTTATCAGTGTGTCTCAGCACTTTCAACATCACATTATTTGTCCTTTTTTATTACACTAGTGAGGTAATTGAAGAGCAACAGAATAGTGTAAAGGATAGTACACAATGTATGAACAGACCAAGCACTGGTATTTTGTATTTGTTCAGTGCACAGATTTACAGTGCAGTGTTCAGTGTGCAGTTCAGACAGCACCCTATGAAAACAATTTGTTTTTCTTACCATTGTGATACCTAACCATTTTACAAATGGTGCTTACTTAATTTGTACAACACCCTGTGGTGAGGAATTATTAACCACTTTTATTTACAGGGAGAATCTGACTCTATTAAAGTTAAGTATCCACTTGAGATATTCAGTTTGAGACAGGTATCCCCTTCAACATCACTTTTAAGAGTACTTAAAATGACGAAGAACTTCAGCTACTAAAGGATTAAATCCATTGATTGTTCGCATCCAGGAACAGACTTCTGCAAATCAGATCACAGAATCTAAAGTCACAGAAAATTAAATGGGGAATAGGCCATCGGTGGCCACATGTGGAAAGCTGGACTTAAATAACTTGTTCCACCTCACAGAGGAACTCATGGGCAGGAGATTTAATTCCTGAGCATTCCCTTGCATGAGTTCAGTCCTTCCCTTCTTTCCACTAGTTGTTCTCTGAGAACTGCACCTATCAGCAAGGGGGTAATTTCAGGGACTGGATGACACGAGGTCCCATATTTGTTATGGCTGTGAAGGGCAGTTTTGTCTAGAGTTTGTCTACTTTTTGCTAGTCATGCCACTAACTGGGAAGAGCGCATGGATCAGCTTTAAATATACAAAACCAAAACCTTCTTCATGGGGAATTACCTAATGTTGAAAACAAAAGAGAGAGAGAGAGAATTTGTAAAAGTGGGGCAGATGAAGTCCAGATATAACAGGAAAATTGGAGTTTGGAAAGGACAGAACACTCTCCAAAAACATAATGAGGATGACTCATGACAGAGGGCTGCAGCTGGGTAAAGACCTGAACTGTACAAAGTTGCTAAGGCATCACAGCTTATCTGGATTTCCTGCCCTTTAAAGAGATATTTATCCATCTCTCCAGCTTCCTCTGCTGGCATTTCAAAACTGATTTTTAGAAGCTGCAGGAATATGACAGTCTGAAAGTGCTTGAACACCTTCTAAACAAATTTCAAGCAACTTAAAGGTGTCTCTCAGAAGTGCAGATATGTATAAGGCGAACAGGCAAGTTATGCAATTAGTCTGGGGCTGTACAATCTTTTGCAATTTTAGTCACTGTCTGCTGCTTTACAATTTCTGACCTCATCCAGCCAGACACTCATGACCTTGCTTGGGGTTTCTGTTACCCTTTGCACTTGGCTGCAGCCAAAGTAACTCTTCAGTTGGACAGAATTAAAGGGGCACCTGCCTAGGTTATTATTTTGGAAACTGTTATTTTATTGTTGCAAGAAAAATACCATTCTAGGGGTCTGCAGTTCACATCTTTAAATCTCTTAAAGACCTACATGGTTAAAATGAGGTTAAAACAGAGTCTGACAGCATATCTTCACTTCTAGAGAAGATATCGTTCCACTTAGACAAAGCCACTCTGGAACATGAACATAACATACAGAAGGAAGATGACTGAGTGAAGGTATTTAGGAGAAAGGGAGCACAGGTGTTTCCTACAGCCTGCAAGGAGGGCTGAGAAGGGAGATCTCTTCAGATTATCACATTATTATGTGAGCTCTTTAGTTCACAGAAGACCTTCAGCAGAGATCATATGGGGAACTACAACTACTCATCACGGGAGAGATGCATATTCTTCCTGATTCTAGAGGATTTCAGAAGGCACCACCAGACACACATTTATTCACAAAATTACTTCCACTGTCCAGCAGAAGCTTCCTGAGGGTGATTAGTATGAGAGCTGCAGTGAAGGACTCAAACTGAAATCAGAATTGCAGAGATTAGGTTTACACCTCATTTAAATCTCTTGAGCTGACTTCCTTTCTGAATTTGAAATGGCATTCACTGAAGTTATTATAAAGATGCACTGGCTGCTGAGGAAGTTGAATCAGAATTTTTATAAACACCATTTCCTTTTTGATTTAAATTTTTCTAACACTGTTTCAGTAGGCATCTTTATAATCTGCAAATGTATGTCTTTATTTAGCATTAATGTATTAAGTAAATTTAAAAATAAATTTCCATATGTGTAAGGTGGTGTGTGCTAACATTGGTTATGTACTACCTGTGGCCACATGTCTGTGCCTGTGTACTCGGAAATACTTATGTTCTGAATATTAAATATATAAATCTTGAAGTTTTGGGCTTAGTATTTTTCAGTTTTATCCACATCATCACATTTCTTTTCATTATGAAAGCAGTGTGTGAGTACCCAAAAGTAAGACTAAACCACAATCTTAAGAACAAATATACTATTTGAATTATACAAACAAAAGACAATGAATAAAGACAGACCTGAGGAAAAAGACAGAATTCTATGATGAAAAAGATTCAGTCACTAACTACTTTCAAGAAAAGTCCACCCTTGTAAGTACAATCCCACTTACATGTTCAATTTAATACATTTACTGCACGTATACATGGATTATAGATTACCTGTTTTATTTTATTACTTACCCAAATTGAAAATTATCTCAAGGCCAGGTGAAAGAGAATGTGTGGTTCTTTTAAAGTCTGTTTTGGCTGCCTCAAGCACATTTACCATCAGCATCAACAGGAGTACACTCTAATTTAGAAAACAAGAAATAACAACATTAGTTAAAGGTACAAGTTTAAATTGAAGTAACCACTACTTCCTCCCAGCAAGCAACAGAAATAACTGTTTTTTTGAGTAAAAGAAAATGTTTCTGTGCTGAACACATGCAAGCTGGATGCAAATATTTTATTAATTTACTTATTGGTCTACCTATGTACAAATATTATTTTTAAAATAATCAAACTAGAATTAGAATCATAAAAAGCAGGATGTTAATTGCCATTGTGCTCAGAACATGTCCTGAATGATGACCTGATTTTGCAAAGGGTGCACTTAATGTCATGAAAACGAGTAGTTTCAACATCAATCATTTAAATCAACAAGACTGCTTAGAGTAAAACTGTGAAATGAGACAAGTAATAATTACCAAACTGATTAGTAGCTGTTTTAGAAGAAAAAAAATAGTAATCTGTTATATGTCAAGGTGCACACAACTCAAATGTTTTTCCTGATCTGCAAACACAAAATGTTTGCAGGTAAATAAGTAAAATG
>VZTN01035291.1:12276-53498 GCA_013400515.1 Erpornis zantholeuca | reverse complement strand
TTTTCTCACTCAATCTGAAAGCCTTCTCACCTTTTGCATTTCCCACAGTGATAATGTTTTCTTATTGCTTGTCATTGTAGTCATTCACTCTCTGTTTCATGTCTCATTGAAATAACTACCAAAGTAGTTTCTCAGAGCCTGTCATCACTCTGTACTCCCAAGCATTTATATTTCAATCAGAATATGTTGACCTGATTTCTTTTTAGACTTGTACTTTCTTCATATGACTGTTTTTTACAAGAGATGCACACCACAGAATGCCCCAATCCCATCTCTCCAGCAGTGGGCTTCATGGCCTGAGTAAGAGCTAGAGATTAAAAGTGGTTTATATACTTAATGGTGCACTTGGTTGTGCAGTATGGAAGTTTTAAGGCATCTGTAATCCCAGCTACCACCTAAAACCACAGAGGATGAAATGGAAGAAAAAAGTTTGAACTTGTGTCTGTACCATATGCAGTGCCTGTGTTGGCTGGATACAGATCAGAGAGGATTTCTTTCCTCCTGCGTGGACTGAGTTACAACACGTGCCTTTCAGCACGTGAACTGTGATTTTGCTGACTGCAAAGACAAACTGGAGGTTGTTGGCTGGCCACTTCAATGAGACAATGACTCCTTCATTTGACACCTATACCATAGTGGCTGTAACCTCTAACCACAGCGATGATCTGAGGCTACCCGGAGAGAAACTGCCAGAGATTGCTCTGCAAGGAGGAAAATCTCCTTCCAGGTCTTCTGGACTGGTGGAATTACTGCTCCTATACAGTCACCACTGAGATGCCACTTATGCAGGCTGAGCAGAAAGGAAGTTGTGTCCTAATCACACATCCTCTTTATGGTCAGATATTAATCAGTGAGACAATCAAGCACGTTTAAATAATTTTTCTTTTAATAAGTTTTAAATGTTTGGGGCACTTAACAGAAGATTCACAACAGAAGATTTGCACCATGATCCCTTTGGAGCATTGAGTGTAACAATTAATTTCTGTGTGGACTAGGAGGGAAAAGAAACGCAGAGTGTTGTGTTGTGTCAAGCAGATGATGGGGAGAGTAGCTGCTGACACAGGATCCTCTGCTGTGCACAGCTAACACATTTGTCTGAAGGCATATTGATTGTAGCAGATAGGTAACCTTTCACTTCCCTTCTAGGAGTGGGCAGCTGCTATCATTTGATCTCTAGGTCTTTATGCATGCAGTCTCTGGTGGTTAGGCTTTGATAACATTGATTTTTCCACTGTGATTTCAGAGGTGGTTAAAAAAAAAAAAAAGCAATATAAAGCAAAAAAAGAAACCAAAGAAGGAACATTACTGAATGTTTCCTCACAGGAGCAATAAATTAGTAACTGTAGTTGATTAATATTTTGCTACACAGAGAATGCAAGCATGTGCTTACATTCATTCCTGAGGGATGATGGGTTTGTTTCCATAAATATCAAGTAGCCTGCACAAAGACAGGGACTTGCTAATGCTCTGGGGCAGGTATGCTAGAGAATCAAGCAGCACAGCTAAATCTTCTGAAATTATAGCATAGGGCAACAGCCTGGAGAATGAAGAACTGTAGATGGTTAGCCCAGTTACCCAGGTATAACTGTCCTGGTGACACCAGGAGCACAAAGGGACAGGCCAGTTATGTAGGCATTCTGGCACAGATTTGAACTTCAGCACTGCATGGTGTGCTGGCTGGATGCCAGGTGCCCACCAAAGCTGTTCTATCACTCCCCTCCTCAAATGGACAGGGGAGTGAAAATACAATGAAAGGCTCATGAGTTGAGATAAGGGCAGGGAGAGATCACTCACTGATTGCTTAACCTGGGCATCTCTAGAGCTGTTATAGTCTCTCATATGTTCTTATTCTTCTTTTCTTTATCTGTCATTGCTCTTGTAAAAGTTTTTCTCCCCCAGTTCTTAACTATGTTATCCCAGAGGCTCTGCCACCATCACTGATAGGCTTGGCCTTGACCAGCAGTGCATCTGTCTTGGAGCACCTGGCATTGGGTGTGTCAGACACAGGAGAAGCTGTAGCCTCTCACACCCACCTCTACCATAACTTTGCCATACAAACCAAACAGAACCTGGAAAAACAGAAATTTGTTTATGGCTCTTAGCCTTGTCAAGGAAACCTCCTCATCTGCAGCAAGACTTAACAGGTGTCTTGGTGTATCTTCCTTACCCAGTGCAAAGCAATGCCAGATAGTTCAGGTGACAGACACAGTAAAGCCCCCAAAGGATCTGTTCATCTTGTGCCAAGTCAGACTATTTTTGATGCCTGCCCAGGCACCTTGCTCATCTCTTCATGGCATTGTCCCTGTTTGTTGCAGGGGGTTTGGACAACATGACCTTGAAGGCCCCTTCCAAATTAAACTATTCCATGATTCTACAATTATATGTTTGTGGTGTGTGGCACAAACATGTTATTTTCTGAAGGGGAAAGGCATATTTGTCTGTGAGGACACACTTGAGAAAGCTGGCAACTGATAGCTATACATGGTCCTTTCTCCCCAGGGTGTTTTGGTTGCCTCCATTGCTGAGATTTTGAAAAGTGAACTGGTATTAACCATGTCCTGCTTCACTGCATCTTCCTCCCTCTTTCTTGGCTAGGCTTAACAGGCATCTAAATTTGCACTAATCCATCACTCATCCCCAGTGGCCTCTCACTATGCTGTGGTCTCACACAAAGTCTTGGTTCTATCTGCATCCTCCTACAAAGATGACCATCTGACAGATATGTTTCTTTCTCTCACCCTCAAAGTATTCTTGCTGTCCATGTTCAACTGACATCACCAGTCTGTGTTTGGAGTCAGGATCACAACTCAGCTGACAATATTTGGGACAGCAGTCTTGTTCTTTCATCACTTCACTGACACAATATTCCTTTTGCAGTTTCCAAGCTCAGTTTCTCCAAAAACGCTTCTGAATTGCTATCTGAAATGCTGAAGTCAGACCTGGCCTAGCTAGTAATTTCCTTCTACCTGCAGTCACTTGTGGGGGAAGAGGTGCTTCTCTGCACCTTTTGTCCATTTATCTCAAGCATATTTGCTCTCCCTGTTCAATCCAGAGTGCCAGGATGAAGTGTCCTGCCTCTCAAGGCACACACCACAAGAACCATTTACCAGATAGCCTTAGTATCAAATATACAAAACCAGAATCCAAAAGGGTAATTGGCTTCTCAAAGTAGTGTTGAGTACATGAGATTTGTGTATTCTGTTCCTTGACTTTTCAACATTAGTGTGCAGGCAGGGTCACCATGCCCACAGCTAACCACTGCACTGCATTTAACATTGCAGCACTGACCCTTCAGCCCCTCCTGAACCAGGGAAGGCCTCACACTAGTGAGATGTTTAGACCTGTGCCTACTTCTAAATGCGTGGATAATCTCAAAGGTGTTTTTTAGTCTGGTTTTAAGAGATAGTTGGGCCAAGACGTCAGCTGCCACAGACACCTTCTCTTGGGCTCTGGTGCCTGCCTTTCTCTCCTGGTGACTGTCTTAGCTTGCCAAAAGCCAACAAGAAGAGCCCAGATCTTGATGCTAAATACATTTGGGTCTAGCTTAATTCCCCTGTGCTTGTGGAACAAGCGTTCTTCTTGGTGAGAATTCTCACTCCCACCCACAACCAAGAGGGAAGGCCTCACCCACATGGGCAAAGTTTGTCCACACCAACCCACAGTGACATGTAAAGCCTGGAAAGGATCCCCTAATCCTCCCACTGATTGTGGAGGGAAAATGATGTCTTCCTGGCAGGACACAATGTGTCATGTGTGCCAGTCATGCCTGGCTAGCCCTGCTGTAGCTGGCACAGAGCAGCCCATCCTTCAGGAATGTCTTTTGGCCTTTCAAAGAGAAAGAGAATTCTGTAATGCTGACAGCAAGACTGGCATTCACTGCCAAGCCAGGTCTCTGAGGATATCTTAATCACCCAGCTCCACAGTGGGGTGTGTTCCTCCTGTCCAAGTTCACACAGCAATCTACTGTCAGCCAGGGTATGTCAAGTGGCTTGTTTGCCTTTTCCATTTTGACATATACAGGTGTTACATGATGCAAACTTTACTTAGTGTCTTTTGTGAGGATAGAGGGAGAATCTGCTTCCCTGTCATCAGGGTTTCAGCCTTCATGGCTGGAAAAAAGAAAGATGTCATGCCAATTCCCACAACAAATATAGACAGCAGGAACAGAGGTGTTGTCCTTGAGATGCTGCCAGACTTATCTGACCAACCTGATTCACACCACCTCTGGCTTTAGGTTTGTTTGTATCCTTGTCAAAGGATCCTTGCTGTTAATACTTCAGTCAGGCTAAAACAGGCAAGCAGCTTTCACTTATATGGGGTTTTTGCTGCACTTTTCACAGTTATTTTATGTGATGGACACCATGCCTCAGCTGTGCTACCTGTTGAGCTCAGCTACCAAGTTCCTGAACATCCTGAAGTGATAATGTGTTGTCTCTTACAGAATTTAATACAAACAAATACAACAAAAGAGCTTGCACTGTGATGCCTCAGTTGTATTACTGAAGAGAAACTATCAAAGAAGCTGCACTGTAATTACTAAATTCGTGTCCTCTGCTGCTCAGATGCTATTGCCTGGTAACCATGAGCTACACCTCAGAATTCTGAAGTTACCTCAGCTCTACAGAAGTGGAACCAATGGTAGGATTAATGACTCAAACCCCAAATTCTTCTTAAGGTATGGTATTGCAACAGTAATTTGTAATTTTCTCATCATCTGAACCAGCTGCAAAGTTTCAGTACTCAGAGAGACATTTCTTAGTGCAAGAGGCCAGTAAGAGTGCAAGAGGGTGAGAGAGAGGCCACAGCAGCAGCTGGAGAGAAGCCCTTGAGCACATAGTGAAGCTCTTAAATGCAATCACTTGGCCTGGTTAAGTGAAATGGAAGGTGAATGTGGGACTGGTCCAGTGTGAGAGAGAAGGCATGTGGGAAGAGTCAGTATTTTACAGTTCTCCCTGAAGGCTTTTTTATGACTTAGAAGTAACTTTTCTTTACACTAATTTTCCTTTTGCATCACTGCTGAGTGCAACAATAAAGACTGTAAAAGGCAAGACAGAATGATTAGATGGAAACATTTATAGAAGCAACAGGAGATTTGTGGTTAAAATTTATTTTGAGCTTCTGCTGAGGAAGATGCCCTCTTACTGAAGGTAGCACGAGGTTTTATTCTTAAAAGCTCGCCTCTGATTATAAGTTAATTAAAAAGCTGCTGTTTGAATAAAGAAGAAAGAAACTGCTGGAGTTCAATTTGCTATAAGCTAGGAACTAAGGGTGCTTTTTTTTGGAGAGAGCTTAAGAGAATTTTTAAAGAAGTTAAAATCTTATTATTCTAATAATTGGAAAATACTAGAATCATTGAAAAATACTAGACTTGTGTCTTTTAATAGTCATACATACAGAGATTTCTGACTGCTTACAACTTTAACTTGTTACATCTGAGGTGACAACATCCTATTCTAAAAGTCTTTAATCTCCTCTCTTTCTGCACTCCTGCAAGGCCCAGAGGGGTTTTTCAGTCTATGTCAGAGTACAGTAGCATCCAGCTCACAGTGAGCCTTTGAAGCTGCTGTTGATAGCCACTTCTTCATGGGCCAGTTGCCAGCCTGCTCTCTCAAGAAGGAATTCTTCTGTCCCTATACCTCTCCAGTGCTCTGAACCTCAGACTAGAATTTGAAGCACAGCTCCTAGGACACTTAAGCACATCTCTGGTGTGCCCAATTCTGCCTCCCAGGCCCTCCCAAAAGTTTAACCTCTCAGTCTGCCTGGTTGCAGCATCTCTTCCCACTACACAACAGCTTTCATGTACCACCACAAGAGCAGACTTCCATTGTTGAACTCTTCAGAAACTATACAGTGTTCTTAATGATAAAACCAAATCTGCTTGATTTGAAGACAATCAAAGGTGTTTCTTCCAGGTCCCTCGAAGACCAGCAAATACATGAGTGAGGCCTCCCACCCACATGCAGAAGTATGTTGAACTGTCTTTACTCCCATTGAGGGCCTGTAGTCACTTTCTCCCCTCTGACCTGCTCTAAGGGCTCAGATCAACACCAGAGTGGGTTTTGTTTCCTTCTGAGTGTTGCCATGTCCTCAGACCCGAGTCAGTCACGGGATTTTTTAAGTAACCATCTTGTGGTTACATGTGCTGTGCTTAGAGCGGCAGAGTTCCCAGTTTGAGAGGCTTCAGGACTAATGAAAGCAGAAGGCTTTTCTGAGATCAGAGGTTTCTACCTTTTCACAAACAACCAAACTAATGGGAAGGAAGAATAGCCCAACTTCTTGCTAACATCACAGTGCAAATCTGGGAGTGAGGAATGTTCTGCACCACACAGCTGGAGTTTGCCTCATCATGCTCCAGTAGGACTTCAGTACTGGTCCCACACAGCCTCACCACTGACTGTTCCAACCCCAAATATACAGCAGAGGATCCTCCACTGTCTTTCATTCCCCTCCTTTCTGTGCCTGAGACTAGATCTAATTTGTGCTTGTGTAGTTTTATCTACATGTGCACATTTCTGTGCACAGGTAGAGGCTGTAAGAGACATCAGTGTCCCTGCACTTATTCCCTTCAGTAAGTTTAACATAACAATATTTAATTCCACTTCCCAGTGCAACCATGAGCACAGAGAAGACACTGCCCATTCCCAGACAAGTGGTCAGTGGGGACTGTCCTCTCAGCACCTTGCACTGGTGGGCAATACCTGTGAAAAGGCAAAGTGAAAAATTTCTGGTTTCCCCAAAGTGTTGGCAAATTCTACGCCCTATGAGACTTTTCTGCACTGCCACATCTTGAGTTGAAGACTTAAATTCTATTAAATATCATATTTACTAAAAATAAAGCACACAGTTCACTAACAATCATTCTAAGTAACAATTATAAGTAATTGCCCCAGACTGGCAGCAAACAACAGACTGTGTTGTAGATTAAACCCTCAGGTTAAGAACAAAAACCAGGAGAGGAAAGGGGCAGCCATTTTCCAAAAAGGAGTCTGTCTTTAGCTATGTGATTAGCTTGTCACACCTCAGCTTCTGCTCTCCTATATTGTTAGAACTAAGGAGGGAGAAAATAAGATCCAAGCAATTAGGTTTGCTTGATTTGAATGATCTCTTTTATCTTGCTGCCTGTTGAAAGTTTGTTTCAGTTCCCTTCCCTAAGCCCCCAAGGATGAGAAGATCATGTAACTATAAAATGACTCATTAGCAGAATTTGACTCTACCATACAGAAAAAAAAGCAGGTAATCTGTGCAAAAAACCATTAGGGACAAGAAAATGTATAGATGCTACTTATTGTAAAAGACCACACAACTGGACAGTGTTCAGCTTGCTTCCCATGATGAACAGATCTTTTTATTATACAACAGCACAAGTCAGGATGCATCCATTTTTTAAAAGTTCTAACTACATTGAGAAGATGAGCAAATGAAAAAGGCTGTTCTGCAAGATTTCCTGTTCCGTGATGCATGGGCAATTGGCCTATATTTGTGACCCCATTTTTCTTTCAGGTCTGTAGCTGTACCGCACAGACTCGATCCTTTGATTCAAAGCCTGAAGGAGTGAGAATGGCCAATGCTGGGTACAGATTAAGTCTTGAGTGAGTTGCCCGGCTCTCTAACCCACATGCTTTCTAGCTTCCACATGGCTCTAAGCCTGAACCATACCTTACATGCTGCTCTTCAGCAGAGGAAGACATAGAAAGAGACAAAAAGCCTCCTCCCCCAGGCACCTCTGTGAATGGCACTCAAGCCGGAGCTGCCCTGAGGAGCCAGAGCCCCAGGCGGGGTGGGACTGTGGTGGTGAATGCGCTGTGCCGCAGGAAGAAAACCTCTGCGGCTCTGCTCCCACCATCAATGCGAGAGAGGGGAATCACTGCCCCTAAAAATCATGCGTTTCACAGGCTCTTTACATGGCTTGTACTGCTACAGCTGTAGCATTATGAGGTATTTCTGTGACACAAAAACCAGTGGGGCAGAGCTGTGAGATCATGTAGTCTATGTGAGCTGCTATGGCCAACCTCTTAATCTTTTCCCAACAAACAGATTTTCTAGCTCATTCCCTACACCGGCCAAAAATAAGGCCCACCTTCTGAATTTTTGCTTTACAAATGGGATTATGACTTCCTGGTTCAAAACCAGAGTGCTCCTCATAGTTAGTCTCTTAATGTGATGCACTTATTTCTTTGGAATTTTAAATTTTTTAACTCAAATTAATCCTTCCATCTGCTTCTCTCTGCGCGAAACTGCCCAGCTTGGTATCTGCTTCACTATCCACATGCCCCAGGGAAGGGAGCACAGCCCCAGTCATCCCTTGTCAGTGCAAAGGGAGTTTCCTGCACCTAGCCACAGCTCTTGTGCAGCTGCCAGAACTCCCACTGTGTCAATCAGTTTTACATAACTTGCTCTCTGCTACCACCCATTGCCTTCTCATCTTCATTGTTCTTTGGGCTAGTCTCAATCCATGGATATGTGCTTGATTTAATTGTCTTTGCATAAACTGGATTAACTTGGGTTCTTTCAGAGTGGTACTTGGCACTGATTTCTGCATATATTTTTGCATGTCTCTGGGTTCCTTTGCATTTTTCCACAGTTTATCTTAATACATTTTGATATTTAATGCAAAAGTATGCATGCAAGGAATCAGTGCAGAAGAGCTCCTATGCATTAACATCATACTAGCATATCCTAATTTTGCTTCCCAGGCTAGATAAGACCTATAGCCCAAACGCATTCATTTCTTTGACTGGCACTTCCAACTCCTTCAAATAAGTACCATCAAATTAGCACACATTTACTGAAACCAGAAACTCGTGAAAGTATTAATTTTAATTTTTCTTTCATGGAAGAAGACCACGAGAATTTGTCCTCTTTTCTCTGAGATCATAAGCAACTCCCCGCATCTGTGACTGCACCTTAAAGGGACCTGCACTGCCAAAGCCTTCTCAAAATTCAGTCTTGTACTGTTAACAGTTTCTGTTCAGGTGCCTTATTTCAAAATTCACTAGGGCTTAATTAACTTAGTCTACTGAGTGAATGTAACTGACAAACACAGGTCTAAACTGCTGCAGTTAACAACAGCTGGTGTATGTGTGTGTTGCTTTTTAATGACAAACTATTACTTAAATATACATTTTATTCCTTAAGGATTAGTTTAAATTTCATATTTCTCCCATGAATATGTGTTAAATGATGAAGTTTAAGTGTTCATAATTCTCAGCTCCAGGATTGCTGTAGTCTCTGAAACACGGAACTTACATTTAGTAATTTCATCTTGACTTGCTTGGAATGCTTTGAACTACTTATCTTTCAATTTTGTCAGTTTCCTTTTAATGAACAGAGCACAGACCTCTTTGCAGTTCAAAGGAGATGAAGAAAACACCAGTCAAGGTGTCAGCCACTTAACACCAAAAAGGTGCTTTTCTTATAAAGGTTGCAAGAATAATTTTGTAAAACCCAATCTCTATCAAGTATCACACTGATTTCCAGGAAATACATGCTTCTGGATTTTGCCTAAATTAATCCCTAATTTATCCACAAGCCAGTATTACTTAATCATTTTATTTATGTTTAGAAAGAACTGGAAAGAATTTTCAGGGAGAGCAGACAGTGCTGTAAGGGGTAGGCACAGCTAGACACACTGCTGAGCAGCAGCCTGTCTGCCCACAACTGCCCCCCTTCCCTCTCTGCCCATGCTTGTTCCTCCAAACCATGATCCCCTCCCTTTCTGCCCTTTTGGTTCTGGCTCTAAATATCCAAGAACAGGATTTATGTACCCCCAAATAGTCTTCTCCAACATCTCACCATCAGCCCATGTCTCTGTAGGTCACTCAGCCCATGAGGTGGTGACCCAGGGGCTTGCCTGGGGGCACCTCTCCTGAGATGGCCCAGGAAAGAGGCAGGGCAAGAGGTTTCAGCTTCAAGAGCTCCAGTTCAGTATTTGGCTTCCCCTTGCCCTGCTCATCTGTGCTTATAAGAGTTGAGCCTTAATCCCATAACCCAACGTAAAAAGTAGGTAGGCTGCACCATCACCTCTCCTCACACAGAAATGTTTCCCAGCCGTGTTTCAGCTCCTCAGTGGGCAGCAGACCTCGAGCAGAGGCTTGTTGCCACTGAGGTTCTGAGGGGCTTGCTGACCTAGGTGGCTGCAGCGTGCTGAGCATCACAGCCCTATACCTCAGGAGAGAAGCTGCTGGATCACAGCAGCCCCGGCAGCAGTAGCTGCACCTGCACCTGGCACAAGTTACCTCGTTCCTCTGGCCTGCTTTCCATTTGTGGAGCTGAGCTTTTAATCACATAACACAAACTACCAGAATTACATGTCTGAAACATGATGGGAACATCAGTTTAGAAGCAAACCTGCCACAATCACCTAAGCCAAAAATGCATCAAGTAACACATGCTGTGGCATGTGCCAGCCTTTCCCCAATAGTTGCCCTTGCAGCACGCCCTAAAGGACACCTGTCAGCCAAAACAGACCATGTGGTGAGCACAAGGTGAAAACTTTTCCATTTCAGAGAAAAAAAAAGGTGAAGCAGTTTCTTGCTATGAAAGTATACGTGATACTTTTACAGCGGAATGGTGGTGCCAATGACCTGATTTTACCACCTTGTATCTATTGTGGTTTCCCCATAGCATAGAGCAATTGAAACAAAACACTTAGAGCTGGTAAGAAACTGAAAAACAACTTTTAGAAACCTTACGCCTTGCTTTTAAACTTAGAATCCAAGTGTAAGGATCAGCTGTAGTTATTCACACAGCACACAATTTGATTATGTTCTAAGTCCATGTTTCTTAATAAATTTCTTCAAGGACATAAGATTTAAAACCCTACAGTAGAGTATATGTTAAATTACTGCATTTGTAAATGTTGGCCTTTCTCCATGGGACAGCATGTACATAAACACCTGCATCAGTAAACTGTATCAAAACTATTTCTACATGCAAAGAGGGCACCTTGCACGCAGAGAGGCAGCCAGATGGAGCCTGCCTATCCCCATAAGAACTAGTTTTCCCTATAGAGGTCTGTTTCAGTAGAATCATGGAATAATCTGACAGGGTTTGGTGGAGGTCCAGCCTTCTACTCAAAGCAGACCTAACTTCAAAGCTAGATCAGGTGGCTCCAAGTCTGTCCATTGGAGTTTTAAAAATTTCCAGTGATGGAGACTTCACAATCTTTCTGGGTATCTGCTCTAAATCCTGGACCATTTTCATGGTGATTCTTTAGATTTTATTTCATGTATGCAAGTGGAATTTCTCACTGCAGTTTGTTGCCCTTTTACTGGGCACCTCTAGGAAGAGTACTGGTCTCTGCTCCATACAGTCCACTGTAAGCATGGAAGTTCAGTTTAGCCACCCATCTTTATCTTCTCTTCTACAGGCAGGATAGTGCCAGCTTGTCATAGATCACATACCCCAGTTCCACCATCATCCTCTAAGCCCTTCTACTGGGTTCTGTTTTGATGGCAGCTCTTGTACTGGGGGAGCCAAGCTGAGCACAACACTCCAGGTATTGGTCTCAACAAGGAAGGGGATAGAGGGGAAATAACCACTTCCCTCGCCGTGCACACTGACCCACACCTCCAGGCTTTCATTCCTCACAGCTGCTCCCAGGCCCTTTCTTCACAGTTTGGCTACAAATGCTTTGAGAGATTTTGGCAACTAGCCTGTCAAGGATTTACCTTCAGTATGCATGAGATCCCTTACAAATCTACCAAAACTGAAACTCTTTCAATTCAGTTCAATTTCTTTTGGCTCTGCCTAACAAAGAAAACATCAAACCAAAGGACCCACCAAAAGACATACATCTGGCACCACAAAGTTCTGCAGTCATCTTTACAAGATTTAATTCCTGCTGCCTACACAACATTAAAACTAGAAGCTTGTTAGCTTTTTATCTACAAATACCCATAGAAGCATTTTTTTCCTGAAGAGATAGTTGGTCATTGTCGATAGTATTTCATCAGTGAAAATGACTATACTAAAAAGAAAACAAACTAGTAAACCCCATCTTTACCATCATCATCTAATCAAGTGTTTCAGTCATCTCAAGGACTAGGTGTAGTGTCTATATATTGTCAAAACTGCCTAAAGCTGATAGTGATTTTATTAGATCTGCAGAAAGCATCACTTACAAGTATTTATCTCACGTTTATGAGATGTGCTGTGGTTTCTCACTCAAATTAAAGATGGAATGCAGTAATTTCACTAAAAAAAGGACAGGTATCATTTTTATAATCCATCCTTATTATAAGAGACATATTAATGCTATGAAACTGTCAGCCATAGTTGTTGGAGTTTGAGAAGCTGCCCATTCTTTCTTTTTTTGTTTCCCCTCTCCTCTTTTAAAGGAATTTTTCCCCATGTTTGGTTGCTAGGGAACAAATAGCTGGGTACTTAAGAGAAACAAAGGGACGTGGCCACAAAGAAGGGCCTGGCCCTCCTTTTTTCCTGGAGCTTTTCTCATTGAGCAGAAACTGGAACTAGGCAGGACTGGAACTGGCAAAGGGGAGCCAGATACAGCCTGGCTGCAGTTTTTCGCTGGCATCTCAAGGAGAGAGAGGCTGCTCTGCCCTGCCGCTCCTCTGCTCTTTCTGCCAGTCCTGTGCTGCCCTGGTCGCCTTCACTGCTTCAGCCATTTCTGGCGCAGCCATCACTCCTGCTTGGGTTTCGGCTTTTCCTGCCGCTGCCGCTCTCTGCTACACTGTAGCTCCAGCGCCCTGCCTGCTGAGACCTCCTGAGACCCCGCTGCAGCTCCGGAGTTGGATACATCTCATCTACAGCCCGGGATTTGGATCCATCTCTCCTGTTCCAGCCTCCTGTCCCCGAGAGTCCTTCCCCTCTGCCGCAGAGGTTTGTGAGTTTACTCTCTGCCGCCGCCATTTCCTGTGAGGGCCGAGCTCGCTCCGGAGCGCCCCCTGCAGCCGCGGGGGAACATCGCTGCCTGACAGCCCAGCGAGGCTGCACCGGACTCTGCTCTGTTTGGTATCACCACCAGGGTTACTGCTGTTTGTTTGCCTTGCTTTATATATGTGTTTATATAATCATTAGTAAAGAACTGTTATTCCCATTTCCCATATCTCTGCTTGAAAGCCCTTGATTTCAAAATTATAATAATTCGGAGGGGAGGGGGTTGCATTTTCTATTCCAAGGGAGGTTTCTGCCTTCCTTAGCAGACCTGTCTTTCAAACTGAGACAATAGTCTAGTCCTTAAATTTGTACTTCTGAAAAATCACAGAATTAAAAAAAAAAAATTACAACAAACCAGGGTATTTCTAACCAGACCTAGTTGATACAGAACTGCACAGAGCAGTCATCAGTGCCCCTCAGACACTTGCTTCTCTGCTCACAGAAATGTTCCCATTTTTTATGACAGGGCTCTGGTTGATACTTCTAGTACATCTAAGGTGGGGTACTCAACTACATCAGTCCTTCGGGAGAACCCTAATGTGAAATACTAAACAATATGGTTTAGAAATATACACTGAAACAAGCATTCAAGAGAGCTTGTCACTTACGTTTAAATACCTCTAACCATGGTAAACAAGACAAAATTTTGCCAATCTGTTCAATCATGAACATCTGACAACTTGGGCTGATACCACTAAAGTAATTCTGTCAAGTCTTAATCAGATTCATCATCAGGAACTGCAAGATCCTTTGGGCATAAAAGAATTCTCAATTGTAGACTGGACTATAAAAAAATCATTTTTCATTAAAACCCCTCAAATCCCACAGAGCTTCCTTAATTTATCTAAATGTTACAATTTCTGGTTCAACAAGTCTCGAAACAGAATTTAGCCAGCACAATAGCTTTATTTTACAATTTGAATTATTATACACAATTCAGTAAAAGCTCACAGGAGGAACAGGATGGAGGCTTACCACTTTTTGGTATTTCCTTCAATTAGAGCCAAAGTACGTCTCCAATTAACTCCCAAAGTAAGAGAACAATACTTGGCTGTTAACAAAAGTCATATTAACACTTAAAATATCTAATTAGTTATTGAAAAGGCCACATCTTCAAATGCAATTAGAAATACTTTAATTAACATTTGGTATGATAAATTGCCACATATCCTACAGCTAACAGGTAACGGAACATCGTGTTTTCCCAAGGCATGTAGGAAAGCAAACAACACTCCCTCTGCATTTTTCCATACACCTTAAAAATGAATGCCAGAAAACAACTGTTCGTGTGGAATTTTATTTCCTTCAGACACGCTGATGCTCCTCTTAAAACAAAACAAACAAACAAAAAAACAAAAAACAAAAACCAAAAAACGGGAAAAAACGCCCAATCCAAACTTTTCCATACACGGTATCTTGAGGCACAGGTTCTCCTACCCTTAAATGATTTTTTTACACAGGCTGTATCATATGTTAAAACATTGTTTCTATTCGAATTTATGGCACGTTGACTTTTTGGGGTGAAAAAAAATTGTCCTCTGTGTTCAGCTGCTACAATATGGCACAAAGTTAATAGTTAACACCATGACTAGATACTCTGATGGTTTTTTTGCTGGCTATTTTCGGGGTGCACATAAATAAAAGGCACACTTTTTCTGTCTCCTCTCAAATCATTTATGTAATGTACAAGCCTAACTTCCCAGCACTGCTCCAGGCCTGCTGGCCCAGTGCAAAAAAATATTTAAGTCGGTTTCCAGTGCTAGTAGCAGCTTTATATGCTTAACCAATGGCTTTAGTTCAGCATGCTACTTCCACTGTGGTGACTACTGAGAACAGGCCAACAGGGTTCCTGAACAAAAAAAATTACAAAGCCTAAAAAAAAAGAAAAAAAAGTTGAAATTAAATTATTTATATTCACTTACATGTATATTTTCCAGATGTGTTCACAATGTTCAGAAAGTGCACATTTTGAAGTCTTGTTTCAGTATTACAAATGTCCATGACCTATACATTATAACAGTGCCGCTTGCAACAGTATCATTAAAGAACTGCCAACCTTTCCATGACTGACCCTGTTCTGCAAGAGTAGCATGAATATAGAAGAATTTGCTCTTAGCTAGAACTTAGTGTCCATAATGTCTTCAGTATAGCATTTTTAAATATTTGCATTTAACTTTGTACAGCAGTCAGAATCTGAAAAGTAGAAGTTCACTTTTTGGCGCTCATTTTTACTTACAATATTTTCAAGAATGAAAGTAATCTTACAGCACATGAAGAGCTCTCAATAATAAAAGCTCCACTAAGCATTACACACTGTTAAAAATTCAACAAAACCCCATAAGATTTAGTTACTGATTTGTGAATCCTTACAAAATTACTTTTCGTGATTTAACAACAGATAACATTGATGAAATTATCATAGATAAAAACAGCTTAGGTCTTAACATCAACGGTCTGACAAACATATTTAAACAAGAATATTCTGAGTTAAGACTACTGCTAAATTTAGCTCCTAAATACAACTAAATTTAGATTTAAGAGTTTAGATACTCTCAATTTAATATGCCTTTAAAAAAGGTAAAGTCCAACTTTCAGAAGAGTCTGTAAAACAGCAGTTTCAAGTAAGTCTGGAGGAATTAGGTATTGTGACTAGAGTTATCATAAATATGTACTACATGCTGACTTGACAAGATTGTGTTAAAAGAAATGTGAATTGAACCACTACCTTTGAAGGTTCTTGCTTTGGTTATCTTTAAAAAAAATCTGACTGTTAAAATAACAGTGCAAGTTCACTATAAAGCCACATGCCTCTTTCTCCATGTTCTCTTATCAATTGGTTTTTATTATGTCCACTGCCAGCAATGGACATTCTGCTTGAAAAATCCACCTGCTGTGAAAGGTTTGGCTGAATCAAATGAAGAAAATAATTCTGATATCAGGCTTAAATGGGAACACACCATGTCATTTAGTTCTTGTTAAGAATCTTTAAAAACCTTCTTCACCTACAGTCTTTTTGAAACACAAGGCACAAATAGGGAGTGGACATTCCAGCAAAAGGTGATTGTCTGAAATGAATAGTCCACAGCAGTCTTCTAATCCAGCACAATGAAAGATTTTTGCTGTCCAATTCTATGCCACATCTTCTAGATAATCTGCAACGTCGCTTAACTGAGAAATGGTAAGGTCTTGTGTGATGCTTTCCAGCTAGAAAATAAGTAAAATTGCAAAAGTCAGAAATCACAAAACCAGTAAGTATTATGTCATGCATCCCTTCATATGCTTTCATATACCTTTTGCCCTCAAGCTTTCAGTGAGATTACACAATTCTTTAGGAGGTTCTTAGACAGGTCTTGATATATGGGGGTAAACCTTTGTATGCTGGGCACTGAACCACTTTCAAATACTCTTTATACACCTAGAAAGGTACAGTGAATTGTACTACTGAACAACTGTTGCAGGGTTTTTGTTTTGATGGGATTTTTTAAATGAGTATAGCAACTAACTTATCAAGGATACTATGTGTAAAACACAGAACATAACAAATAATACAGCCTTAACATATAACCTAGGAACTTAGGATAATGGCACAGAAGGTTGGAAACAAAGTCAAGACAGGATCAGAAGAATATAAACAACAACAATTTTAAAATAATCATACTTTATCACTGGCATTTGACTCTTCTGTTCCCACAGAAAGTTCATCTATTTCTTCACCGATACTGATGTCACTTTTTTCTGAGCGATGACTTGTACTAAGAAGAAAGAAAACCATAAACACAGAAATAGGACTTCCATTATCGAACATCCAGGTATGACATTCACTTTACACCTGATATTTAATTGGAATTTCACTTCCTAGCAAGTTAGATGTGAAGTTACTTAAAATTCCGTAACAACTAAAGGCTTTCTACCTATATGAAGCCATAATAAATACTGAGAAATACTTAGACCTTGAATCATGCAGTTTACAACTCCAATGCCTCCATGTCATAAGCATGAGGTTATTAAGTATTTATTACTGACTACTATGATGCTTTATTTTCCAGTTTTTATTATGATTGCATTAATCACTAAAACATTACTAAGTGCATGGTTCAGAAAAAAAAAAACCAAACTCAAACCCCTTCCACAAAAAAACAGTATCATCCTAGAGTTAGCAGTAGGTTTTTAAGGAACTCATTATCCCTACACAAAAAGGGATCTGGCTTGGTTGTTTTTTTAAGTAAATCTATGAAAATAGCGAACTGAAGCTTAAAGGAGTTCAGAAATACTGACGGATTCCAGTAATAGTGACTGTCTGACATATTATGGTATAATTCAAATATCCTACTGGATATGCTTATAGTGCATAAAATACTATGATACTGAGGTATCATCCATCTCTTACCTGTTGAAGTCGTCAGCATACTCATCATCATCTCCATTTCCTAAATAAGGTTTAAAAGCTATTAATCAAACAAGTTTTCTCTTTAGACAACACAAAAAACCCCATCTATTCCTGCAGCAAAATACATGGTTTGATGACCAGAAAAAGTGGGAGTAGATTACTTATGCAGATTAGAAGGACAAGTTATGTTTGTCATTAATCTCAGTATTATTAACATAAACGGTTTCTAAACTGAACATAAGTTTTCACAGCATTGCTGAACATAAAACTTAAATACTTGGCAGCTATATTTTGAGAGAATTCTTCCATCACACCTTCTTCATATTGCACCAAAAGCAAAGCAACTTTCAAAGGTGTAGAGGGCAAATAAATATGCCACTGAAAAGCAGTAATACTTATCAGGCTATCTTTTACCAAAAATACAAACCTGCTCTTTTTGTAGAAACCTCAATAACAAAATTCATCACTTGATATTAGTAAATGCATGTACAGAATGAATCAAATTTTTGCTCCACGTGTAAAATATTAATCCACAAAACTTAAGTTTTCACTTTTCTGTATTTCTTTAGATCACATTTTGCTCTTAACTACGCAAACCTTCATAATACATGTTAACTGGAATGGCATAAGTAAAAGCTGAAGATTTTAGTTCATTATGTGTATTTGAGTTTCTCAGATTCCTTTAAGAAGCTATCAGTTTTTAGGAAGCTAACAGAATTTACCAGTTCTGGCCAACCAAAAATGTCAGAACTTCCTCATGTTTAGCAGTTACTTGCCTAATTCCAGTGATCCCAGCTTTGCATTCACCAACCGCAGGTCCTTCAAAACAGAGTTTCTATCCAAATCTGTGAACAAAAGCACTTATATGAGAAATTGGACTTGTGACTCTTCAGTAAGATCACACTTACACACACCAACCAAACATTTATAAGAATTATTCTTTTACAACAACCTTATCTACTTTTATAGTATAGTATGGCAATATAAATTTTCAGAGCTGAACTCTGATAACATTTAAAAACTTGAGGAGTAAACAGGAGTAATCTCCCACTACTCAGGGATTTACAACATGAAAGCAAATACCTCTAAAGAACTGGTACAAATAATTTAATACAAAGGAGTACACCAATTTCAGTGTAAAACTGAGCAGTAAAATTATACACTCCTTCATATACACTGCTTTATATATACACAAAAACCGGATGTAGTTAACTATTTCATGCTCCAAAGCATAAAATTCCCCAGTGGTAGCACAATACATCCAAACCAGTATGTCATTACTCACTAAGAAAGCACTACTGTAAAGCACGTTATAACCAGAAGGGGGCCACATACTCTATCATTTTTCCATCTGAAAGCGTAGCTCATTCATTTCATTACAGAAATACCTTCTACAATCATCAAAACACAAAAACATATGAAAACTTACTATCAGACTCCTTTAGCAAAGGTGCACCAGTCAGGGAGCTTAACCCACTTTTTAGAGGTGGAGCATCAGAAAGGGATGCTAGACCTCCTGCTTTATTAGCCTCAGTTTTCCTGTAAAAAACCAAATAAATAAGTACTCCACAGAGCTGTAAAATATGCACAGTTACTTTCTTTTCTCTTATTAAATTGTCATAAAACTAGAGAAGCAATCTTACAGCAAATAAAGCAAGGGAAAAAGGACTATTCACTCTGCAACCTTAAAAGCGGTAGGCAGCTCACTGGCACAAGTGTCAACACAACAGTCACTGAGAAAGCCACTTTCTCACCCATGCGAAGACTCCCGCCTGTCTTCTCTCACAGACAGAGCACCTTCATCAGCATCACTATTTATGTCTAGGGACCTTTCAACATCCCCACATGTAAATGGAGCCAAAAGAAGAAAGATTCAGATATAAATCAGTACTTTAGTTTGTTTTACATCTAAAAGAGATTACGTCTGATGAAGCTATTAATTCTAAGAACAGTCGAAAACCTCTCGGTTATAGGAAGATAGAACTCATTACATATTAAAGTTCATTTGGCTACTACCTAATTCAAATTCTACTTGCAAGTAAAGGATAAAGAAACACAAATTATAAGAGACCAAGATTTTCACATTTAGTATTGCCAGAACTGTTTACTATTTTGATACCATTCCTATTAATAATAGACATCATTTGAATCATTCATTATATATAGACCACCAAAATATAATGTGTAACATCACATATTAAAATGCTTCAAAATCTTGAACAATGGGGCAGAGACCTAGAGATAATGAGTGCCTGGGTCATCTCTCACACTGTCATTAGCAACTGCTTGCTCCTTTTCTCTTCACTGAAATCATCTTAAAGGAATGGGCAAGACTTCCATAAGGAAATCTTTTTGGAAAGAAAGTAGTGCTGGCAGCTGTCCTATTTACTTATCCTTTGGAACTTGAGTACACCAGCACAACATACTACCAGAAGGATGCAGGGTTTTTCGCCCTCTAGAAGAGTTGTCAGGAAGATAAAAATGAATGATTCAGCACACATAGCTCAGCTACAAATAGATTCTAGCTCATTTGTTGTTAACATATTCAGCAAACATTATTATGGGATGTTACTATAATAGCTGCATCACAATAACATTATGTGCTACAAAATACTAATTGGTGGACTGTGACTCTACTACAGAAACACACAATCTGGAAGTAATTTTTCTGTAGGGAGTTTCTCTACTAGGAAAAAAATCCTTACTTTACTAAATAATTAAAGACTCTCTTCTTGGATGGTCTTTTAAAAGAAATCTAGTTTACCCGATTTCAAAGTAAATTTCCCTTCTTTTCATAAGAAAATGGTCAAACAATAAAAAATTAGTCACTAATATTATTATGCAGAAGTTTTCACAGACTTTTCTAATTTTCCCAACTTATCATTTAGACTACCTGCTACAACAGTCACTTTGGTTAAAGGCTAGTTAAATGAGCTCTTGAATAAGGAGTAAATGCACTCAGATGCAGTTTTAATCTTGATGGTAACAACAAGAAAAGGAGAAAAGAAATACCATACTAGGGTTATTTGTAACACACAGTATTTTCCAGAGCACAATCATTGCTCTTCAAGGAAAAAAAAAACCTACTACTAAAAACATCCAACTACTCCAACTAAAAACATCCAAAAAAAGCTGTATTATAAATAATCTTTCACAAAGAGTCCATAAATTTACTAAAGAGAGATCTGGGTTTACCTGGCATGATTACTTTGTGTTCTACCAGAAGGATCCTATTCTAAGACTAAGCAACTACTGAAGCAGTAATACAAAAAAAGGTTATGCTGCTCTGGCCACTATCAGAGTAGCTGGGGGAGAAAAGCCAATTGCCAAACTGACTTACAAATGATTCTGCAACCTCTTCTTAATGTCTGCTAAATGGGAGCAATTCTCTGGTTACTTGAGCACAGCAAAAGAACACCATGAAGTGATCCTTCAGCATTTCTCAATACAGTGGTTATGTAAGCTAAGCTTCAAGATAACATGGTAATGCAAAGATAGGTTTTTCAGTTTTATAACAAAGCTGCTGCATAGTTCAGTCACTAGTTCTTGTTTCAAATGGCATTTTTCGGTCATGAGACTCCACAGATGAACAATAAAAAAAACATGCTTTGGATGCATCTGCAAAATTGACATACTCAGAAGTCACTGAAAACACAGAACTGCACACAAAAGGTGTTGCATTGTGAAAACTAAACCCTCAGCTGTAAGAAAACTTTCCTTATTATTACAGTCTATGGAGCCAGTTTTAAGTGGGTTTTGTATCTCTTACAAAGCTAAGGTTTTTAATGCACTCTCTGTCACTGTCCACTTCTTTCAGTACAGATCCCTGCTGCAGCTCTGCTGCAATAAGAAATACTGATGTCTCTGCCTCGTACACGCTCATTCCACTCAAGAAACAGGCTGAAGACATTAGATACCCTAACTGATGCACTTTAAAGTGAGAGGTTTTTCCACTCATAGTACATTCAAGAATACCAGAGGACACTGCACATAGAATAGAATATAATCATGGAATAGAACAGAATCAGAAAAATGAGTATTTCAGAAACAAAATTTTACAGATGTAAACACAAATGCAAATAATCAAATAACAAATAGCTCTCAAAGGTCTGCAAGCATATAAAAGACAAAATAAACCACATATTAAGTAGAATATCCACATTACGTACCAGCCATAAGTTCTTTCTGGTTTGGGTATAGGGTCATCAAAGAAAGAATCTCCCTCTACATCATCTTCATCCACAAGTGGATCACTTTTTTCTTTGGTATTCAAGTCTTTGTTTTCTAGTGGAGGATCTAGTTTTGTTTCATTGGGCAGAAAATGAATACTTCTTTTGCTTGCTTCCCCTGATGAGACACTTGTATCACTCTGAGTGTTTTCAGCAGCCTTGAAAGATAAAGAATTCATGTCACACAATACTCTGAATTATGAATGTATACATATATGCACAACACATAACATACACCTAGCATCACTTTTTAAAATATTACCTCAAATTCCTGAGAAGTACTAGTAAGTCTATTAGTATCATCAAGAAACACACCAGAAAAAAGTTTTTTATCAGTTTAGAAAATGTTCTTTATTGTTGCTGCCCTTAAAATCTTTTGTTCCATCCTATGCATTGCTATACTATTTGCATCACTTCTATTATAAAAGTAAACCATTAAAAATATCTTGTTTATCAAATAAAGAAATCTACAGACAGACTGGTTTTTATGCTTTATTCATGTTATTTCACAACATGTCTACAAACAAATGTTCTTAGGTTTTTTGCCTTCAAAAAATCAATTTTTTTGTCTTCAAAAAATCAATTGAAACCGATGAAAACTACTCTAAGCTCCACATCAAAGGGTAATCTCTGCAATATATATAGTATTAGGTTTTAAAGTAATAAGCATAAGAAAACTGTAGTTACCAACACATTCTCTCTTCAAATACTAAAACCAAAAATGACAATAGAGTGACTTTAAAAGTACATAACTTTTAGTCTTTTTCTCTGTAGGCTCAGACCTACAGTCTAGAATGTAAGGACAATTCCACGTGCAACCTTTACCATCAAGTCATACAACTCAAGCTGTAACTTAGCATGGCTTTGTGGCCCAAAGAACAATATTCTAATTTACCTAGATAATCAAGGTGCTGTGAAAGAAAAATGTTTTTATATTATCACCTGGCAAGGAGTACTGCTATCTTTACTTTCTCCTAGACTTACTAAAATTAAGCCAGTAAAAGATTTATTACATTAGCTTCCTTTCTACAAACTAATAGCAGCACAGTTTTGAAACAAAACAAAAAGTATTATTTAATCCAGATAGCCAATATGTATGTAGGTTGTACTGTCCAAAGTATTTTTCCATTAGTCATTAACTTTCATTTGAAAATTTGAAAATTTTCAAACTAAAGGCCATTAAAGTCAAAATTATCTTGGTAGGTCTTTTTCATACCAAGGTTATTTTCTCTCAGTCACAGAATAACATTCCATTGCTGGCAGTATCTCAGTTTTTCCAGAGCAGGAAAAAATACTTAAATCCATAAGTACTAGTAATAAAGATATTTTAATTTTCTATCCTAGAGGAACAGAATTATTTTTGAAAATTAAGAGCTTAATGATAGTCTGACTACAATAAAAGGGAAGCTACAGCTACTTTTCTGCTCTGGGCCCTTAGGGAACAAACTGCTACTATATCAAAGTACAAGCACAACAGTCTGGCTTTGCTTGCAATCATAAATGAAAGTTTTGCTGAAGTGGAACAAATACTTTCAAATTGCAGATCATTTAAGTGAATGCTGGCATATCTGCAGTTTCATAGGAGTTCTCTCTTTTACTCATCTCATGTATGTTATGAAGCTTTTCATTATATATAATCTTACCTTATTTGGCACAGAGTGTGCACTTGACCGTCCATCAGATGATTTTGATGTGGGGCACTGGCTGTCACTTAGAACTGGAGCCACCTAAGAAGTTTCAAATAAGCACTTATTAAAAAATATATTTAATACTGTAATAACTGGGAGTGGTGAAGTCGCATCTCAACTACTGCATTCAGTTTTGGGCTCCTCACACTAAAAAAGATATTGAAGTGCTGGAGCATGTCCAGAGAAGGGAAACAAGGCTCATGAAGGAGACTGAAAACATGTCCTAAGACGAATGGTTGAGGGAGCTGGTCTAAACAAGAGGAGGCTCAGGGTGGGTGTAGGGGGTGGGGAGCAGTCTCTTCTACATGCCTGCAGTGAGAGGTCTAGAGGAAATAGCATTAAGATGAGACAGCGGAGATTCATATTAGATACTAGAAAAAAAATGTTTCACTGCTATGGTGGTCAGGCATTGGAACAGGTTGCCCAGAAGGGTGGTGGAGTCACATCCCTGGAGGTGTTCAAGAGGCATCTGCATCTGGTGCTGGGTGCTGTGGGTTAGGAGTGACAGTGATGGTGCTATGTTGATGCTTGGACTGGATGATCTTAAAGGTCTCTTTCAACCTCAAGTATTCTCTGATCCTATGATAATTGCGTACAACAAGAAACAAGGCTAACATCCTCACTAGCACAGCTTGCAAATCCTGACACCATGTGTAGGAAGACAACTGAGGGTAGAACTAGAGAAAACTGGGAAGTTATAGTCACACACAATATGAAAATTACAGGATGAAATGCAGCTGCTACCTCCTAGATGGAATGTAGTTGGCACCCATGAAATATATTCCATGATGATTCCACACACCAGGCAGCCTGCATCCCCTAAGCACATGCCATGAGGGATGAAACAGAGGGTGGAGCAGAGTGAAGACACTGCAGCCAGGCTCTGCTGTAACCCTTGCAAGGACAACTTGATGGTACCATGGAACTGGCAAACCACGGAGCAGCTGTCAGCCAAGGCAGATGGAGACCTTGTCTTGCTGCTGTGAACCAGCAAGTGTGGCAAACTCACTGTACTCAGATGAACTTAGCATTACAATTAGATCATAATGAAACAATGCAGACCTCCATTCCAGAATTACCCACCTCCAAGGTACAACCACCCCTCACTGAGCACGTGCTCTGTATTTTACTGACTGTATCTTAAAGAGTGAAGCAAGAGAATTTTACACCATTCATTAACAAAAATGTCTATGACTACAGTCACTCGAGCTCCAACTAAATGTAAAGAAATAGTATAAAAGTCAGTTAAGAATAGGGACAAGTTATGGAAGATTCCATGATAACTTCTGGGATCAGCGGATGAGCTGAACCTGTCTTCTCCCCTATTGGGATGCCCTTCAGGTAAGGACCATATTCGATGCATGCTGAGCAAGTATCTTGAGATAGCTTTCGTTGGTGGTTAGAAGTTGTCTGTATATTGCTTTAAATACATTTTTTCAGTCTGTTATTATCACTGGTGATCTTCACACCTCAGCCTGTCACAATTTTCTAACTGTGATTATTAATCAAGCATGTTACTCTGTAAACTGTTCAGCACAAGTCCTTCCTATCAGTTGTGAGCAGCAGAGAATGCACTCAGCTAAGAGTAAGGAGACCCAGGAAGGGCTCTCCCTTACTAAATTGTACTAAGGGATTTGACTCCAATAGAGGTGTCCCTCAGCAAGTCAGCTCAGCAGAGTCCCCATAACAGGGCACAGACAGACTGGCCAGGCACAAGGATTTTGGCTTTCCTGGGGTGTTCCCAGACTGATCAAACACCAAGGGCTCAAGGAAATCCCCCTTTTGTGTGACAGAAAATTGTTGTATTAACAAGTCTATGGCAACTGCTTCTGAATTTAAGCTTTCTTTGGGACACTGAATGCATCCTGGATGTAGATAACTTTCTTTCAAGTCACAGTCAAATGCTATTGGTTGGGTTTAATTCATTTAATCAACATATTAATTATCTAGTCCATTCAAATACTACTGACATTGCTTTCAAGTAGTTCAATACTTTGATATATTTAAGTACATATGTTTTCAGAAGAGCTTTAAAGCTTTTGACAAAAACTCATTCAAGGCTTTTCAGGTCATATTAAAATTAGAAGTAAACCAAGGAAAACAGGTATAGATAACAGTGTTATTAAACCACACCAGAAATTAGAAAATAAATGACATAGTGTTTTGTGTCATTTATCTAGATTCACTCTGTGCTACTATGCTGTAGCAGAATATTAATGAAGAGCCCTAGGGTGGTATTAAAAGTAATAATCATAAAGTTTATCTCTTACCTCTCTGATAAGTTGAAGGCATAATATAATAAAGACCTGAAACACTATAATCATAAAACAATAGCCAAGTGTTCATATTTTCAGTTTATTTTTATCATTGAAAAAAAATGACTAAAGAATGATAAAGAAAGAAATTACAAGTTAATATTACTTACTTCTCCACCACCTGAAACCTTTTTCTGCTGACACTTCCTAACAACCTCCAACAACAGGGGACCACCCCCAGTACCTTCTGCTTCTGTAATTCCCAAATCTCGAGCTAAGTTTTCTCGACCATCAAGGCCATTTAGCTAGGGGACAATAGAAAAAAAGAATCACAACACAGAAGTAACTGTCAGAAAACAAAATATATATTCTGTAATACAAAAAAGGCTTATTTAACACAGCTCTATTTAGACTAAACAGTGATTGATTATTTATGACTTCTTATTACTTGTGGACTAAAGTAATAAAAACATAGAATCACTCAGGTTGGAAAAGACCCTTAAGATCATCAAGTCCACCACTACACCATGTCCCTAAGAGCCACCTCTTTTAGATACCATCTATTGCATAATTTACTTCTGGTTTGTACCTGAACTTGTCACAGATCATACAAAGCTGTTTTAGATATGCAAGAAGCTATCATTAGCATGCTTTGGGATTTAAGAATTTATATGGCCAAGTTACTTTAGCCTATCACATTTAAAAGTTGATCCAAGGACACTCAGCCACTGGTTCCAGCAAATTCATGGATGATGGCAAGTTGCCATTGCTGTGCATATAGAACTACACTTGCATAGGTCAACACTTTCAGTCTCTGTTTCACTTTAAAAACAAGAGGGGTTTGGACAGAAAAAGGGATGAAAGCAATTTGGTATCATCCAAAAAACCCCACCAATACTTTTTCAAACTGAACTTCACACTATAGGAGAAGCAGAATGCTACAGCTAACCCAGGTTGGTTAGCACAACCCCAGATGGCAACACTGCAAAGGGCACCCAGTTTACCTTGATGTCTTATGATCATATAGTGACACTTCCTATCAGAACACTGGTCAAGCAAATACTGAAGTCAGCCACCACTAGTGAAGTGGAAATGGTGAATAAACAGATAGTACAAGAAACTGCCCAGAGGCAGGGGCTAGTAGAGAAAGACAAAGTCAAATCTCAGCACTACACACAGAAGTCTTGGCCAGCTTACTTAACTTTGGCCAAATGTCCTTCATGCACTGAAATAGGTGAAATGGACACACTTACTGGAAAACAGAAGGGGTGTTTCAAAGAGCATGAGATGCCTTCACAATGCAAATGAAGTACTGCTCCCAAGAGTGAGTGGCAACATAAAACAAAGCGTGGCTGGTTTTGTTCCTATTTTGTAGCATGAACATGAATCTTTGTACAGATGTATTCTAGTAATAAATTAGCAACTAATTTAGCTAAGGATATTTGGCAAACAACAAAGTTGTATGGGATTTTCTTTGAATAAGCCCCTAAAAAGAAACATGAAGTTCTGAGAAACAGAAGTCAACTAATTGGCTGATTTGAAAAAACTGTTTTTTTAATATATTAAATATTTAAACTGACTTCAAGAAAAAAAAGTACTTGAGATGTAACCAAAAACTGCAGTGAAATGAAACTGCTTCAAACCCAAACTTATTATTATTATCTTTATATTAAAATCTTTATATCATGAAAAGAGACAAAGGGAAAAATGTGATGAAAACCCTCTAATTCAGTATCTAAAGCCTTAAAGCAGTCAATTTGGCCACATGATTTTATGTCCCTCCCCACTGAACTATTCTATTCAATCACTTTTTGTCAAGTATATCTGCAGAAAGTCCTTTGTATCACTGAAATTTCTCACAGAATAGATGACTGACATTATTTTAGTTTTCATGTAACAATACTAACTTAATATTATGACATAGTAAAGATCATGGCAAAATGTTGCAAGATTCGTATACTATTATATGTATGATTCCACAAAAATCATCAACTTGTTAATTCAAAATTAAATTATTATCTAGCACTGATTTTGGTAAAGAGAAATACTCATATTAGCCCACTTTTCTGAAAAATGTGTCTTTATGTCTAGGTACCTTTTACAGACAAAGCATAAAAAAGAATATTTTTAATAAAAACAAGTAAGTGGTTTAAACAAATCTGCCATAGCTTCTGCCTTTATTGCCATGCACTTCAAACAGTGAGCATAGCATACAAACAAAATCAGTATATCTTACTGTGCTTGATTCAGGCTGAAAAACAGCTAAAGTAAAATCAAGATTGAAAAACCGTAGAAATTCTGCAACAAGCCCTGCTACCAAGCGACCTAAAAAGAAAATGACAAGAGTTAAAATACACCAGATACAAACAAATCTTACTTCAAAGATTTAACATTAACACCAGCACACATGGCTTCAGTATGGACATAGTTTAGACATTCAGCAAGCTATCACCTCCTAGCAAGTTCCTATTCCACCTCCCTAGTTTTGAACTCAGATGTCGTATGAAAATCATTTAAGCCAGTAATACCACAAGAGCATACAGACTGCTTACGATATTCATGTGCAGCATATTTTTTAAACTATTCAGCTGTTTTAAAAACATCATTTTGACATTTGTCATATATGTGCATTCACTCTTGTACCTCTACTCTTAGTTTTCACTGGTTACCGTTTCTATTGGTCTATAACGTCTCTGAGTTAGCACAATATAAATCATCATGAAATATTAATTTCAATGCATTAATCACCTTAGTTAAAAACTAAGTTTTTTATCGCAACTTTGGCAATATTAACTTTAAAAATTATATATTTAATTCTATTCCAAATAAGTAGTAATTAGGACACCTGAAAGAAACAAAAGCATACTTAATGTCATGGAGACTGTACTGTTAAAAATATTCCAAGATTTAATCTTTTGTCTCCTATTTTTATTATCTTGAAAAGTATATACTAAACAAAGAACTTACCATCCTTTGTACCTAAAAAACTTTTCAAGCTTTCATTTACCAGAGGTGTTTTGTTCTGTCAAAAAGAAAAAAGCAAACAGTAATTAATGTCATCTACATGTTAGCAAGAAACTGAAAACCACAGCAAGCTAGTGATTCAGTGCACTCTGCTCCACAATGATATCCTGCCCAAGTAATTCACTTCTAAAAACCTACCTTTGTATTAATTCTACAACTACAAGCAAAAGCTATATAGCAATAAACTGATTTAGGCAAATTAGATTTGTCTCAGAGGTAAAGTAATTTCACCAAAATTCTCAACAGCATACTGATTTTTATTTATCTAATGACTCTAGAGGTAAGCTAAGCAACTAACTTCCCAAGTTGCTCCTCTAATATAGTGCAAAGTTTAAGGCAATTCAGTCTAACGTTTTAAGAAATGGAAATTTACAAATCTTCCAGAAGAAGTGTGGACCATGCTAATGGTACTAGAACACAAATCAATACTAATCTTCTATTAATTAAAAGACCTTCAAAGATATTATGAAAATGTTTTTTTCTCCCTTGCTAGATTTGCCCTCTGCAATTTTTAAACAGAAATAAATCAATATGCTATGTTCGGGTTTGTCAAAATCATTCCAGGATTTTTCAAAATGAGTTCTAAATGCCATTTGAAGATGGAATTGATATCCTGGGTAAGAAAAGGATCAGTTATAGGTATGTATCACTACAGTCGCAAATGCTAACACACAAGAAAGTGCTACCTGAAAAATGGAAATCTTGCTTAATATTTAAGAATTCAGTGGTAACTATTAATGTATCACCAATGTCTACAGTATAAATTAAAAATATCATGATACATATGAGCTTTTTGAAAAATGGTGAGCTGAAATATGCTGTAGCAGATCTCTCTCCAGGTTACTTGAGCTATTGCTATTACTCTCTGGGTAGTGTGGGAGTTTGCTCTCTGAGTGCTCTATAAGATGCTGAAGCTTCCCATAAGGAGATAGTACTGCTCTTCTATATCACTCTTCCATCATGTCTTCCTCAGCTATCCTATGTTAAATTTCTGAATATGGATTCTCATATTCAGCATTTTCCAGAAAGCGCACAACCATTGAACCAGTAGAGGAATAGAACAGTTTTCCATTCCTCTCCTTTTGAAGCAGAGAGGCTGGACATACAGCACTCTCTACTCCCCAATTCTAGAAAATGGAAAGACAGAGGAAATGAAGCAAAGCTGGCAATAGAAGAGGTCACAAAACTGGTATCTGTAAACCACAGCAGTACTGTTATGCAATTGTGATAGTATCTCATTCCCTTAATATTATTATATTGCCAAAGTATCAGTAAGTACACAGTCCAGCTCTTCATCCTTAAGCGTTGAAGTAAATTATCCTGAAGCAAGCCTACAACATCCTTATGAGAAATACCATAAGCATTAGCATACTTGGCATTTTACTATATTAAACTGCTTTCACAATGCACTTGTCAAAAAAACCCAGTATAATATTTTCAATTTCAAAAGACATTATTCTGATTTGATACAATCTTGTATAGTCAAGTAGATATCTTTTTTAAAAGATGTATTTGATGGAGAAAATATTTAGTTATTCTGATCAACTGCAGAAGCCATATAAACTCAGCAGAGACAGATACTTAAAATTATAATATCAAAAGGCTATTTAACAACTCCTGTTTTTAAACATCAGGAAACACCCTGATAGTCCTGTTTTGTGTTCTTAANTGTACATGAAGGATATTTTTTCTTTTTGATTTATTTTTTAAGGTTCTCTTACCTCTACTTTCTCTTGTTCTTCTAATGCCAAAAACACAGCTGCTCGTAACTCTGCCTGCCAAATAAAAAACAAAACATAGCATTTCTACAAGCCCTGTTTTTCCTATGCACACAGGATGCAAAGAGCTAGCAAGTAGCTTTACACTATTTGTTTCTCCTCAAGCAACTTGGCAAGGACTGTAATCTGTATCAGTGCAATTAAAACACTTCAGATTACATGCAGTGTGACTTCAGGCAGAGAAATAATAGTTTCCAGTCTGAGAACAAAGCAGGGGACAGCATAATTTGATACAAGACTTCCTAAATTATTTCTTTGTACATAAAAAGTACCTACAAAGTACCTACATTATCTCTTATTAGTTTCTTCCAAGAGTTAAACATCCATCTCTCTCAGACAGCTTCAAAACACCTACCCTTCATTTACAATCCATTCCAGAAATATGAACAAATAGGTCGTAATAACCCATTAAAAAATTAAACATTAAAATACACAAATTCCTATGATTTCTTGTCAGATTACACTCAAAACCCCAGAACTTCTCAAGGAAAAGAACATGATCACAGTCATTCAAATATGTCTGGTGGTAATGTTTTACCTACCTGATTCTAAATTTATTATTATAAAGAACCAGAATTATTCTAAGGACTACTTTGAATATTGAAGCTCAAGTCTTGCCTACTTTTTAAACATTTTTGTAAGCACTACAGTTTTTCTACTTTTTTCACTGAACGCATCAAATGGATAACATACATGTGGAAAAGTAGTTTGCCACTTTAATCAACTCTTAATCTGACATTCTGAAGTAAGTCAGTAGATGACACTGCAATATAAACTATAAAAGACAGTATATCAAACTTTTCTCAAAAAAAAAAACCAAAAAAACAAACAACAAAAAAAACAAACAAAAAAACCCCAAACATCAAAACCAAACCAATCGAACAAAAAAACCCACCCAAAAAACAACCAAACAAAAAAATCCAAACCCGAACACCTTACATGGGAAAAACAAACACTTTCTTTTCCCCACTTTGGACATCTTTTTGAAGAACAAAAAATAATGCAAAAAGGCTAAAAGGAATTTTCACCAACAGAAGAGTAAAATGCTTACAATAATTACATGCAATAGTCATACTGACACTACCATCACATTTTTTCAATTGCTGGGATACAGCATTAAATCAGAAAATCCTCTTATAAGCAATTTATTTATTCATTATTCTTACCTTTTTTTCAGGTGTTGGGGTACAGGTGTCAATTGGTAAGACCTGTTACACACCCCATTAATTTAAATATTATTCTTACAAAATCAGTTTTTATTTAACTTTGCAACCAACAGCTAAATAACTTGTTTATTTCGTATTATGTTACTAAGATAAACCTGAAACGGTTGCAGGGCTTTCTTTGTCACTTAGGCCACGGAAACCAAATATATTTACATAAGAGGATAATAAAAATACCAAAGCATTCCTGACTGGATATTACAACTGTTCAAAATAAAACACACCAGTCAATGCATGTGGGTAGTGGTAAATCCCCCTACGGGTCTGGATCATGGGACTGGAGAATGAAGTTGTCTGAAAGTAGCTGCCAGTACAGCAGCTAATCCAGAGTCTGACCTGCTTTGAGATTCTGGAACAGTATCACAACTGTCTTTTTTTTTTTTCACTTAACTGGGATTGTCTGTCTGCTCCACTGCTTTAGGTTCAATCCGATGGCTTTTAATTACTAACAGAGGTGCTCTTCTTATTATTTATTTAATGACACATGGTCAATTTCTCCCTGATATTGCCATTCCCCATGAATAGCTGGTTCACCTTTATTTATTTTAGTGCCCAATTAATAAACTTCAGTCAGGAGCCGCTCACCAGAAGACAATGCCACTGGTATGTACATCTCCCTCTAGCTTACCTGCATTATCTAGAATACCATCTTAAAGCCTTTCCACAGACAGACAGTCCCACAATTGACCCTCCAATCCTGCGAGCATCCCAACATTTGAAGTTACACTTTCCTGTACTATCCCCACAAGGAAAGTTTACACTACTAAAACAACACACTGACCATCACCCTTTGAGGTGGGTACTGCTCAGATCATAGGAAAATATTCTCAAAATATCATCTCAATAATTTAGACAAACAACCTTACACTAGAACTTGTGTGAGGTTAAAGCAGTAATTTTCAACTTCATGCAGAAGAAAGTAAAAAGCAACAATAAAGCCGAGGCCAAAGGAATAATCACCCTACTACAAGATGAATCATACTACACCAGCAGGATGGACAATGTCAGATAGGCTTTTCAGGACCTGAGGCCAGTCAGAGAGGATTTGAACACCATAGATTGAGATCACCATCATCAGGTATGGCCACAGCAACTTGCTCCCATCAGCAGATTTGAAGGTTTATATAACTACACAGATTAAACCATTTACAGTGTTCTTCTCACACTTTTTTTTTTAACAAGTATGAATGGTTTGTATTTGTCTTTGCCCTTGTACGCTTTGGCACCAGCCAAATTTGTGTTTCATACATTGTTCCAATCTGCTCTTGTCGTTTTCCACATCTCCCTATTCCTATTACACTGCCAGATTCTGCTCACAGTTTTCAACATAATCCAAAAACATTGGGGGGAATTTTATTCACCATCTAGTAGTAAAGCAGACCAAAGCTTGACATTCAAATTCCCCATGCATATTCTTTCCAAGTCTTCAATAAAACAGGGTTATGTCAACAGAGACAGATGTTGATGAGTAAGTGTCTATCACTTTTACATCCATCAAGCTTACAGACTTCTTTCTCATACTGTGAAAGATACCCATTCTCTTCTATTCCTAAGTAGTTTTATCAGGCAAGAGCTCATGTCAATGAAACAGCAATTTGGTTTCACTGAGCTTAGCTAAAACAAGTAAGGCTATCATTGTATATGACAAATACTGTCTGTGTTAGAGAAATGTATGGGTCAGTGTTTTGAAATAAAATTAAATGTCCCCTTTTCCTTCCAGGCATTTACAGCTCATCAGACAACACTGTTTTTTACTGACTGTTGTTGTACTAAAAATCAGAAATTGCAGTCCATGAAAAAAGCATCTTTTCTGCACTGAACCACCCTTTAGAACCTGGTAAGTTTACAATGTTCTAGATAGAGAGCCTTTTGCATGTACCCTAAGTACTGTCCAGGAAAACAGCTCCCTCAATCTGCAGTTCCCTGGAAAAGGAGTATCAGTTCTTACTGTCAAGAGCTCCTCAAACACACTTTTTAGGTGGCATCTCAAAAAATGCCCATCTAATTTAGAAATGTGTTCTTAATAGGAAGACAACAAGCACCTACATTAACAAGGTTATTGGTCTGATTTAGTAGTATGCTTGTAAAGCCACCCACACCATCTCACATACTGGATGAAAAGTGAAAGGATAATACAGAGACAATTCAGGACTGAAGGATGGCCTGTAGCCTGTAACAACCTCTCACTTGCAGACTCCAAAATGTGTAAAATTTAGCACGTCCATGGAATTTCTCAGGGTTTCTTTGGTAGTATTTGTCTTTGATTGTGCTGGAATACATTTGCCCAGGACTTAAACAAGAGATCTGACCTTCCTAGAACAGAACTTGTGAACTTCAAACTCATTTCTACACCTCAAAGCATGTAGGCACATCAGTGACCAAGAAGATTCCTTACAATAAGCACAGACTCTGGATATGGCTTGTTCCTTGCATTCTGTCTCCTTTGTACAGCTACACAATTCACCTGCAATCCCTGTATCCCCACAGTTTCCAAAGAGATCTCATCAAAATATTTTTTTTCCTATCAAACTCTATTCATACTTTCTATTCCTGGGGCAATATCTCATATGAATTGAATGAGCAATGGTTTTCCAACAGTGATCTCTAAATGCTATGGAATACTAGGTAAAAAAGTGGGCACTTTAGCTTCCTAAATTGCTTTATACTTATAGCACAGTTGAGTATTACATTGTCTGCTAGTTAACAGAGCCTTGCTGTCTGCTTCATGCACCTCTCAAAATTTCTACAAACCTTTAGAATTCTGCAACTTTTGCAGAGGAAGTCCTGGGATTTTTTTTTTCATCCAAGACCCATTAGCAGAAACCATAATATAAATTTCAGCATGCCAAATGCATATGCTACCACTCTTCTCAAGCCACTACAGCAGCTGAACACATAGTTTTTGAAGTCATACAGGAAACTTTGTATTCTCTGAGGAACAAGGGGGAGGCAAGTTCAGCAACTGTCAGTATGGGAGACACTTACTTCAGAGACCTGCAATGGGTCAGCTGGAGGTGCAAAATCTCCTGCAAGCTAGCACTCACAAATCATTATCAAGATGTGCATCAGTGGATGGTGTGGTTAAATGTGTGTTTAGCACAGTGAAATGATTGAAGTAATGCGTAAGATTTCACAGGGTAATGCTCAGAGATCTTCCAGGAAAAGTACAGGAATGTATAACTGCCATCTGCTCCAGTGCTGCAGAACAGCCCCATGCATGCCCAAGCATAAACAACCTCTTGCATATGTAAAATTCAGTGACACATGGGCACCTTGCTGCACAACTTTCAGCATCTCCACTTCCTAACTCCAAAAGAACTCTCATACACCTTGGCAGAGACTGAGCAGATGCATTGCTCTGGAAAGAGACATGGCAGAATATTGAGCTGTTTAACTGCTGGTGATCAACCCAGGATAAACCTCTGTGTGCACCAGGATAAAAACCTGTACCAGTCTATATGCATCACAAATCCAAGGCTGGTGCCAAATCATAACCAGCAGCTTCTCAACCAATGTTATCCACTAATAAGTACCTTCTCTCCTAATATTATTCATTAGTATCCTCCCTGTCATCTACATCTGCAAAATCTGTAAAGGTTCTCATCCTTGAGCATGTGGGTATGGTCTCCCCCACAGCCTGCTAAACTTTCAGATCTTGGCGAAGTGATATAAAGGATTGATTGAGCTCACATAATCCTTTAGACAGAAATGAACAAAGTCTGGGACTAGGAGTAGAACCAGTGGTACTTAGACTCCTCTCTGAGAATATCATGAGGACCATACTGACATTTAAATGTTGAATTTCAGTTAGTCTATTTGAAATAATTAAAACCAGTTATATTTTACTTGACTTATAAAACTAAAAAGGAATAAATGTTACATTAAAAAATAATGATTCTGTTTGAATCCAAGAAATAAGTTGATTTTCTAGTATGAACTGCTTTAAAACAAACAACACATCACAACATGCAGAAAATGGAAGGTTACACTGTAGTGCACAGCATGCTTATTGTGACAGTTAATAATTCTAAGACATTTAAAACCATTGTTCATTATAGTGCATGGATTGAAGATTCAAAAACAAAGAGGACAATTTTAACTGACCTGTGCACATGCAGTTAACAGCTCATACAAAAACCAGTACTTTTATCCTCTCTAACATCATATCATTTGCCTGTACCTCTAGGTTGTCTAGGTTTTGAGGCAAATTAGTAAGAAATTAGCAGTACCAGGCAGCCAAAAGCTTTACTAGGCATATGACATTAGTGATGCTAACCCCCTCACATAACTGTAGCAACAGCAAATTCCAGAGAAGATGCAAAATTCAGGTAATATAAACTTAAATTATTCCAGAAGAAGAGATTAAAAGATATAAACCAAAACAAAATAAGATAACAAACAAACACACAAGAAGCATAATGGCCTCCTCTTGCTCAGATGACGACAGCTTCCCTAGGAGAAAGATCACATTCTCTTCAAGACAGAACACCCCTATTTGTACACTATCACACAGACACAGTGATAATTTGCACTGAAGTAAAAAGATCTACAGCTATATTCTGTGTGTTTACAGAATTCATTAGAAAGCTGTCTTATTCATCAGACTAATTCCAATGATTAGCAAACTATACATAGTATACATCTGTACTATATATATTTATGTGTGTCTACATATATACACACATATTGCAGGTTAGAGAATATAGGAAATTCTCAACTGCAAGCAGCAAACACATTTAAACAACTTCCAGTTTCCACAATATTACTTTATTAATACTCCAGTGCTCAAACTTTAAGATAAATACAAAAATCATGAACAAATTTTTAAAATGTCATGTAAGTAGCATTTTTCAGCTAAGTAATTTACATCAACAATGCACCCAAGAAATTAATCTCAAAATAAGAATAAACTAATAAACTGCAACTCATTATAAATTCATGTTTTATTAGAGAACTAATTTATGACAGTTACTTTCTTTCTAAAAATTACTCTCATTATGTTACAAAATGTGTGACATTCCAATACATTCCATCCACTGAAGTAATTCCCCTTGAATTCTAATCCTTCCAGAGATGTCTTTATCTCTAGTGCTTTACACCAATGCAGCTATATGCTGACTACATATTTTTCTCCTTAATGTAGCTACTTCAATAAATCACAAATAAATTATTATAGCTTTCTAGCCTCATCCATCTTGAAAAATGGTCAGTACTCATTCTAAAGTATAAAATAAGCAATGGTTTTGATAACAGGTAAATGTTCACTTCTACCACATAATAAAAAAATATTGACAAGTAATAGATAAACACTATTGAACAAAATTATGTTTAATTAATTTTAAGAAAAGGATGACCACAGCTCTTTTAATGGGTGGTAAAATCTAATTTCAAAGACGGCAGTTTAAGAAGCCTTGTTCAACCTTAATTCTTCCAGCAATGGGCTTTTTGTCAGGTAATAGAAGAACAAATTCTGTAAGTCATTAACACTACCAATCAACAGTCATCAAACTCATGCTGATTAAGGTGCACAGCTAAGAATAAAGACCCCCATGAATTCCTCCAGTCAACAGCCTTAGCCACAAGCATACCAGCTATTAAACAGTAACGCCTTGTATTAAAGAGAGACATAATCCGGTAAGGATTGCAGTTTGTATTTTTCTAAGTCATTTGCTAGATTGCCTCAATGACACCTTATGCAATATTGGATACTGCACACTTTAACCATAATAGAATAGTGAACTACAACAAATATATTTACATAAAACTCAATTAACTGGCAACCATAGTATGAAAATTTACATACTGCACAAAGGAGGGAATTAAGAAATCACAGTTAATGAGCTCAGTGCGACCCAACTGCTTTGTCATTGTTTTCAATTACAATTTTATTACCACCATACTTGCATTGTTTAACAGTATGTGAGTGGTTAAGGCCTATCTGACATCTATAAGAAAAGGGTCTCACTACTCAGAACACAGTTACATGAGCTAGAATCTTCATCCACTTACAGAACTTATATAAGGATCATCCATTTAAAAGGGACAAACAACACGGTTTTGAATATTGTTTTGCTGAAAAGTATGACTAGTTCAAAAAGCAGTAAACCTGAGAGTATGCACACAAAGATGCTCTCACTTCCATAAACTGCTTCAGTTGTTCAACAGTTCTTGAAATTTCAGCAACGACCATCCACCTGTGGAGACCTGGAGCACTGTGGATAAACACCCCCATCCCTGACCTGAAAGCTACATGTCATTTCTCTTTTAGCCTTGAAGGAAACCCATTTATTTTTAGGCTTTCATACCTGTGTTTGTCTCTATCATACACAATAATTATTGCTGGAAGCTTTTAATCTGAACAAGAATCCATAGAACCCATTTTCCTACTTTTTCAGGCACAAGCTCAGGCTGCACCATAGACTCAGAAGTAATGTGCATTCCACTATCTTCCGTTTATTTTTTTATCATAGCGTTATTTGTTCCATCCAGTATCCCCAGACAGTTTCCAGACTTAGCAAGCCTTCAAGGCACAGCTAAAGGAACCCACACTCAAGAAGAACAAGCGCTTGAATAGCGACCCACAATAACTCCAGCTTGAAATTTTCAGGAAGGGCTTTCCGTATTGACGCAGGGATTAACTTTACCACCCCGTCCCGCACCACCCGGCTGCCCATCGCTTCCAGCCAGTTTGGCGGCAGCAAGGGAGCTCTTGCGGCCACACCGTACCCGCGAGGGCGAAGGCGCACACCCGGCCCGGCGCTCCCCTCCGTCTGCCCGCCCGGGGGAACCCGAATTCCCGCGGCCGCGGGGCAGCGCCGTGCGACGGTCAAGCCCCGGGCCCTCGTACCAGCTCCACCATGAGCGGCCGGGGAACACCACGGGGATAGCAGGCGCCACCGCCAGGCCGCGATGCCGAGGGAGCGCCCCAGCCGAGAACACCGGCTGGAAGCAGGAGTGAGAGGGGACGAAGCCTGNTCTCCGCCCACCTTAATCTTATTGAGCACCCCGCTGCTCTCCAGCGTCTGCACCAGCAGGTCCCGCAGCTCCGTGTCCTCCTCCGCCGCCGCGGCCGCCATCTTGCTTCTCCCTGACAACCGCCCAAACCGCGCTAGCGGCGGGACCGGCCCGGCAGATTCGCGGCCGCCGGAGGCACCAGCCTAGGGCGGACCCGAGGGAACGGGGCGGACCGAGTCGGCGGCCGCCCTCAGCACCGCCCCGAGAGGGGACGCAGAGAGGCCGCGGTCACCCGGCGCTTTTGCCGCCCGCTGTGCCTGGAAACTGCGGCGGCGAACGGGCAGCGCGGGCGGCGGGCGGGAAGTTCGAAGTGGGGGCGGCGGTAACGGCTGAACTGCGCGGCCACCCGTGCTCGCAAGCGGCCCCTCAGATCCTCCCTGTCCCTCCCTTTCTCTCGCCACGCTCGAACCCAAAGAACCATTCGAGGAGCGGCTGGGCTCATTTCGTCTGTTCAGCCTGCAGGAGACAGAGGGGAGATCTCATCAAAGTCTTCAGCTTCCTCGTGCGGAAAGCAGAGGGGGACGCAGCGATCTCTCTGTGATGATCGGTGACAGGACCCAAAGGAATGGGCATGAAGCTGAGTCACGGGCGGTTTATTTTAGATATTAGTCAAATGTTTTCTTCCAGAGTGGCTGGAAACTGAAACAGGCGTCCTAGCGTTCCCCAGGGAAGTGATCACAGCACCAAGCCGGTCAAAGTTCTAGAAGCGCTTGGACAACATTCTCACGCCCCTCGCTCCCACACCTGGCAGCTGCAGCTGCTCTGTATTCGGGCTGAAGGGGTGAGCAGCCCCCGTTCCACGGCCAAGCTCGCTCCAGCATCTTCTGAGGGCGGCAGCTACCCCAGGGCAGCAGCGGGCTCCAGGCAAAGTCTCGCTCGCTTGCTCTGCTGCCCACAAGGGCACCTGGCGCTGAACAGCACCAAAAGGAGCTTCTGGAGCCCTTGTTCGTTGTTGCTCCTTAAAACAAGAAGTATAAAGCTTTGTAAATTGTCATGCTTACTCTGCAGCATTACATGTGGCATTTTTTCCATGCTGAACTGCTTATTATTTTTCGTGAAGTCCAATATACGACAAATAATTTCGTAAGTAGGAATACTCCAAAGGAGCGTGTATAAGTTGCGGGCAAGGCAGGGCGTTCTGGAGGCTGATTTTAAAACATGTGCACCGACTGTTCAGGGATGCTCTAAAGACTCGACCAAGCCTGTGAGGACAGGTGCCCATCACTCCACCCCACTGCTGCTGAACACATGGGAGATACTGCTGGAGCCCTATGCCCATTCCCACATAAGCTGCCCAAAGGATCTAGTGCTGCATTTTGAAGTCCTGAAGTTTGGCAACAATAGCAGTCTTTCAATTCAGTACAAAACTGTGTTAAAGTAAACACACAACACCGTACTTAAGCACTTAAGACAACAATTCTTTCCATCTAATTTTTCAAAACCGTGTCAGAAACAAATAGTAAATGGACACAATGTCTGGTATTACAGTTATTATTATTTGTCCACTAGATCTCCAAAGTTAATGGAAAAACAAAATCCACTTAGCAAAATATTTGATAGAGTTAAAGCAAAGAGCAAAGGAAGAAAAATCAGTAGACTTAGAAGGTAGTTTATAATTTGTAGGATTCATTTCAACATTTCACTAACAGTGTGTTCCAGCTTTCAAACACATGTATAATATTTTTAATCCAATCTACAGATAACCATTTTTGAGCTCTGCAAAATACCAGATTATTATATAGCTAAATATCCATCAGCTTGAGGGCAGCAAAGCACAGTTCAGTATTGCAATGTACCACCTCAAACTGTCTCACGTTTGAAGGAAGCGTTGCCATTTTGAATGTATGTAATTCCCAAGTCTAACTGTGAAAATTATAGAAACACATAGCTACAGGCTCTTAACACAATTTAAATAAAATTTAAGCTTTCAGAATCATCCATGGACCAAGTCTATTAACTTAAAATTAGGACATGAGAATATACATGTTCCAAAATGCATACGTCTGCTCAGAGTATTGTAAATGTTTTTCTTGCACACTTTTAAGAATAAAGTCTAGCTGGATTTGTTTGTTTTATTTGTGCAGTGAGAACAATCAAAGCAAAACAATGCATTGTGTCAGGGACAAAATTTAAAAGTCTCTATCTTGATTCTTAAATCCTAATGGAAACTGCTGAAACCTGGAAAAATGTATTCTTTTGAAGTGTTTCGACTTGTTATAAATACATATTATAATATTGGCTTTTCGCACATATTAAAATGGATGCTATATATGTGATGTTAGAAAACTTTGCTGCATAAGTGTCAAAGGTCTGGGCCCCCTGTCCTCTGCCCTGTGGCTTTTCTTCCTTTGGTTCGTCATGTTGGAAAAAATGCAGCAAGAGATCTTCTTCTGCTGTTTCAGAGTTGTTTTTATTTGTCTTATCAAAACCTCGGAGGGAGAGACAGCATCCCCCGAGAACACCAGGGCAGAAAGGGCAGAAAAGGCAATGGCTGCAGATCAGCAGCTACTTTTATATCTTATTAACAACCATTCAAGAAACAATACGTATCTTATTTTCTTTTCAACACCAGTAAACCCTCATCTTATTGATATGTCTTTTCAATACTAACTTTTTTCCACCAACCAACACACCACAGGAACTGGTGTCAGAGGAGAGAGGAAGAGAATGAGGAGAGAGGAGAAGAAGAAAGAAGGAAAAACCACACCTAAAAATCTCCATCTTGTC
>VZTN01035291.1:0-12237 GCA_013400515.1 Erpornis zantholeuca | reverse complement strand
AGAACCTGGAAGGAAGAATTTATTGATCAGGAAGTGGAACACAGGATAACCAGAGGATTTGGTCAGCAGAACTGGACCACAATAGATCATCAAATTTTAAACAGACCTGCTAGAAGGAAAGTGACAGGATGGGGGAGACTTGAAATCCAAAAAGTACCAAAAAAGGAATGTCCGAATCATGCAAGACACAACGTGAATATTCAAAAGGTGGTTGTATTTAAAGAACTGGATTTTGAGTTAAGGTGTGTTCCTGGCAGCCTGCCAGGCACCCGGCCATATTAACCCTTTGCTTTATTTCTGTGTCCTGTTGTCCTTTTATTAAACCCCTTATTAAACCTTTTAAATTTTACCAACAGAGTGAACCTCATTTTTCACAAACTCATTTTGGGTTCATTTTTTTTCAGGCCCCACACTTCAACATATAAACATATAGAAACCTAGGATACTATCACATTTGTTCAGAATTTTCTGAGGAAAATGTAATTTTCATGAAGTTTAAAAGAAATGTTTCAAATATTTTGACATTTCCTCATTTTTTCATAGCATCGTGAGTGCTAATAGGCAGCGATAAGGAGATAAAAGTCAAAAAAGAAGTAGACAGATAAATATGCAACAGAAAGTCTTAAGGAGATGGTTATGCAGTGTAGCTGTCCATTGTCTATCTTTCCGTATTTCACAAAAACATTGTTTTTAATAACAGCCTCCATTAACATGCACTATTTTATGATATTGTAACATAAAAATGTGGCTTCTTTGTCCTAATATTTTAAAGGCCTATACTGTTTCAGAGTAGCTTTAGATCTCTCTTTGTAACCACCCTAATGGGAAACTTGTCATTGGGTTTCGTTTTCACAAAGTACAAAGCAGTAATTTGGCAGCCTCAGAGAGCAAATCCCTGTTGCACTTCAAACAGGATCAGCACTGGAGCACATGACCCTGCGGGCTGGAGAGTATGTGCAGAACAGCCCACTCTTTTCACCCCCAGTCTGCAAAGATAAAATCACTCTGACAGAACAACTCTGTGTGACTTAATGGCCAGTGACAAAGACTTCAGTGGCAGATGGAGCCCTGATGTCCTCAGCAGGAGGACGAGCCGCACTGGTTACAAGCATCTGGAGAGCTTCTCTATTTTTAACTCTTCGAGAAAATTTATGAAACTTTTGTTATGTCTTAGACAACAACAGATGGATCACTCATTCCATCCAGCACATTTTCATGTTTCTGCAGAAAGGTAGGCATGGAGATTAGTTTTGCCTCATCCTCCTTCTTATTATGTAAATGCGTAAACATAATTAAATTTTTTTTTTTACCAGTCAATAAAACTGAGACTTTGAACAAAGACCTTATTACAAAGACTGTAATTAATCTGTTTAAAACAAATGTTGTTTTGCTTGTGGAAGCAGATCTGCCCACATATTTCTTAAGTGCACTAATGTAGGATGGTTGTAATGTGTACCCCCTGTAGTCCAAAACTATGTAATAGTAATTAATAATCACATTTTTGACTCATGCATCAGCAGAGAAAGAGAGGTCAGAATATGTTTCATATTCTGAGAAAATACTGAACCAAGTCTTAACTCATCCCTTGGGACTTCTTCTTCAGAAACTTCCTACTTCTCCCAAACAGGAGTTGTTACTATTTCAAACTTCTCTATTTGGAGAAGCACGCCACAGACGCCTGTGTCAGCTCTTGGGCTTGCATTAGTCAGTAGTCTCCTATTTAGAGTCCCCGTGGCACTCTCCAAGACTCTGTGCCGCGCAAATGCTCAGTATGAAATTATCATAACTAAACCCTTAAATATGCTAAAGAAGAACCAACCAAAACAGCAGGACGAGCAAAACCATCCACATAAATTACTTCCTCCGCAGCCCGCTGCCACCTGGCGCTCCTTTCTTGCCCGCGTTCACAAGGGCCTGCTCCCGGAGTGCCCGCCCGGCTCGTCNCGCGGGGCAGCTCCTGTGGGCAGCGGCGGAGGAAGGTAAAGTGGGTCGGTGGGTACTTGCAGCGTGCTGAGGTGAGGTCTGAACCCGAGACAGCGGAGTGCGGAGAATTTCCCTGCTCCGGCCTCCCTCTGCTCTCTCTCCCGCTCCCTGCCCGCTGCGGTAGCCGGGCGGGAGGGAGCTGCGGTTCGGCCCCCCCGACGTGTTTCCGAGTAGGCTTTTCTCCTGGGAGAGTGGCTCTCTGCCACGGAGATTCTCAGCCGCGCGAAGTGCAAAGGTGGAACTTGCAGGCCTGGGACGAGCTCAAATCGTGTTAGCTTTCATTTCTTATGCCTTAAATTCTATACGTAGCAAACCGAAAGTCAGCCAAATAAATGAGGAGAGGCGGGAGAACTGTTGATAGTTGGGTTTTTTACACTTGACTTTGGCATCTTCCTGTCGCCTGGAGGCCTCCCGCTTCCGGTGCTTGGGTGATTTGCAGTCTCTACAGTTTGTGGAGTCGCCTCTGTAATGATTGTTTATGCGGAGTAAAGGCTTTCTGGTGTGAGGGAGTTACATCTGTTCTGAGAGCAGAGCCGTGTGTTGGTTGGTGTGCGAGGAGGAGGAGGTGCCGCCGTGCTCGGCTCTTCCCCAGGAAGTCAGCGCGGCTGAGCGCAGCACCTGCTCCCGCCGGGCTCTGCCCGACACCGCTCAGCCTCGGCGGCGAGTTCTGCATCGCATCGAACGCTCTGAGAGAAGGTAATGCTGAGGTCGTGCTGTGGCGCCGGGCCTGAGTATTGCTTATGAAAAGGCTTTAAAGAGCTTTTTGCAGTTACTCGGGCCAATACTCGAGCTTGGGATGAATGGTTAGCTGGGAGTGGACTGCGGAGGTAAAAGTTGCCGGAGCTAAGACAGTTTTTAAAAATAAATTAATGCTTCTGGCATGCAGTGTTGTGGCTTGGCTTGTCTAACTTCATTGTGGCAGAGGCAGTGCGTGCTGACTTGTTTGGGATGCTACCAAAGCCGTGCGTGTTAATTTTAGTGGCTTTAGATGCCAGGATAACAGTCCTAAATCTTATCTCTGGACATTGTTGCCAGCATTTAGCTAAGTGTATGTTATGTCATAACCACAGGTATTGCCTGCTGATGCTTGAGTGCTCTTTTGCAGCATCTTCTCTTCTGATTCTACATGCTGAACTTAACTGCAGAGCAGGAAATTTGTTATTAATGAGAGTGGTGCTAGCCAAGCGAATTGTTAAAAGCAAAAAAAGAAAATAAGGGAATGAAATAGAGGTGACTAATTGCTAGTGTCCAAAAGAAGCATGTGTTACATTAGCAGTGCCGTCAAGATGCTATATTAGAATTCAAACCATAGTGAATGTGTTAAAGGAGGAATACCTAAGTATTACAAGTTCTCCCTAGTCTTTGATAAGCCTGGGCAGGTAATTTTAAAAACAGCATGGAACAATGCTAACATAACTGAAAGTGACCTTGTCCTGACCGGGTTACTAACACATGCTCAGAAACACACACAGTGACGTGTTTCACATTCCTTTTCTAGGTATAGTAAACCAGGAGTCATCCAAAAGCTGTTCTTATGCTTTGGAATTTTATCTACAATGAAAATGGGTTGATAGACTAGTTTCAAATAATAATTTTATGTATGCGTGCAGGTTTCATTTTGAAGTTTTAAGTTTTTTACATTATGAAGTCTTTTGGAACATCATTACTTTTTTATAATGAACTTTCATAACATGAAATCCCTGTTTCCTAATACAGAAGAGTTGTTATAAGATTTTTTTATTCTTTCTTGTATTTGTGGAATTAGTAATCTAGTGTAGTTTTTAGTAAACTGAAGCAATTTTTATTAAAACTTAATGTGCTTTATACATCTTTGTTGTTAACACAGTTTTCATTTGGATGTGTATTTCCTCAAAGCTGCATCATTTAGGTGCTTTTAAGGTGAGATTGATGCACTTTTCACCCTCCACCATCAATGTCACAGACAAATAAAAGGTCAGCTTGAATAAATCACTCAGTCTGTCACGATAGTGCTGTGGTAGGTGCAATGTTGCCTTCTGAGCTAAAACCTAGACAGTTTATGTTTTGTTGGTCAGTGGGAAAAAGTGTAAGTTCCAGACTGGAGACTTTCAAATCTGCTCAGTGTCTTTGTTGCCCCTGTGTTCTGGTTCTAGGGTTCAGAACAGTATGTAGAATAAATCAGCACCTTCTTCTGTTCTGATAGCAGCATTTTTTGAATCTCCTTCTGTTCCTGGTTGTTGATCAAATGCAAGAGTCCAGTGAGAAAGGAGATAATTGCCTTTATGCTTTTTTTGCAACTTAGTTCCTGAAAAAAAAAAGTTTCTGCCTACCAACTTACATCAAAAGAAATGCCATAATCCTTGCTGGGTTATTTTTCTTTCATAATCTACTTCCTTAAGGTGTTTCTTCCACACCTTTGTAGAGTACAGCTTTTTTTTTGGTGATGTATGACTTTACTGTCTTTTAAGTGGTACTTCTCCTTTCTCTAGGTAGGACAGAATTTTACATTAGTCTTACATTCCCTGCATCTCTCAATGTTTTGTCTTGGGTTGACAGTTTTTCGTGCAGGAAAGTAGTCTTGTTTGGTAGGTTTTCAGTTGAAAATAATAGAAGATGAAATCATTAAGCGGGTCTGTAAGGCAGAATCTCACATCATTAATTCCTGTAGTTCAAATGATGAGACTTGAGATCACTTAAGGTGCAGAACTCATGAGGAAATTGAATATCCAGCAGTTAATTACTTATTTGTGACTTTTTATACACTGTATGAATATCTCAGTTTTTTTAATACAGCATATGTCTTGCTTTAGCTAGCTTTTGCTAAAGATTAGTTCTATGTTATTGTTTGCTTTTCTATACAAGTAGCACAGTCCAAATGATTTTTAAAAATTTCTTTTTCTTATTTTGCCTGGTGAGTGAAATTCCTTCAGGCGTTTTTTAAGAAATTAGATCAGGAAATTAATTCGTTCACAACTAACATCTATCTTGTTATATCTTCTGTAAGGCCAAGTACAGCTTGATAATGTATTCATTACAAATTAGAGAGGCATTAATGTATGAAATAGAAGAATGCCTTAAAGGTGTTAGCTTCCTCACAATTTAGCAAGATCGCATGATAAATTTAGCTGGTTAACAGTTACCATTGTTGCCCAAGCCCCTCACGAGTTTGGAAATCACCACACATTTTGCAAGTGGGGAGGCTCCGTCCTTTTCACTTCAGCTTTGGTATAGTGTTTGCAAAACTCTGGGATTCTGCACACTGGGTCCAGAGCTGCATAATAACTGTGGGAAAATGGGCTCTTCTTTATAATGAGCTGTGAATCAAAATTACACTGAGTTTTCTAAAGTGAGCTTTCGTGGCTGAATCAGCCGTGTCTTTAGTGGTGTCAGGCTTTATTTATGCATTAAAAAAACCTTCACAGAATAAAAGGATATGACTTGTGTAGTGAGTGATCTTAGAAAGGTCACCTAGGTTACACCCAGTGTCTTGTAGTGTAGGGTTCTCATTTTGAGAAAGTTGGGAAGTAGATTTGGTGAGGCTTTAATAACTTGCATGTAAATACATGCATGTACACCTGTTTTTAGGAGGTAGCATTTGAAATGCTGTGCAATGGCTAGTGGACACAGGAAGCAATTGTGTTTTTTAACCTGTGCCAAGTGAAAGTCCTTCTATTGGTGAAGGTTAAGATCATTTGTTTTTTTATCCCCTGACTTCTAAGGTCCATGAGGTATTAGGCAAATTGTGTATGGTTTCATAGAGGCTATCTCAGGTTTATAACAAGAACAGAAACTCATCTGGTTTTAGCAGCATTTTTTTAAAATATCAGTTTAGTAGTTCACTAGCATTTAGACAGAATTTCATCTTTGGACATCATACTTGGCTTCCTGTGAGTTTCTAATAGGAGCCTTGGCCAATCCAACTCAAATATTCAATGTTAAGTTCAAAGTTTCTTTAATGAATCATGTTGGGCATTAGAGCTGACCACAAGCAGAGTTTAAAATTACATAAAGTAGAGTTGTGTAAAAGATTTATGCATCTCTGTTAATTGGAACATGGCTCTGTTGGGACTGTGTGCAAGTAAAGAAAAAGCAGGAAACTATGATCTCATCCTTGATGCCATTAGTTTCTGAAAATTACCATACAAGCTGGGGAATCATGCACAGCCCTGAAAGAGATCCTTATTTTACTCATGGTTGGAAATCTAATCTAGAGTTACCATTGCCTGCTATTTCTGACTTTAAAATTTTCTGAATTTAAAATTTAAATCTGTTGGATAGGTAACAGATTTCTTATTTCAACACCTTTTTACAGCTGTCTGGATAACAAAATGAAACCTGCAAAGCTGCATTATTGGATTCTGGGTTGGTTTTCCATGGCACTATGTTGTTGGTGTACTTCAGGTACAGTTACTCAGAGGTAAGTTGTGCTTTAAAATGAAATGTCTGACAACTCATTCTTAAGTGCAGATCAGAATGGTTTAACTTCTAATGTAAATTTGTTATTATGTAGTATTTTTGATGTGTTAATCTTCCTTTGGGAGACTTATTATAAGGCATGTACATTAACTGGAGAAGCAAAGATCATGCCTGAGAAAACCTTTAGATTTATTAATATGTCAGCATGAAGAAAGAGGGGAAACTTGAATTCCATTTGTTGCACTTGAAACTTTTCTAATCTTGCTGTAGATGAATCATTTAGAGTTGTGATGTAGTAATGACAAAACCAGAAAATTATTTTGAGACTTACAGCAGTAAATCTAGAGTTATCCCTATGGCATGAACTGCACCAAACGCTGCATTGTTTACTTTTTTTATCTTTTTTTCCCTTACTATTTTCTCAGTTTTGACAAGATATAATTATTTTTTATATGACATCCCAACTGAGGCTGTACCAAATTGCTGCACAACCTTTTAGTGGTTGTTGTACCTTGGCAAAATCTGAGCTTCAGTACCAATGGGTCATGGGAGAAACCACACCCCAAATCACACTCTTCTGTGGTCAAAGCTGAAATTCCTATCACATTATATGGTGAAATATATATGCTTCTTTTCAGTGCTTTGGCAAGAGAATGGTTAAGGGTGCTCAGTTCAGTGCTGAACTTTCAGGGAGTACATTGCAGCTGGTTAGTAGCTTAGACACTGTGCTGATGTTTCTTCAATCCCCAGGATTTAGGCTCTGGCTTGTCCATCTTGGCAACAGAGTTGGCTCTAGAGGCACATTCCTGAGCTGCATGGAGCAAGATAACTCAGGTCTAAAGAAGGGGAGATACCTTCAGAGGTATCTCCACAGGCACTGAAAATGGATTTCCTTGGATTCCAGTTCTGAGCTTAACTTGCTCTGTTTAATAAATACAGTTTTCTGACCTATCCTTAGCCAAAAAGTGTGTTCTAGGAGAACTCCTTTTGGCATGACTGACATTGCAGAAGTTCGCCTGTTATTCCACATACAGATGAAAGTTCTAATGAAATAGCTTTTCTAAGCAAGGACTTTTTAAAACCAATGAAATTAAGTGCTCTGCATTATAGGGTAATTCCTCTATTCAGGTTTTTATAGCAACAGTAAAGACCCATATAAAAGTGTTAATACTTTTCATTGTGGCTATGCTGGTAAATTCCAGAGTTAATCTCCTAAATTAAATAGAAAACCACAGATACATGTAAATGCTTAAGAGAAAATGTGGCCATTGCAAAGTAGAAAGACTTGAGGAAAAAACTGAGACATGATATGACGTGGAAGCATCCCTAGGTTGTCCTCAGGTTGGGAAGAATTAGCTTTGTGTTTTATTCATGTTTGGTTTTTTTTCCTTTGTATTTTGTTTTGGTTTTTTGGTTTTTTTTTTTTCGTTTTTTTTTTAAAATTATATTCTCTGGGAAGAACTAATGACTGACAAGTGGCTATTAGCTTCCAGAGAATAACAATTTATTTTGACAGTTCTGCACATAATGCTTTCAGTTTAAATAATTTACAAACCTGTTTATTTTTTCCCATTGGCTGTTCTATTTAATTACTTTGTCTGGTTGCTTAATAGCTAAATATATCTGCTGTAGTGTCTGATGCAACAGGTTTTTAATTTACTTCTACTTTAACCAGAATAGGTCTGCTCTAAACTGTTGGAAAAGGCCTCTATAGAAGTGATGTGATACAGGCTTCCAACACTTCTTGAACAAATTTTTGAGGGCTTTTTTCCCCTCTGCATAGGAATAAGATAGGACTGATGTGTCTGTGAGTTATAGATCCCTTATTCTTAGAGGTTTTGAAACAGGCATGTTCCTGTAAAATACGGAATACTCCTTAAATTCTTCTATAGGTAGCCTGAAGATTTTGTCACAGTTTGATCACTTTTAAAATGTTTAAAAATTACTTAATTTTTAGTAAACATTTAAAAATGTACTGTTTGAATTAAATGCCTATAAAATGAGAAGGTCAGAATTTTTGAGATTTGTTGTTTGTACTTTACTTTTTATTCCATTTTTTTAAATAAAATGTTTGGAGACACTTTCATCTCCTGCAGTGGAAACGACATAGTTTGTGAGTGGTTGTAGTCTTTCTTTTTTAGAAGAGTAGTTACAGTTCCAAGAAGGTTGTATGCTGTTTTTTTGGAGGTTTTTTTTCAGATAATATGCCTATCAAGAAGAATTAGAATATTCTTAACATCCTAAACAAAGACATCTGCTTTTTAAAAATAATTATTGTTTTTAAAGCATGCCAGTAAGTGCTCTCCTAAATATAAAACAGAACAATGTGTTTTTTCCATACTTAAGAAATGGAAAGTGCATGGAGATAGCCAGAAGGAGAATTTGTTTAACAGTGGGGGATATTAGCAGGTTTCCAAATATGCTGTTTCTCTGTGAGTTCTTAGTTTGTGTTTGAAGGGTATGCTTGAAGGTGTTCCTCTTTTTAAAATGTTTGAGGAAAAATAAATGTCTTGTCTCTCTCCAGTGACAACCACCCTCATCATCCCTGGAAAAAGCTGTATTTTGCTCATCATTGGCCAGTGACTGTATGTAAGGTGAGATTTTTGTGTTTATCTTTTATCCTGACAAAGGTAGCGTTGGTTAATAAACATGTGAAAACAGATTGAATAAAGCCCATTAAGTATTTAATCTTGTTTTTGCCTTTGTAAAGGCTTTTGCTGATCTTGATGCAATTTTTGCTACTTCCCCTTTGCTCCAGAGCAGCCATAACAGGAAAGATTGTGGTGTGTTACAGATACAGTAGTCAGTGTAGGCCATACTGTACACTAAGCTTGTTAAAGAATTTGTGACATGTTGTTAGTTGTAAACTTAATCCTATTCTTTCATCAGACTGTGGGAAGACATGCCTGCTTTGCTTGACTGATGTCAGATCAGTCCCTGAACTATCTGCTTCACAATAAATTTTTTAGCTTTGTAGTGTTGGCTTCAGTATTTCTAAGATGTCATCAAATACTGATTCAGTCAGGAAAGAGAGCTATAAAGGTGTGGCAGGCATCTCTGAGTATTTCTGCATTTTTTGCTGTATTTGAGGGCTGTGAACCCAAAATGAACCCAACCTTCTGACACAGGTCTGTCAAAGCACAGCTAAGAGGTGTACTATTGCTATTACCCCAACAAACCCCTACCTACCAGTTTTCCTGCTGTGTATTTATGCTGGTTCCTCCTCAGAATTCCAGGGTAGTACAATTGATAAATTGACAAATAACTTTCATAACCTTCTAGTGAAGTCATAATGAGTAATTGAAGGTATCAAGCATCAGAAAATGTAGGCATCCTTACACTTTATTGATTTCTATGGATCTTCTGTAGTAAGAGGTGGACAGAAGCATTCAAAGAAGTGAAGAAAAAGGATAATTAGAATCATATTAAGTGACTTTTTTCCTAGTTTCCCATCACTCACTCATAGGAAGAAAGAAGATCTCAACTGCACTCCTATAACAGCTTTCTTGTTTTACGTAAGAGGAGTTCCTAAATTCAGGAATTCATTTAAGTATTTTTAAATAGGTAGATTCTTCTGCATGTTTGGTGTATTTATATATGATAACTGTTTTGTTTCAGGGTATTATTATTCAGTTTAAAACTGTTGACATGATGTTGAAAAGAAAAAGCTGTGTGAAAGAAACAGCAAAAGTCATTATATCACTTATGGAAAAAAAGCTTTGAGATACTTTTTTTCTGAAAGTACTTCTTAGTTTATGCCTCCTGCGTAAAGGAATCTGATTATAGATGCCTTCATACATAACATGTTCTTGAGAGGTGTGTGGATGAGCTGCATCTTAATTCCTACCTGTTTTGGATATCTGTGTTTGAAAAGTTTTTCAAGCTTTTGAAGGCCTAAAAGGCCCTCCTTTAAAATATAGAGGGAACAGAGGAGCATGCCAGAAATTTGGGAATACATCTCTCCCAGCTCTTCCTGGGCTTTAAACAGTAAGTGTTCAGCTGGTGCTTTTTAATGCTGAGTGAGGTTAGCACAATTAAATTGGAAAGTCTTGTAATCATATCATCCAAATGAACCTATTAGAATAAAGTAGGATCATGGGAGCAGTGATAACCCCAGGACCTAGTTACTGACTGCTATCATGAAAAGGGTCTAGGAGGAAGAGATGTTCTTCCTCATAATGTGATTAGAAATTCCAGTACCAAATAACTGACCTAAGATGACTGTGTCTTTTTCAAAGATATCTAAGCTAAATTTGCAGACCTCAAGTGACTGTGAATTTCCTGTTCCCATAAAAAATTGTGCCCGTGGCTAATTCATGCCACACGTTTCAGTGACAAATCAATGTGACTTGAGAGTAGCTCAAGGGCAAGAGGGACTTTCCTACTCCCTTTTTATGGAGTTGTGAAGATCTTTTATTCAAGAACTTAAAAGGAGAACTATTATTTCACCTTTGCTGATTTTTTGGAGATTGCAAAGAGATAAAATTTTCTGTGTCATTGTTTTTTTGTGTGTGTGAGTGTGATATGTGGAAAGTTNTTCTTTTTTTTTTGTAAAAATAGAAGTAGTCACATAATACAGAAAAAATTAAAGTGACTAAAGTGAGGGCAGTACACTATTTTGATCTAGCATTAGATCAAAAAGTTCTTTGATCTTTGCTTGATTCTTTCCTGTTTCTTTTCTATATTAAGCCAGGTGTGTCGAGTAATTCCAACTCTTGCCTGTTCTGGAACAGAAGAAATCTTTTTCCAAATATCCATGTAACTCATAACATATATAAAACTTTTACAAGTTTTCTGTGAATAAAGTGTGGTTTAGATGGTTTTGCGGGTCTTTATATTCTGTAAGGATAAACTTGTGAAAGGTTTTAGCTTATCAGCTCCTGCTAGAGGTGTTCAGTAATTTTATTTGCCTCCCAGTTTTTTCAGCAACCTTATAAATTTGGTTCACTTATTCTTTTGTTTTACCCAAGGGGTGGGGAGAAGGAGGAAGGGGGTTGCACACTGTTTGAGGGGAAGAAGTTGAAGAAATGAACTCTCTCCACAGTTTGAAAACCAAGGATTTTTCTTAGCTGTTGCCATGTTTCGTTACAAAATAACTTACAATTTGTCTTAATTAAAGGGATGGCCTACTTAAGCAAAATGCTGGGAAGGAAGAGTGGGATTGAACATTTCACTTCAACTTCCCAGAAGCTGATTTTTTATTTCAGCTTGATGTGTCTGTATGCGATCCAGTAACACTACTCTCTCATATTTACCAGCTGCTGTACCAAGGGATTTGTAACTTGGGCATCTCTGCAGGTGACACTTCTGTGACAGATAAATGGTATTTCACTTTTTGGAATTTCAGAGATGCTAAAAGCTTCCATACTTTTGGCACATGCTGTTTGTGCAATGTCTTGCTGTTACAAAGAGGCTAATCCCTCTGCTGTAGCGTTCCCTCTCAGCATGGTGGGTGCTCTACAGCCTCACAGCACTTTGCTCAGTCTTGTAGGTCATGTATGGTTCATTTGGATTGATTATCAGGAAACAGGAGAAGACAGTGCTTCTTTTTCAAATTATCTAGGTGTATAGGGATTTCTCGGGTCCAGTGCGCACTTCAAAATAAATATTTTTACCTTTGTTTCAAGTCAGTGATTGCCTGAGGTTGAATTTAATCCTCCAGCCATCAGTCTGTGGTAAAGAGGGAGGCTGGCAGGAAGTGTTTTTGCATAAGCAAGCAGGGGTACCCAGCTTTGCAGACCAGCATTTGCATTTTTTATAATATTGATTTAAAATGAACATTGGAAAGATACTAAGGCTAGAATTTAAAAGGAGATTGAATGAAGCTGGCCACAGCATGCTGAGTGTGTGTCCTGGGTT
>VZTN01035289.1:3433-49843 GCA_013400515.1 Erpornis zantholeuca | reverse complement strand
AAACCTAAGGCATCACTGTGATAGTCATAAAGCCAGAACCAACCTAATTTTAATGACCACTGAAGCTTATTTCAGCTAAATGATATTATGTTTCTATGATTATAAGACCCATGGCGAGATCACAGAGGTTTTGAAAGAAAATCCTAGTTGTCAGGCTCAGCTCCAATGATTCGTATGGAACCAAATGGTGAAGAATAATAGCTGCCCACAAGACAAGTCCTCAGGATTTTCAGTTATGCATGTCTAACTCCTCAATGCTTATTAGCAAACTACCACAGCCAAAGGAAAATAAAACAAAATCTTTGTCCAGATACAACCAACAAGAATACTACTAATTCAGCTTGACCCAAATGTAACACCATGCACTTATAGCTTGAAGTCATGCTTTTATAAAAAAGTTGTATAAATTGTTACTATAAAACAAATTCACTCAAAATGCCTCTTCCGTGTATTACTTATCAAAATAGAAAAGGGACTCCAGACTATTCTCTTCAGCCAAGATCAAGGCAGCTAATCGATCTCAGCAGCCATCTGTCTTCATGTGAATGTCACCCTTGAAAACAGTTATATCCCATTTGAACAATACACCTGTTCTCCTCCAGGCTTCAATTTGTATGCAAAAAAACCACTAAGGAAGTTATATGAAAGAAGCAGATCTCCTGATGGTTGACTCACTGATATTAAGCTGATTTCTAGAAACTAACATGACTAGCTTTTTAACTTGCTGTTCGGTGTACCACTCTCTCAGAGTCATGCCAATGAAAAATGCATTTTCATGTTTCTTCTGACAATTAAATCACTTTTAGCCTGCTATTAAAGAATTTTCAAGAGTTAGCTTTGTAGATACAAAACACATTTTGAAACATACCATAACGGTATTTTTACTTTCTTTATACTACATAAGTATAGCCATTCAACATATAATAATTTTATGAATGGAATGTAATTTTGCCAAAACACAATAAAAATTATTCACTCAAATCTTTAAAACTCACTCTTTTTATTTCACTACAATTAGAGTATGACATCATAAATTGCAAGTAGTCCAAGACAAATACAGAGAGTAAGTGGTTCTACTGAAGCTAATTTTTACAGTCATTGGTGGAAGGAAAAAATCTTTCTGATTTTATGGTTTGTTTAACACAAAAACACAATTTAATCAATAATGTGAATACCCTGATAACCAATGAAAGCAACAATAGTCTTTACTGTATCAACATGTCGTTACCATTACATAGTCCTCCACTGCTACAGAATTCAGGAAATAAGATCTTACTGCTAATATATGCTGCACTTTTACTACAATTTCGTTTTATATATACTAGAAGAGAAAATAACATTTTCTTAAAGTTCTATTTTAGTCTTTATACATCACAGGAGAATTCAAGCCTGGCCACCTATTTACTTTACAGTACTACTGATGCACAATTTTTTTAAAATGATATTTTAATCCATATAGAGAGACTTCAATTTTATCTTTAGCTCTTAGATATTAAATATTCTGGCTTGCTGTCCAAAATGTCACTCTAGCCTGCAGATTTGTAAACTTTAAATGATTCAAGAATAAAAATAGCAGATAACATTCAATTAGAGAATTATAATTAAAAATGTGACAGAATGAAGATCCTTTTCTGATTTATCAATCAAAACGATCCTAAAAATACCCAATATAAAGGGGGCAAGTAAGAAAAAAAAATAAATCTAAGAGCGAAACAACCCTCAAATCTCTAAGAAAGTAAAATACCAAAACCAAACATAACCAACTGACTGATGGAGAAAATATTCCTGAGGATTTGAGCAGGTGGAGGTTGTTTTAAAGAACCACCACGTCATCCACACATTAAAAATTGCACTGGGGATAGTTGTATGTGCTTAAAAGCACTGACCTGAAGATTGCCAAGTGTCTACTTCTATTTTAGTTTAAATACACAGGGCTTTGTAAATAGTATAATTGCACAGACTTACAAAGCATTAGAGCATAAACACTTCCAATTTACATCTATACATTATATTTGTTTATTCTGTACTATCTTGTCTCCCTCTAGTGGCTGGCTCTCACAAACATGTGCTTCTATCTGGAATAGGCCCTGTCTGCAGAACCACAGGATAATTCAGGCTGGGAAGGACCTCAGGAGGTCCCTAGCCCAAGCTCCCCGTCATGGAATTTCTGGTTGGTCTTGGCAGAAACATTCATCACCAGCTGTTTGCAATCAAGGTAAAGGCTCACTCTTCAATCCAGACTTAAGAACCTCATAAGATCATTTGGAAAAGATGCCAAAGAACCAGGAAAATAAAGTCACTGTAACTATCTCATTGGAATGTTTCTTCATCCCAAAGTTTCACTGCTTTTTAACAGAGTAAGAGACATATCCCTTTGCATACTGATACAGTATGTGGCTGTCACATTATCTGTCCTCAGCTTCATACATGATCACCATGTGTGGAAGAAACATAATATATTAATAATTGACTGAAATTCAAAAGCTTCATTGTGAGGGGTTTGCTTCTTTACCGATAACAGACTCTGAGCAAGGCTGAATTTGAGTAAATTTTCATTCTCCTTCTTCCAGCAAAACATCTGCCATGAAGACCTTCACTAGCAGGAAGGGATGAAGAGACTTAGAGAACTAGAAAACAACCTGCTCCTTGCCATTTGCAATCAGCTGCGATAGAAAACCACGTGCCCTACAAAACTACAGTCAGTTAATCTGGAAGACTGAGGACAATTAAGAGGCTTTGCTAGCCTGAGTGCCACCATGTCTCTGAGGAAAGAGTCCTAGAACACAAGGGCTAAAGAGCCATGTCTCATTTTCCATAAAAAGTCACAAGGACAAGATGTTCTGTCACAAGGATAATTTTGTAAATATAGTAATATCTCCATTCTGGAAAGTTATTGAACAAATAAATACGCCCCTAAATACACACACTCTGGCACAATTTTAAGATGCACTTCAATAGCATATGCAACAATGATAAAAAAACAGTGTAATAGCAAACTGCAGTACCAAAGGAATTACTTTTGAACACAGGAGTGTTGAAAACCAGCAACTGGTACTTCTGCACAAAGAGGTAAAAAATCAGAGTACTAGAAGAGGGCATTTTGTACCACCATACACCAATTACTGCTAAGAAAAAGAGTATGTATCACAAGTATATGTAGCAAAGAATAGCAAAAAGTGACGGGCTGCCTTCAAGCCTTCCATCTGTTTCAAAATCTCAGATTCAGCCTATTAATTAAATAAGTAACTGCATAACACCTTAACGAAACTGATTTCTGCACTCCTTTCCTTTGTTTGAAATACTGCATTATCTTTCCACTCCTTTTTTTCACATTCACAGGTTAATCATACAAAAATATCTGAAAACAGTAACAATCTCCACTAAATGATCTCTGTTAGAGGACTTTATTTTCAACTACAAATGCATTTTACATCTGTACTCTAATTCTTTAATCTGTCTTCTCATCTTAATACTGTTGTGTATTTTTAAATAGCACTGGANCTTTTTAAGCAAGAACAGTGAAAGAAACTATGAGAATAAGTGTCTGTTTAGAGTAAGATCATAATTTATGGGGAAAAAAAAACAGTCTTAAAATAACACTGAAGTTATGAAGCCAATTGGTATAACCATTCAGTCGGAAGTAACACATCTATTCCTATTTGGCAGCTGATGCTTTCATCTGAACAACAACAATTTACCATTTAGGCACTCTTAACCTAGCAATTTGCAGAGTAATTTTAATTGCAGTGCCTAAATTAGAAAATGTTTTATTTTGCATTCTGCATTTGTCTCCATCGTGAACATGCCAATACATGACCATTCCCACCCCTGCCCCACCAACAGAGCATCTCTACCAGTTTCAGCACTTTCTTTGTTGGTGTTACTTGATTTTTTTTTCACACTGACTACATGGTTTCACACTTCATTCATACTTCACAGATTCCTCTCTAAAGGTAAAATATAATTTCTTAAAAATTTTTCTACAGTGTTTCTATCACTGAGCCCTGAGGTATGCCTGAACCAGCTGCTCAGAGCACAGGAGGAGTTCTTTTTGGTGCAAATTTTCCATATGCCTATGCTCAGCCTGGAGACCATGCTTAGCCAGTTCGCTGCTAATGCGTTCATGGTAACCTCCTCCCTGCTGAAGACTCTAGTTGTGCACCAAGAATTCTTAGGACTGAGAATTGGCACAGACGTTGCAGCTACTAAAGACAAAAATGAACAAACAATTTTGAAATCATAACCATTTTCAGCAAATTGAACACTCCCTCTTTGCAGTGTAAGAGTAGGTAAGACATCATTAAATTTAATCTTTACAAAGTATCATGCATATATCTTCACAATCCTCCAGTAAAGTGAAACAGTGTAATTAATTATCTCTACTCTACAGGGAAGAAACAATGGCATGAATGCCAGAAAATAAAAATGTCAAAAGAAGAAAATAGCAACAAGAATTGTATTAATCTTCCTTTTTTCAGGACATTAAACATTGTATGACACTACTGTGAAAAATCACAGGCCACCAACATCATTTAGAGGCATAAAAAATTATTTTCTTTTTTATCCCAGTTTGAAGCTGGTTATCTAAAACTTGAAAAGGACCAAAATGACATGGAAGTAGCAACTTGTTTGTGAAAAATGCAGTAACCAAACTACTTGTTTGATTCACAATATGCTTTCTAACTCTTGAAGCTAAAAACAAGATCATAAAACTTCATTTATTTCTAGGGCCTATCAACATAGATGCTGTAGTAAAAAGTCATAACCCTGTGATTGAAAACAGGATCCAAGGTGCATGCATCTTCATACACGTGCACGTACATTTCTGGTCAAAGCACAAGCAGGTAGAACCAGATGTGTTCTCCCAAGGCTTTTTGAAAACAGAAATAATAAATGTGTGTCTTTATACTGTTACTGTTTCTAAAAACTTGGTTTTATTCTTTCAGTTCCTTTATGCAAAGGATATGGCAACTGAAAATTCTGGATTTTCCTGCATTCAACTAGTGCTGTGGGTTGACCCTGGCTGGATGCCAGGTGCCCACCCAAGTCTATCACTCCCCTCCTCAGGTGGATAGGAGAGAAAAAATACAACAAATGACTCATGGGTCAAGATACAGACAGGGAGTGATCACTCACCAGTTACTGTCACAGGCGAAACAGACTCAACTTGGGAAAAGTAATTTATTACCAATCAAATCAGAGAAGGGAAATGAAAAATAAAAACAAATCTTAAAACAACTTTCCCTCATCCCTCCTGTTTTCCAGGTGTGACTTTACACCTGATTTTCTCTACCTCTTCCCACAGGTCATGCAGGCAGACAGGAAATGAGTCTTGAAAGAGGCATATGTACCATAATTCATTTTAGCTGACTTTATTTTTTGCCCTGTATCTTGCATAAATAGCCATGGCCCAGAGAACCTAAGGTAATGAAAGATTGTCTACCAAGCACTCCAAAATACGTCACAGGACTCCAGAAGGCTGAGATCTCACAAAATCAAATATGAAGTATCATACTCCACTCAAAACTGAGCTAAGGTCTGAAACTCTGCTCTAACACATACCACAGGCTAGGCAGAGAAGGATGCTTCATTCTACCTGAGCTTTTCAAGATAAGGAGCAGTTCACAATCCTCCAAAAATTAGACATTATATCCTCCTCACCCACAGTACCCTCAAAAATATCGCCAAGGGTGAGGCCAGTGACTAATATGTCAGTAATACCTCCCACTGCACTGAGTAGTATTATCTATTTCCTTGAACATAATCTTCTGTTTTCTGTCCAGAGTTTCTTCTTTCATTCTTCAACTGTAAATTTGCTAAGGCAAGACTACTTCACACAGACCTGTCTGATTAATATTTTTTTTTATTACACCACAAAAAAGGCTAACCTCATCTTTCAACTGGTTTTGGTCACTTGTCTGCTTGGTGAATTAATTTAGTTACATAGTACCTGTATTTCATAAAGGACACTTGTTTCTTAGTAGTTTATTGGTAAGGTTTTTTAGTCTGTATCTACAAAAGGCCTCTTTATGGCTTGCCTTTTTTACCCACAGTTCAGGTGAATACCCATCAAAATTACTAAAATTATAAGCAAAGAGAGAAAAAAAACAAACCTCCCACCTTTAAAATACATTATTGTACCTTTTGGCCAAGTACCTACTTCAGAAAGCATCTCTCCAAATCTGTAGCACAACGTAGACATCAACTACATCCCCACATTCACGTATTGAGATATGTTCAAGATACTTGAACATATCTCAATATGAATTACCTTATCTGCATCCACTTTTCCTCTGATAAATTCTTTCTTCCAAAATTCCAGCGCCTGCTCCAGAGTCAGGCCGATGCCTTTCAAGAAGAGTCCATACTGCATCCGGCCTCCGTGACGGAGGTGGTGGCTGTCCCGGAGGGCTCTGTGCAACTGCCGCATGCAGAGAGGGAATGACTTCACAGAGAGCTGACGAGAGAACAATTTCTGTTTAAGGCATAACGATCATTTAATTTGTAGGATATATGCTTACTGTGATTATTAATTAGCTCCATTTGAAAAATGCCAGTGGCTAGAAGAAAAGGTATGCACGTACAGAGAGCCTTGGGACTGAATTCGTAACACAAGTGCGTGCAGAAACTACCCAATACAATAACCATCTCAAGAACAAAATCCAGAGGACAGAGTAATATAGGTAGTAGTATCAGACTGTCTCCAGCTACAAAGTAACGCAGGTTTAATTGCTGCCAGGAAAAATATACCCACACTTGTATTAGCATATTTCTTGACCCTGCTTTATTTATTTATTGCTTTATTTATTGCCATCTGGATTGGCAAAGTGGCCTTTGATAGAGTTTTGGGGGATTGGGGAACGGGAGGGGTTTTCATTCCCTGCCAGAGAAACACTATCATGGTTAAAATGGATGCTGAAAACACATGATTCCTAAAATTCAGATAAAGGAGTTATGTTTTTAATCGTCTCTGTACAATTCATGCATGGTGTTTTACACCCACGTTTTACTTCCATTTTATTTACTTCCTTGTTTTCAAAACCCCTTCTGTAAGTCAAAAATAAAAAAAAAACATTGAAAAGACTAATACTGCAACACAGTAATCATAAACTAAACATCATAGTTTGCAAGATTGTTAAGAAAATTTTGTTAAATTCTGCTTATAATTATGTTAGGAATTTGTGAAGGAACACAAAATTAAACAGCAAATTAAGCATTTCATTGTAACTTCACTCTGAGTCAGAATCCTGATTAGATGCATTTTCAGTTAATCTGCTCCATTTTGAACTTTAATGCAGTTTCATTCAACAGTTACAAAGCAAATATGAATAAAAGGAAGATAAAGGTTTTATATTTTGTTTGCACAAACAGTACTTGAATTTAAAGTTATACTTCAACATGCTATGTAACGCTAGAAACACAACTTACAGCATCAATTTGCTCTAGAGAAATTTTTCCAGTGTTCTTTTGGATGCTGTAATCTGGGCCAACATAAGAATGGCTGAAAAACAAAGCATACAGTACGGCATCATTTAAAGCAGTTCCAAAATATTTTTAAGTTTCCAAATTCAGAAAGAAAATAATTTATCAATTATGGGCCACAAATATTTCAGATCAGGCAAAACCAAGAAACCAAGGAATTAGGACTCATAAAGACAACATTACAGCAAACATAGCAAAGAAACCCTCTCTTCCTTTATCTGAAAGGAGAGGTGAGGGGTCATATAGAAATACACAGAATAATGTGTAGCACTCGGTATTGTTATTCAGGAAAATGGCTTTCTTTCTGGAGTTAAGCTCTGCATGCCTTCAAAAGACTTAAGATACGATCCTTGTAAATTAGTTACAAAATCCCCCTTGCACAAAGAAATTTGTTCTTATCCAGACTTTGCAATCTGCTTTTTGGAGCAATAATCTGTATCCAAAACCCCTGTTCACCTTATTGCCTGTAATACTGTACTGTAAACTTTTGAGTTTGGTTAGGTTCTGGGTTCTGCTGTAAATCATTTTCCTGGGCCTGTTCTGTAGCCCTGCACATCCTCATTCAAGAAGTCTCTATATTTAAAAGTAAAAGCTGGGCATTAGATGCTTGTACTTGATTTGAAATTACTTGGGTGACAATGTTTGTGTGACTATCTCTGCTGTAGTGTAGGGTTATCTGAACTTAGCTCAGCTTTCAAAACTAGCTTTTTTGCAGTATCAGTGGAAGATGAGACAGCACATGTAAATAAATTCCTGTGCTATTTTGGCTAGGACTTAAACTGTATTGGTATGTCAGTAATACAGGAAAGGCCATCCCAGATTTACTGTCACTCTTTAGTTTTTGAGTCTTTCATTTTTCCCCACAGTAGTTAGTCCTTCAAACAGTTGTAGGCTGCTATCTGAAGCTTCTTTTTCACTGGACTAAACTAAGTCAACTCAGCTGCTCCCTACAATTAATGTATAGGCCTAGTCCTATAATAGCGTGATGGGACTACATACAACAGGTTTTGTCCACCTGAAATCACTCCTGTTGAGTATTTTAAACAGTAGAGTTTGTAGGTTTACAAACCTGTAAACCCCATACAAAGCAGGAGCTGCGAAATTACATTCGCACACATTTAGATACTGTTTCCATCTCTATTACATTGTTAGTTTCAGCAAGTTAAATCTCTTTGTAGCCTACTGTGAGGATGTGAAATCCCTAAACACAATCTTCCATCAAATACTGTAACATTTTTACTAAAAATGTTCTCTTATTTTGGTCTAGTTCAAACAGTAGGAGAAAGCACCAATGAAACAGAATAGGATAAAAAGAGTACTAAATAACAGACAAAATACGTATTTAGTCTAAAACCATCCAGTTACAAAATACATCTTATTTACTTTTAAAAAAATAATGGGTAAGGGTTAAAATATCTATGAATACATAATCCACAGTAAAATCACCTTTTCTGAGGACTAGCTAATTTGTAAGGCAGATATGAATAGGTGCCAAAACATGTGTGGGGCATTAACAACTAAACAATGATCTGTAAACTTCAATTCTATGCTCTTTTCATTAATTTCTAAGCTTTTGCTTCCCTGACAGAGGTCTATTGACGTATGCCAAAAATAAAATACTACTCTATGTATTCAGATAATGAAGGTAAAAGAAAGTCTACAACTAAGTAACATTTTCCTGTCTCATGAGCAAGATGAAGTAAAATGAATCATAGATTCACAGAAATAAATATCAAAGATGACCTATTTGGTCACCTGTCTGTTCACTGCCAGAGGTTACTTTTCAAGTTGCAAGGTCTGATATATTTTGTTCATTTTAAAGGAACTTCCAAAAAGGCAACTTGGAAGCATTTGTATAATTTTTCCAGTTGGTGACAAACCAGACACAGTCCCTCCATTTCCACAAAAGCAAAATGGAAGTGACTTAACAGTTGTATAACATACATACCCAAGGTAACATAAGAATATACAAAAAATACCAGTCAGCATAACTGTGGGGTATAATATCCCTGTTAAAGTAGATTTTTTTGGAACCTTTCCCTTTTCCATTAAAAAAAAAAAGCACAGACAGGACTGATTACTGTGAGATACTGAAGGACTGTTCCACTTACATAGATGCAGAGCATACAACAAAGGAAATTTTCAATTTCTTAGTAATTACTCCTAGAGAGCACAGTTCATAAAAAGCTAACTTAATTGCTCTTGATCTTCAAATGGAGGAAGGTACACCACTGAGGCATATTTTTTACAATCCCAGTAAGATGTAGGGTAATAAAATCATGGAAAGTTATTGGCATTTAAAAGTACCCCCAGCTATTTAACAGTAACAATAGCACTACAATCCTTGTTTTCATTCCTTGCTCTTGAGCAAAGTTCAATCATATATAAAGAGGCAGAGATACAATGAAAGTTATTTTTCCTATTCTGATTTACACTAAAAAACAACAAAACACAAAACTCTTCTCCTATATAATAAAAATTATGAGACTTTTTAAAATTGAAACAAAATGTCAGGTTTTGGGAACAGATAGCTCAAGCAGTACATCACCATAAAGAGCATGATCCAAGCAAACTAAATCTGCATCCCAATTCCCCATGTCATACTGCCATGATGGAGCCTCAACACTTCAATTTCTAATTCATCCAACATAATTTCAATGATCTTAATACTAAGCTGTATGTGTTCAAAAACAGCTTTCGTTACTGAGATCTAATATTTAAGTAAATGTCTATCCTTAGAGACATTAAAAATTCTACAAAAGTAAACACCTGAGCACCCTGATCTAACCAGATCTGCACTGAGCATGGGCTAGATTAAATCATCTCCAGAGGTTCACTTCAAGCTAAATTATTCCATGATTCTAAACCAGCTCATTCTAATTGTATAGACCTTGTCCTTTTGCCTACTACCATAGAAAGAAGAGTCTCCCACATAAAGTGGTAAAAAGCAATCATGTATATAAGAAAGAGACCTATGCTTAGCCCTTCCTAAAAATAAAGTAGAAAGCTTATACACATATATACATACACATATATACATATTTATACACACACACACTCTCATACTACTAAGAGCAAGGCAGACTATTTATGCTAATGGTTCACACTTTCAGCAATCTACTTAGGTCCATTAAAAGAACAAATTAGTACTCCACTCATCAATGACAGCAAAATCTACCACAAAGAGCAGAGAGTATAGAATATTTGCAACAAGGAAGGCCTATGCTCTCAGCACTGCAATTTGGAATCTGTTCACAAAGAATCTTAACAACTTTGCACTTGCATTTATAAAAATAAAATTTATAAAAGCTGCAACTATTTTTTGTTACTTAGAAGCAACACTAGTTCTATAAATTATGTTCCATGTCATTTATAAAGTTTTTATTAAGTTGAAGGGTTACTTTTGGGGTTTTTTTCCAGTCAAAGCCAATCACACAGATGAGGTCTGTAAAAAAACCTGTGCCTGAGGCATTCTACCAGAACAATGACTTTAATCTGTATGAAGGAATATACTCATACTTTCATGTCATAGTACCTGAGATGACTAAGCAGAGGTTGAAGTCTCTCATCAGACTGTATGGAAGGTAGTGATCGTGCTGTCAGCTGAAGAAAAAAAGGAGTACAGTTAATAAAATAGCTTAAAAAAATTGATAGCACAAGGCAGGAATTATGTTAGAAGTCATACTGTGTTGTTACAACTTCATACAACATTGGGTAAGACATAATTTCTCCTACTAAAAACAACGAAGCACAGCCTTCCAGAATCTGAAGCTGGCAGAAATATTTACAAGTTAACAAACAGTGAAAAATCATTTTTCTAAAATTACAATGCTATTAGAATTAAATAGCAAGACATCATTTAAAGCGGTATACATTTTTCCAAACATATTTGAACTAGAAGTCATATTGTGTAAATATAATCCATGAATCCATATTATATATAACTTACATTTGTACAAAAGCAATTTACATAGTATTTAGCACCATATGACTTTTAAATAAATATGCCTCTGTGTACACTGTTTGTTTTTTTTTAAATGGGCATAACCCATTTTGCAATTTGGTTGTTCTAAAATAAATCCATATTTTTTTCTTATAACTCATATGACTAGTTAAAACATTTAATTTTTCTGCATAAATAAACCTAACAATCTATAGATCAACAAATACATGTCACGCTATTGTGGAATACTAGTTAACTGGTATAAAATAACTGGAAAATATTTGTATTAAATTTGCTTAGTATCTGTATATAAGGTATCTTCCCCTATAAAAGCTACAAACATAGCACTTTGGATAATTCTGACATACATCTAACATAAAATATTGAACATAATGTGCATTTCATGATTCTGTGGCTGCCAAGTTAGGCTATATTTTGAAAACTAGCTTTGAAGAAATAAAAAATTTTGAGATATTTCACTCTGTATAAATAAGCATCAAGTTCTTAAGTATTTTACAAGTAACTCAAAAATAGCATGCAGTATTATACATACTAATTATAAACATGTAATTCCTGAAAGACCACCCATTCATTACATCCATTTCTTAACCTTTGCTGATAGGCAGAAGTCAGACTGGGATCAAATTTGAAACTTGCATCTAAAGCTCGCAGTACCATGCCCCAGCTAAATGAGAGGAGGTTCTAAGCAGCTATCTGCCAAGGGAAGTTAAATCTACTGAACCTATGTCCAGCAGTGAAGGAGGAAGGATTTCTGCTGCAATCACTCTCACAACATGGCTCTTCTCAGTCCCAGGTAACCCAAATGTACTCATCCAATCTGACTCCTTGAAAGAAAGATTAACTTGGCACTCTCAGCAACCCATTCATCTTCCTTTTAAAAAAGGCAGCTATCCTGGCAATTAAAGCCTGATCTACATTCCCTCGTTTTGTGGAGCTAGACTGAGATACATATGATATACTAAAATTTCAGTAAACTCTGCATTTACTCAGAAATGTTTTTAATTTAAAAAACAAACTGTTTTCCTACCACTGAGTTTTATGTCTTGTCCTATATTCATGTCCCCTCTAAAGTAATACTTTGATTTTTTTTTTAACACAACCAGAAAATCATAAATTACTTCTGAAAAGGACTTGGAAGCCTTCTAAACACCAACCAACTTATTCCACAAGTCATCAGAACAAAGACTGACTGAAACACCTGAAATACCATCTGCTTCTTTTTCCATTAATAACTTAAGAGATACAGAAAACAGTATTTGTGTGCACACTCAAATACATAGGTATAATTTTATATAAGACAAGCATACAGTATTTTTCTCTATGCAGTACTTGAATTACCTTGTTTAATCAGAAAAAAACAATGCATTTATGACATGGCATTTATGAAAGTCTGACTGAACAGTGATGTAAGCAGCAAAAAAAGAAGTAACATTCAAAACCTGAAAAAGCATCAACATTATTATCAAAGTTATATATACAATAAACTACATTTCTGTGTAAGCACTATCAATTAACAGAAACACTGGTTTAAAACTAATTTAGGAGACTTGTGGTAACTGAGGCAGAACAATGACCTAGTGATCTTTAACCAAGATTTTTCTTGACATTGCAATGAAAGAATATGGGAGTGGTGGCCTATGCTGGCTGTTTCAGGATCCACCATGAAATGGCAGAAAAACATAATCCTTTGAAGTCAAAGCAGAATCCACATGGCCAATATTTTTCTGAATCTGCAAATCTTAGGAGCAAAATAACTCCCCGTTTTCCTCTGTTATGTTGCCTGGACAAGGTAACGTTCTCTACAGACCATAGTGTTGTAAAAATAAGATCTAACACTTTTTAAATCTTAGAACAAACACTTTGTCCAGTTAATTCAGATGTTTACTTTCAGGAAGATGTGGAATCCTCATGACACTTTTCTAACACTGAGGATAGCTTTCTTTAAACATAGTTGAGGAGACCTCATCAAAATATTTGAACAACTTCAATTGAAAGAGCACATTTTCCTTCAACTTACCTGGATTATAAAAATAAAAGGTAACATTTTCAAGTATAAAGTTTCTCCTAATAACCTAATGTTTTTTCTAACAGAGCCACGGTGTAAATAAAGGAAGCTTTTACAAAGGTCATGTTAAAATTAATGCTAGTGTTTTTAAACAGCTAAGAATTTTATGAGCTTTTACAACAGCATTTTTCTAAAAGGTGATCCCTATTATACATTCCAAATTGAGATTCTGAAGACTTTTTCCAACCAGTCTGAAATGAAATTTAGACAAATTACTGCAAGCACAGCCTTGCCTTCACCTCTAGATGATAGTCAACATAAAGATAACCATACCAGGAAAAAAAAGGCAAAAACATGACATTTGATATTTTAGATACATGAAAGATATCAAAATGTTGTCAAATAAAGAGCATAGCTCCAAACTCTAATCATGTTGAAGCAGTTCAATTTACAGAGAACATAAAACGCTGCTGACCTAAGATAACTCAAGACCTGAGGCCTGGATCATCAGAGGAGGAGGCAGAGTGAGTAGCAGACAAGGACACACAGACACTTCAGAGCTGAACTAAGATGGTGACCTTATAACCTCGAGTTCAGCAATAAGACTGAGGGGTAGTTTTTTCTAAATTTGCCATTGCTCAAGACCTGGCTGGACATCAGTCTGTTGCTGGTAAGCATTGCTTGTAGGGTTTTTTGTTTTGGTTTCCTTTAAGAAAGTGTTTTTACCTCAATCCAGTCCTGTCACTGGTCACAAGACCGAAGAGATCAGTGTTTACCCCTCCACTTCCCCTCGTGAGGATGTTGAAGTCTGCAGTGAGGTCTCCCCTCAGTCTCTTCCAGGCTGAACAGGACAAGTGACCTCAGCTGCTCCTCACAGAGCTTCCCCTCGAGGCCCTTCATCATCTTCGTTGCCCTCCTTTGAACACTCTCTAACAGCTCAATGTCTTTTTTGTATTGTGGCACCCAAAACTGCCCCCAGCACTGGAGGTGAGGCTGCCCCAGTGCAGAGCAGAGGGGACAATCCCTCCCTTGCCTGGCTGGCGATGCTGTGCCTGATGCCCCCCAGGACACGCTTGGCCCTCTTGGCTGCCAGGGCACTGCTGACTCATATGTGACTTTCTGTCGCCCAGGAGCCCCAGGTCCCTTTCCACAGCGCTGCTCTCCAGCCTCTCATTCCCCAGCCTATGCACAGAACCAGGGTTGCCCCATCCCAGGTGCAGAATCTGCCACTTTCCCTTGATGAACTTCATATGGTTGGCGATTGCCCAGCCCTCTAATTTGTCAAAGTCTCTCTGCAGGGCCTGTTCCCAACTTTCTGCCTGGCCCAATAAATGCACTATAGTCTATTTATTCCCATTAAATGCATCACCCAGTTGAGTATGAGCCCGCACAGTAGCAAAATGCGAGAGGGAAAGAAAGTAAAAGCTAAATGGAAAAAAAGATATGAGTAGAGAATGACATCACAGTAGCAGCTGCAGCTGAAACACATCTAAAGGAATGGTATACAATTAGAAATTATCTTTTGTGGAACTAAATAAAATTACTTTCTGATCTGCTAAACCAACATTACCTATTCTGGTCTTTTTCTTGAACTTTTGAAAGAGAGACTACCTTTAGCAATAGCTATTTAACATTAATAGGCACTACACTTGTTCCAACCAACTCATTAATACTAGACAAACTCTATTCAAAGATCTGCTTGGCCAGCATTTTAAGATGTTTTCTAGATGTAACCAACCTAACAGAATATCAAATTTTATGTAACCAAACCATACACTTTTTTTAATTGACAACACTGTAGTCATGACATATCTGAGAGTCCCAGATCCCAGCTTTCTCCCTTCACCAGGAATAACCAAGAAACAAGAGAAGACATTAAGACACTTTCTGTGAAAGTTTTTACCTTAATTTAGGAGTTTTTTCCTTAATCCTAGTTTATCTAGATTAGCTATTCTTCTGGAGTATCCGTTTGATCAAAAGGAAAAACAGTCTTCAGGAAAGCCTTTGGGAAGCTTTCCTCTCCTCATTCCCATTTTAAGATATAGAACAGGTTAAAAATAATGCTGTAGAAACATTTTAGTTCTACTCACTTAAAGATTGTAACATAATAATCACTATACTGTTATAGATTCACTACACACATCAGAGTACTCTCTACATATTCATAAGATCAACATAGACTCATAAGATGGTTTGGGTTGGAAGGGACCATAAAGTTCATCTAGTTCCAAACCCTCTGTCATGGGCAGTGACACCTTCCACTAGACCAGAGCCCCATCCAGCCTGGTCTTGAACCATGAACTGCACAAATATCCAGCAAGATTACAATAAATAACAGGCCTTTAAGTCTCGGTTCCGCTTATACAGAGTCCAACTGTGGAGGCCAGTGAGCCTGCCACACAGGGTGTCTGAGAACCCCCTGGGAGGGAAGGACCTTGAGAGACATTCCCCAAGTTAGGGAGACACAGGAGGCTTCTCCCAAGGACACCCTGTTCTGTTATGCTCATGTACCCCTGTTCTGCTCCCCTCCACAGAGCTCTGCTCCTCAGGCACCCTCCTTTATTTCCCCCTTGGCTCCCATGCCCTAACCCTGCCTGTGCACTGCCCCCTGCCCCCTGAGGGTTGGTCCCTGATGCTCTCTCTGCCCCAACTAACCTATACTTAACCCTGAGTCCTTCCCATGAATCCTTGTCTTTGTCACTGAACTGTCCACGAGCATGGCTGGAATAACTACCTCTGTGGACCCCGGACAAAGACCCTTCCCTACTCCTTGCCATTGACACAGATGCTTCCGGAAGGTTGCGGCACCATATCACCCACCCCACGCCGCAACATCCAACTGTAAGTGCTTCTCTAAACCTTTAATCAAGGCCGTGCTTTTATGTAAAAAGGGAAACTCTACCATACAACAACATTTCAAACATAAATCACTCATGTAAAATCTCTTTCCCACTGCAATCTGCCTTCAGCAACAAAAACTAGTTTGCATGTACATTTTATTCTAGAATTCAGCCTAAATAGAGGACATAACAATCACAAAAGACTTCTTAATGCATTTGTCTCTGATTAGAAGCATTGTTGATGAATAGAAGCTCTGAAACTTTAAAACAACATCATTTTCAATGAAACCTGAATTTTAGCTGGCTATTCTCTAAAATGTAGCTTTAAAGGATATGAATTCTCCGGTAATGCACCAGACACCAAAATACTTCCTTTAGATTACACTTCAGATACAATGTCTAGAAAGAGTTTATACTTCCAAGAAAGCCTTAACATTACTTTGGTTTGCCTTTCTTAATTTTTTAAAATAACATTTCAGAATTATATTACATGGTTTGTATGATTTTGCACTAGGAAGTTATGAGATGCAGATACTGCCAGAACCCAAGAATTCAAGTTAATTACATTCCACAGAAACACCTTCAACATCCAGCTAAGTTGCAGGCTGTCTCACACCAACAAAAACTGATTGATTTTGAAACATCAGCTGTGGTGCTAATGGTTGTTACAAAATGTCACAATGCAAATGCTATGCAGCTGGGGAACCTGAAATAAGAGAGCAGTGTTTGCATGCCAGTATGCTGCTGTACCTAGACAACTGACATTTTAACACTGATCAATTTTCTTCTGAAAAAAGTTGGGCTTTAACCTTTCACAGCACCTTACGAATCTCAAGTATTGCACAAAATTAATAAGCAATTTTTGCCAAGGCTTCTTTGGCTATTAAAAGTGATTTCGGCAGCAGTTACACTGAAATATGCTCAATAAAACTACACCAAATGTTGTTACGTCTATTCCACAACAACTGTTAACACATAACCTATATAACAGCAGTAATGATCTTTAAAACTAAAATGATGCAAAAGATGCTTTCAACATTATCAAACTTTTTTTAAAATGGGTCAATATAATTTAATACATAAAGCATTTAGATTACTTCCATCTAGTACAACCAAATTTATGGAAGAAAAGAAATAAATAATACAGACCAGCATTATGGAGATTCTAGAATAACTGTAACAATTCTGACATTTCTAAAGCAGAGGAAAAAAATTCCCTCTTGAATCTCTAGTGTATGGCATAAGTGTCAATATAAGGCTGAAGCTGGTTTTGTGGGTCTGCTTTTGTTTGGTTATTTAATTACATAAAACTCCCCACCAACTCCTCTCTCTCACATACACTCACCCCTTCACAGTAACACATACCAGCCAAAAGAAAATCACACAGAACACAAAGTGGTCTGTTATGTTTAAGGAAAGCAAATCAAAGACAGCAACTAACTTATTTAAAAACAAAACAAACAGAAAAAGAATTAAAGTTATATTATTAGCACTCTCATTTTCTTTTTTGGACTCTAAAAGGCAGGGCACAATAGTTATCAGTGTTGCTTAGATGCTGCATCTAAAAATTTAAAACCTATATACAAGTATAATTAAATCTAAATTATGTTGTAAAATATAAATTATAAATATTACATATATAATGCCTTTTTTTCATTTTGCCAGTTAATTCAAGCTGCCAAAAGGACAAATTTTCCATAAGAAAAGAAACAAATTGAGAGTTATGAAAAGTGTCCTAGCTAGCATGTCCTAGATATTTACCTAATACTTTAAGAACTCTGAAGAAACCAAATTCCACTAATTTCAGCTCAACATTTGTCAAATGGACTCAGAATAATAATTAATGTTTTCCTGAGGCACTGGGTTCTGAAAGTAATTTATTTATTTTTTCCATGTGGAAATGTCTAGGCTTTCATATTCACACTGAGGTATTAATAACATCTGGATTGAAGTCTCCTACTTAGTCTTTAAAGCAAAAAACAAGCAACCTTGTTTAATTGCTAAGCAAACTGTTGCTGGGTTTTGCAGCATTATTACTTGTGCATATAATCATTTCACTTGCATGTGAGGGTGACAGCATATAAATGAACTCTTCTCTTGAACTTCTTTGCATACTAAAATAAAGCTGAAGTTGAGTTATGAAGATGCTCGTTAGATATTTTCCCCCTAATATAAGTTACTGATTCCAACTTTCTTACAATACTGTACAGTGTGTTTCAGGCTTTAATAAGATGTAGATGGAAGCACATTTAGGAAGCTACCTTGTCAGCAAAATCCAAATCTTCTGTTAAATATTACTGCTTCCCATAGTTGTGAAGATTCTTCAGTGATTTTATCAACTGCTTCACCACTGACTTGGACTTTACAGAGAGCTTTCTCAACTTATAATTTAGTCCCCAGTCCTTTTTTTGTATCAACTTCCAGATACCTAGTGATTTTCAAACCAAATAAACAGTGTACTGGAACACTCACCTTCGCAGCTAGCATGGAAAATGAAATATTTTCCTTTATTTCACTATGAACTTCTGATTTCGTGCAAACAATTCTTCATCTCTTCATTACTGCTTACTATTCTTTGGCTGCATGCAGATCTTCTGTTTCTTTCTCTAGCATTATTTATGAACAGCAGTTTGTTGCTTCTCCAGTCCTCCCAGGTTCAGAGACTAAATGGTGATTCCAGTACTCCAAAGTCACCTGGAATATGTTCCTCAGTTCAACTATACAATGATGCTTTAATTAACATACATCCATGGAGCATTACTGAACTGGGAGAAGGTAACTCAGCAGTGATTTTCCCAAGGTCTTAATGTCATGATTTTAAAGTTTCACACACACACCCTGCCCCTTAGTCTTCATTCATGAGAAGGAAATTAAGAAAGCCAAAATCTCTTCATAAAATCTCTTCTTGGTAGAAGCTACTAGCCAGTATCACACAAGAAGCAATTGGTTAGAACATATGAAAGATTATTATTTAAAGACATTCAAAGTTACTGTTACAAACCATGGTAGGTGTTTCCCATCACAAACTTCATCACTGTGTTCCAAAACTGCTTTAAGAAAACCACATTAGCAGAAGTTCTCCGATGCTGAAGACTATATAGCCAAAAAGAGAAGAAACAACTCTCTGTATACCCATCCAATACTTGATTAAAAGCCCATTTTCCATAGCGATCATTACTACCACAGAGCTTCATCAATGTAGGCCATCATAAAACCTTCAGTTAAAAACTATTATGTATTTTATCTTTACAAACCCTATTACTAAAATCCTATGCAATACAGGAAATAAATGTCTGGTACTGTATAAAAATCAGTTACTATAAATTAGTTTTATTACAGAACTTCCGAAGAGATATTTAGATTTTAGAAGTAATAGGATTTTACTACTGGGAATCCATTATCTGTCCAGTTCTGGGCTCCCCACTTGCAAGAGAGATGGATATATCAGATAAAGACCAGCACAGGGCCACAAAGATGAAGGTACTGGAGCATCTGTTATGAGGAAAGACTGGAAGAGTTGGGACTGTTCAGCATGGAGGCGGGAAGGCTCTGGAGGATTCTACCAATGCATAGAAATACCTGAAGGGAGGGTGCCAAGAGGACAGAGCCAGGCTGCTTCCATGCATGACCAGTGACAGGACCAGATGAAACATGGACAACAAACTGAAGCACAGGAGTCCCATCTGAACATCAAGAAACACTGTCTGTATTATGTACTGTGTATTTGGTTTTCAACAACTGTGATTCACAATGTGGCCGAGGTTTGAAAGCACCTCTGAAGATCATCTGCCTCAGCCCCCCAGGTCAAGCAAGGTCACGTAAAGCTGTTTCAGCAGGACTGTCCAGTTAGGTTTTGAATATCTCCAAGGATGGAGACTCTGCAATCTCCCTGGGTAACCTGCTGAAAACCAAATACACAATACATAATACAGCCCACAATACAGTACCAAATATTTCTGAACTACTAGCCTTCCTGCTTTCCATACAAGAGCTTCCATTCTCTAAGTAGCCTCTAATGTCCACATTTTCCTTTTTTTGGAAACAAGATCATCTTACTCTTAGATTTCTTTCAGGGAAAAATTATTAACAAAACATCTTAAAACCACTTGTTCTTAGGGACCAGGATTACTTACTGACATTGACACTAATCAAGGCTGGGTTCTTATTCAGGCCTTAAACACTAAGATAGAGACACTAACATCTAAGGAATAAGGATACTATTGAGAAGCATTTTTCTTCGTTTAATGAGCTTCTCAGATCTCCATATATTTACTTTTTTCCCAAGACAAATTTACTAAACCATTTCAAATAAGTTTAAATAATCCTTAGGAATTCCATACCTGATCTTTCATAACAAACAACATAGAAACATTTTATTACAACAGCCTGGATTACACCAATCTCTTACTTTCAAAACTCAGAAGGCAGCATTTGAATTTCAACTGTTTTATTCTCTCAGTATGTAGTATTGCTTAAAACTAATAATTTGTTGCTAAAACTTAGAAAAATATCCATCCTTTAAAAGTAAAAAGGTATTTGGAATACTTTTGCTCAGTTGTGCATATTTAGCAACATTCATTACCTTTTTTTTAAGAAGCAAAATCAAATCTTGCCAGCCTTTGAAAAGGTTTTTGCCCCAGTTTCCCATATGTTCAAGTACCGATGATTACATTCTTATCTTTAGTGAGTAGAGCTAAAAACATGACAGGCACTCAAATTTCATACTGCTAAAACCCAGCATTAATCTGAGCCTACTTATCATCATTTTCCAACATTTTACTTCACCTCAACTCTCAACTGACAGTAACAGCAATGACACTTCCCAAGCATGAGTAAGAGTCAATGTTTAAATACTTTCTTTCCAAAACAGAAAAGGACATTCATATTAAGAAAAACTACCAGCAACTCCAACAACATATTAAGGAAAACTACTAGCAACTCCAACAACATGTAATGCTCTGATTTCCTTTTTTAAATGTTGATTATTTGCATTTACAATTATTACAAATATTTTACCTGTGAGTAAACAAATACACTCTGACATAAGAACACTTCCCCCAGGAGCAAATTTTGTGAAGCAGAAAACCACGCCTTCAAAAAAGCTACTTATTTAAAATAAATAAATATTGCTGCCTTAGAACTTAACTATGTGAGACCACAATTTGATCCATATTAAAGCCTGTGGCTCAGTGCCTTTCAGAGCAGAAGTGCACACAGAAGCTGCTAAAGTGAAGCCGAAGCTGGTGGCTTCAAGGCCCAGGGATGTTCTCCTTCCCAGCCCCTGGCAGCCAGGCTGCTGCCAGCCCCTGGCCCCAGCCAGGCTGATCATGTACTCCTCATACACACACACCATGCAGACACTGCTGGACACCTCAAGAACTCCACAAACACAAGAACAGGCACCACAGCCACACGGCACATGCACAGACAAACTACACAAGATGGGATGGGCTGCTCACATGTGTTGGCTGATTTCAGGTATATAAGCCTCTTGTAGCTGGCCACAAACAGTAGTCTCCCTAGAGGCTGCCTCTCAAACCCTCACTCTCACTCTGGACATCTTGGACACCAGATCCTCCAGCACCAATTCCCAAACCCTCTCCTCTCTCCAATATCTTGCCACCCCAGACTGACAGGCTCTGGCTCTCAGCCTTCTGAAACTACCCACCAGCTCCATGGGACTGAAGGTTGCTAGAACTACACACACAGAAAACAGAGAACAAGCTCAACCAGGAAAATATTTAGGAGTAGTGTTTAATATAGATCTTTTTATTAAGCTGTTACTGCAGTGATAAGGCATTGGGCACAAGTCATAGATTTCTTTCATTCCCTTTTCCTGCCATTGGCTCTTCTTTTAGATGATCCATAACCACTTATACACAATCTCACAAGTCTCCTCATATATCCCATAATAAATTTTCTCTTTTCCATGACACACATGAAATTCTTGTTTCCTGCAAGGCTTTGAGCTGCTTCCTCAATGGTCCATCAACCAATAGTCTGAAGTTAGAGTGATCCTGCTATCTATACTCATCTTTAAGTGTTAGAATTAATAATTTTTGCCCATCTTAGGCAATCTTACCACATTTAATAGAGACATAAAATCTGTAAGACACTAAGTCCTAACAAATTTCACAGTAAAATATTAGATGAGAGACACGATTATCTCTCAGAAAGCAAAACATTACAAAAAACAAACTGTTAGAACAGCAGAGACTCTACAAGGAAAACACGTTATGTTAGAGAATTTTCAGTTTTCAGTTTGTATTCAAACACCAAAATAATTGCAGGAAACCAGCCCCCTGCTCAACTAGCAATGTAACCAAAAAGATAAGTAGACAAACAGATAACAATTAACTGCTTACTGAGGTGTATGGACTACTTTTCAAGGACAGATTTCAACAATAGGATATTAGCAATAGTATTAGAACCATGTCTCTCATGGTTCTCAATAACCTTGAATTTTTTTCTGACTACTGGTCATCTGGAAGAATGTCTGGAAGCTGGTCCTATTAGCTAATACATCTGACTTACTGTGATATGACTAGTGAAATCATGAGACCCTGAACAAATGAATATACATGACTGCAGCACAAGGGTTGAGAAAGACTATGGAGTCCAGTAACCAAAAGTACAAGATTGAAAGACAGAAGTTGTGGTAAGGCAGATGAATGTGTAAAAAAATATCTAACCCAAATAAATGGTAAATCAGGTACTGCAACTGCATTTCAGAAGATAAGGTAGGCTACTTTACAGTAATGTCTTCTAATACAGGAGGAACTAAAAATGAGTTTTTATGAAGAATGTACTCTCCAAGCATTGGTATCCATTTTCTGAAGCAAGAACAACATATTGTTAGGCAAAACCTGTTAGCAAATATCCTTTGTATTCTTGTATCATTCTAACATTCTTCAAACCAGTTTATGGTCCATTGGGAGCCATGAAAATATATGATGGTATTGGCCAAGTGTCTGGCAACAGACAGCAGAAGTTTGGTTTCTCCTAAGTTACAGCGGCTCAGCACCCTCAGGGCAGAGAAACAGAGGATGTAATTAGTACTGGCAGAGGATCAGAGGCTGTAATCAGTAGTTCAAGTATTTATATTAGCCAAGGAACTCTTGCTGCTAGCATCAAATCTGTTTCACCATGGCTGCTGAGTAATTATAAAGCCCTAAAGGATGTCTAAGCTGCTCACAACTACTTGCAGCATGCTCAAACAGAAAATAACCCATGCAGAGGAAGAGTACATAATGTACATAAAGTACATTAAAAGCTACCTTCTACATAGTTCAGCAAAACCATTGTTAAATATAGTACTAAAGAAAATAAGGTCTGTGTACAATTAAAAGTTAGAAGTTACTAGATCCAAATACATATCATATCAGTCATGTTCTGCGTAGCTTATCAACACAGCAACAGAAACTAAAAATTTAAAAATCACTTGCTAATGATAGTCAACTTTCTAATTCTTTTGCAGATTGGTTTGGCATAACCCTTGAACACCAAAATGGCTCCAAAGCCCTCACTAAACTGTGACCAGGTGAAACTGAGTGACACTTTTTTATATATATATCCATTAGATACTTTCTTATTTCTTGAAATAGTTTTCACAAGTCCTATTAAGCATACTTCCTACAGCAGTCAACATATCACATCATCCCTATGACCATAAAAACACAGATTCCAAACCTACACTGTTCTTTAATTTTGCATTTTACAACATTTTCTCTAATGGTTACTGAAAATCATGTGAAAGCCCACTTCCATTTTGTATAAGAAAATTAGCTTCTTTTCAGACTAACTTGTGACTTCGCCATGACTAAGCCTGAATACTCAAGCAGAAGAAAAATTATCTGGGGCAATAAGGTCACCAAGGTTGGGAAAACCATATTGTTTCCATCTATGAGCAAGAGATAATGGAAGAGGTTAGGAAGAAGCAGAAAACAGTTCCCACAAAATGCCAGAGCAATCACAGTCACTCCACAGCCTGTACAGAACATTGTTTTAGAAAGCCAAGTTAAACGAGAAATTATTTCTCTAAAATATTATCTCTTGTCTTTAATGTCAACTCACTAAGTCAAAATAGAAGAACACATGCAACAAGACATATTTATTTTCCTTTATTCAAACTTTCTGCCCCTAGTGCCTTCAATAAGTGACAGAAAAAACTGTATATTATCCAAGTGTGCCTGGAAGCATAACTCAGAAAATAAGACTGACTTCATTTGTCCAGCTCTAGCTCTTTTGATGATACCAGTATACACAGGTAAAATGAGGAAAGCAGAAATGACTGGCATAAGCTTGCCCAAAAGACAACATCTGCCTCTTTCTTATGATTTAGGTACAGCCAGGATAAAACCAAGAAGAATGCATGAATGCTGAAGTCCAAGATAGTTGGAAAACCCCTCAATAAAGGGGTTTTTCTCAGACTTCTTAAGAAGTCTGAGACCCTCGTTGGGACCCCAAGAGGACACAGTCTTTGATTTGTACCCATAGGAAAAGATTCCAACACTCATAAATGAATTAAAAACGTCAAAAATATAAAATAAATTATAGTTTAGTTTATCACAGAGTGAAAAATTGTAGTTTTGAGTTTTGTAGTATAGAAGTAAATAGAAACAAGATGAAAGTTTTTAAGCAGTGACCAAGCTTCTTCTTTCTTTACTCCACCTTCTGCAGTGACGGTGGCACAAAAGCATTAGTAGAATAGACTTAAAGTAAGAAAAACATGTTAAAAAAGAAATAATAGTTATTAATACAAAATTATAAACATAGTACGTTTTAACAGTTAATTAAGTGAAAAGTCTTTAAAACAACACTACATTCTCCGTCTCGAGGTCTTGCAACTGCAAATTTAAAACGCTAAGCCCAAGTGTACGAGCAGCATTTGAAATCTAAAATAAGAACTTGAATAAACAAATTAGAAAACTAAAACTACAAGTCCAGTTCCTTTTTGTCTGGTATGAAACTTTAATAAAAGAAGAAAAATCCCTGTTTCAAAGGCCCAAACCTGTCAGATGAACTCATAAGAGCTTTACATTCTTATAACATTTGGGCCAAAATGCAAAACAATGACAGCACCTCAGGTAACAGCAGGTGGGCTTTAGATACAGAGAAGGTCAAAAAGACATCATCAAGGAGGCCACTGACAGCTTAAGCCAAGTGTCTAAATAAGAATGCAACAAATAAAAAATAATAGTCCTGAATACAGGAGGTGACTCAGCCGTGAACATTCACCACTGCAAAAGGCTGAGCCCATGAGGGAACCACTATGCATAGAAGCCAAGGCACCAGCCAAGACCTGATCCTTGCTGGGAGTGCCCTGTTCAGTCCATGGTAACAGTCACAGCTTGACTAAAGGAGACTTGTTTGATGGGACTCACTTTTCTTCACAGAATGGGAGAGCTGGTCATAGAAGCACTTGGTGGGTAGATCTTGGCTAAGGGCCAAACTACCACCCAACCATTTGCATACTACCCCTCCTCAACAGGAAGGTGGGAGAAAATAGATCTACAAATCCATGGATCGCTCATCAATTGCCATTATGGGCAAAACAGACTCAACCAGGGGAAAAGTTAATGTATTGACAATTAAAATAGATCTGGATGGTGGAAAACAAAGACAAAAAAACAAAATACAACCTTACTTTGACCCTCCTCTCTTCCCAGGCTCAGTTTCACTCCTGTATTCCAAATTTCATTACCCAGCCCTATCAAGCGGTATAGGATGAATGGAAAATTAAGAGAGTAAATCAAAAACAGTGTGCAGAGTTTTAAGAGACTGCAATGTTCTTAAATGCATGCTCAAAAAGGCATACTAAATTGTCGTGCAGGTTTGTCAATCACCTTTTTTGTTTTTAATTAGTCAATGAATTTATCTTTTACTATATTTTTCAATGAAGTAATACATATATAAACAAAAAGTACAGAAAACTTACTACCAGTGAAGCAGTATTAAAGATTATTGGCTTTCTTGTAACATCTAGCAAGAGGTTGTTTTCTCCCAAGGCCAAATACCTCTCCTTTTCATAAAGAGCCACTTCAGCTCTGTCTCTGACATCCACTGCCACTTCAGTTACTCTTCACTGAATGTCATATCTGTAAAGTACTCCAGACGAAGAAGGCAATGTGTACATGAACTATATAATTTTATTTGCCTGAGACAGTCTGCAACTTGGATAAAGACAAGGATAACAATTTTCACCAAACCAGTCCCCCTTTATATACAGCACAAAGTGATCTTGTATGGAAGCATTTGCCTTGCTATTGAACTGACAATTGCTAAAGCACTTTTGAACAGTCCCAAGCTACCATGGGACAGATCAGTATTTTTCAGGAACATCACCACTATGGAAATACAACTGCATAGTAAGACATGCCAACCTTGCACCAAACAAGCATCAAAGAGACCAAAAGAGATGAGAGAGAACAAAAGCAGCATGCAAGGAAAGTCACAAAATTCCATCAGGGCTTCTGGGTAGAAACAGATGATAGAACACAAGTTATACAAGCTAAACAGTCAAGTCTAGGTGCAACCAAATTTAAAATAAAAACCAAGACAGTCTCCATAAAACATCACTGCTTAACTCAACCATTACATTCCAAAACTTAAAAACATCTCAAGTACTTTTAGAACCAAAACACAGCAAATATGTTTAAAATAACATGCTTAATTTTTGCCTATACTCCGAAACAAGATTCTGTCAATTCCCATATGTGTTTGCAATAAAAATCCAACTATTTTTCACATAGTGCTAATGGTTAACCAAGTACACAAACACACCCACCAAAAAACCAACCAACAACATTTGTGGGGCCTTATAATTTAATGCTGCATAACCAGATCCTAAGAGTTGATTAAACTATATTTTCAATTCAACACAGTACACAAGTGTATACAGCACTGCTATTCTGACTGAAACTTCACAAACAAGGCTTAAAATTGCAGGTCCAGGAAAAACACAGAAAATAATTTTTACTGTGAAGGTATCACTAACAGGGTTAGGATTTATAAAGTCAGATCTCTACTACTCAGGAAATACTATGCCTCTTATTATTTTTATTATTTTGAGAAAGATCATTGCAAACGGCAGAAGGAAATGTTGTTACAGGAGAAAAACAACAAAACTGAGCTATATAGGAATCACTGCTTACAGACAAATTATGTCAGAAAATGTGTCAAATATTTTTCAAAGCTATTTTATTGTTTTATCTTGCTGCAAGAGCAGACAACCACAGAAGCATTCCAAACTGATATATTTTTTTTTACGCAAGCCTCTATTTCTTAATTAGTTTACCAGCTAGAACAGATAGTAACAGAGTTTCAGCTTGTTCCTGACATGTGAGACAACCTAAACTTATATTGCCATTTAAATCAGGGATATATGAGCTAAAGTAGAAGCAAATCTGAACTATGTTTGCACTATATTTAAGTTCACATGCAGAAAAGCCATAATATGTAGAATGGTTTTCAGAATATACTTGCCTCCACTTGTACTAAACACCCAGAGCTTTCACTAGAGATACCACCACAAATCCTAAGGATAAAAGCATTATGTTAACATGGTACTCTACCTTTGTTACCACTTTCTTCTACTTCTCAGAGTTATCAGTCATAGCTTGGCATAACACAGATATGGTGTGGAAGGTAACAGAGCCATATGTCACTCTCTGCAGTGAGCTGCACAGTTATCACCTAGCATACCTGTTTTTTAAGGCTGTGGCTCTGCAAAGAGTAAGTAAGTAGTTTGTTTGTTTACTTTTATTGTAGCCTATAGTAGAATTGTGCTTTGGTTTTTTTAAGCTTGCTGCAGAATTGGATTTGTTGCCAGGCAGGAAGCACACAACTCAACATAAGCTAGATCTGACAATGAAGAGAATTCAACTATAACACAAGTCTGGGAGGAATAAGACCGTAAGATGCTTCATCTTCTCCTTGAAAATTTTAGACATAACCTTGAGATATTAGCTAAAACCTGAAATACATCTTTTCTACAAGGAACCTGACATGCAATTTCATAACCGTGCTGACAAAAATAACAATCTGGGACTGAAGTTCTGTGCCACTGAGGCTCCAGAGCACCAGGAATAGGCTGTACTCTTACAATACTGAATGCAGGACAATGCTCTAAATGTCCTGCTAGTAAAATGGTATCTAAAGAGATCCAATACACAATATTTGCAGGAAAAAATCAAACACATACAGAGTTCTTAAACTAGAATAAGTAACTAAACCAGTTAATTAGTAACAGTTTTCTGCTTTTTTGGTAAATCCAAATAGCATTATTTTCCACGATCAACAGTAGCTGGTAAAAAAATATTCAGCGACAAAGAACCATCCATCTTTTAAAGATGACAAAAAGCTTTTGACATAGATTCTTTAAAAAGGAACATATGCACATTTAGTAAGAATACAATGACATCAGGAAGAAAATTAACTAAGACACTAAAAAAAAAAAATAAGAACAAGGAACTGACCATAGAAATCAATTGTAAGCAGTCTCAACAATAAATAACAAGAAAAATGTAATTGCTCGTTTATGGTCAGATACTTGGTTTAGGTGATGCTAAATCTTATGGAATGAAGTCTATGACTGAAAGATTAACCTGTATAGTCCTAACATCAGGGACAAAACAAAATATTACCTAAGACTCTGAAAACTTTGAATGCACCACACGTTAAAAGATTGAGCTACAGATCACAAATATACAGTGAATGTAAAACACTATGAATGACATGCAGATTCACAGTGAATGACATGAGCATACTGTTAAGACATACACAGAATTTTTAAGTGTTGATTATGTCTTAACTTTTGCTTATCAGTTCATACTGACAGATACAGGTAAATTAATCACAGAAGTAAAAATTAATGACGTTTTGTGAAATGCTTATTTGCATTTGGTGCATACCAAGGGAGTAAAACCAACCTCATTTACATACATTCTGCATCAGTCCGAACAGAACCCAAGTTCCTTTAGAATCGAGAGCTCAGTCCCAGGGCTCGCACAGAGGACACGGCTGTGCACAGCGGAGGCTGGAGAACGCTGTGGCAGCGCTCCCTCCGCCGGCCGCGCCCGGGCGGTGCAGCCGCAGCCTGGCCCCGCGGAGCTCCCGGGCACACCGCCCCGCAGGGAAAGCGCTTCGGCAGCTGCAGCCTAAGCCAGACCAGGCGCAGGGGCAGGCTCCCAGACCTCACCGCATCACCTGTGTGCTGGCCAGAACTAAAACTGCCACCGTAGCTCATAAAGAGAGTCGGCACACAAAACACGGAACTGATAAAGCTACCCCAGACTCCACACCCGGTGGGCAAAATGTCCAGCTGGACTATACGATGTAAATTGTGGAACTGCAGCAGCCTGGAGAGAAAATTCATACAAAGCATTTGATTTTTAATATTTTGTCTGAGCTTGCTTTTCTGAAGGTGAAAGTTTCCTTGAATTCAAGCCCAACACAGAAAACAATTCACAGAGCTCACTTTAAAGAGCTTAATAAAGACTTCAGGAGGCAAAAAAATCTAACTTGAAAACTGACAGAATAACCCAAAAGTATTTTGAATTTCCCACAGTTTGCCTTTTGAATCCTGCAAATATAGGAAACCTTCAAGTACAATTATGCAGACACTGAAATATAATTGCTATAGCATTTCCAAGAAATATTAAAAGTGCATAGTTTAATTATGTTTGCTAAGCGATAGGGACACAGTAAACATAGAAAGGAATATTACACATTGACTTTCCGAATTTCCAAAAGTAAATAGAAATCAATTAGATCTTAATTATTTTAGCTTCTAAGAGTAATGTCACCAATTAGAGACGAATGCAAGTTTGAGAGCAATTCTAACCTTCACATTTTTCTCTCATCTTTACTGATAAATTTTCAGACATTTAAGCCTTAAAAAGATTATTTAAGGAAGCAAAAAACTACCAAGTAGTCTAAAAGGATTGAGTAAGGAATCTACCAAGAAATGTCCTTGCATGTCTGTGAAACCTGATGGGATGTACCTTAGAGAGCTGAAGTATTGAACCCACTCTCCCTCCACTGCTGGAAGGCCACTCTTACCAGTAGTGGCTCCTGATGACTTAGAGGCAAGTCCCACATCCATCTTCTGATGGAGCATTGAGGATAAGTGGGGGACAACAGGCCAGACAGTCTTACTTCAGACCTGGGGAAAGTCACAGACCTTAGCATTGCCCCCAAACTAGACATAACATTCTAGGTGTGATCTAACAAGTGTAAAGTAAAGGGGGAATTCCTTCTCTCTACCTACTTATTACACTTCTGTTGATACATCCCAAGGTACTGTTAACCTTCTCTGCTGCCAGGGCACTTTGCTGGCATACAGTGAGCCTACTGTCTGCTTAGATGTGAACTACACTAAATCCAAACTGCAAAGCTTGTACTAGAAGTTTAACAGCATCACATAATCCCATTGTGGTTGCTTTTGCTATGCTATTTAAGTGGCTGAAGGAACACACATCAGGGGCCAGGGAAATTCTTGGTGACTTAGATTTTAACTGTCCTACCCAACATTCAGAAAAAAAAAAATTAAGGAAAAATGTTGAGGAACTAACCATGAGCTCAAGTAATCCCTTGTCAGATGAGAGTATGTTATCATTTGCTATACAAAGTATTACATTTCTAGGGTGAACCATGTCTTAAAAATAATTTTTTAAAAAACCAACTACACAAAAACAAAAGCTGCTTCTTTTCCTGAGGTTCTCCGTGGCTTCTAGACACTGTCACAGAGGCAAAGAACACTATGAAAGAAAATAAAATGGATTTCTTTTTTTCAAATATCTCATATCCTTCTCCTGCTTGTAATAGCATTCCAGTCTGGGGAAAAGCTGTCCACTTGAAAGAAGTGCTCACAATGACCCTCATACAGCTTCTGCATAGATTTGCCAGCAGTGCTGGCAGAGTGCCCCGTGCCAAGCAGGACAGGAGCTTTCATCCTCCACGACTCCACATCTACTTCTTAATCCCTTAGCAGCAGAGCACAGGTGTATGCTCATGCTCTGTATGAGGCATTCTCCCTTGCAACAAGTGAATTCAAGCAACCCTCACCACCCATGAAAAAATCCAACTCTTTTAACAGCCAAGTACTTCATTTCACAAGAATTACCCATTATCTTGGAACAATTATAAATTCCCGAAGTCACAGATCTAAACACAATGGTGGTTTGAAAAACATGCAGCTTGGAGGAATTCTTTATTATTGCCTCTCTAATTATTAATTCAGTCATCTCTGTTCTTCTTGCAGGCTCTAACAGGATTATCCTATGACAAAAAAAAAATATATAGATGAATAGAAGCGTCTAACAGTTTTCCAGTAGAAAGGGTATTAATAATGAAAATCAGGGATTATTCCCCAGCCTAAATTTTGGCAAAAGAACATCATCAGATGATCCACTATACTCGTCTCCTCATTCCTCCTGAAATAACCTAAGATCAGAAGTCCAACTGGACTTGCTATTTAAAACTGGTTAGTCTAAAATTGGCTAGTTGTACTATGAGTGATAAAAGTACTGAGAGGGAAGAAACAGAAGGTAACTACAGGCAACAAGACGCCTGCTTTCCAAAGCCTTTTGTTTCTTATACAGGAACATCAAAGAACTTACCAAATTTAAAAGCCGATTACTCCAATATTTTCATTTGTTCAGTAAAAACTATCTAGAGAAAGAATTTCAGTAAAGTTTAGAAGCATAAATCAAAATAAATAGTGTAATTTGCCTCTGAAATCACACTTATTAAAATATCTAACAGCAAAGTGTATTGTGTCTTACAGATAAAAGACTGATTTTAAATTTAAACATTCATAATTTAATTAATAAATTAATTCATAGCTCTTATTTTTTTGTTTACATCCTCCTATTACATTTCTTTTACTTACTTGCTCATGCCATATGAGATACCATCAACTTTTATTGAAAAACAGGTATTTGCTTTCTGTCACAAAGGGGTGTCACATGCCTAGCATTCTACAATAGTGCCTAGGAGACCAAACTCTTCCAAAAATTACTTTAAAAGCCTGTCATCTGGAGTAAGAAGTGATTAATAGTTTTATTCATTCGCTTTGACAACTGGTAGCATTTTACTCGCTTTGAAACAAAGTAATTCTACATTTCCACCATCCCTAAAGAGGATTCTCCTGATTCACACTTCAGTTTTAGAGAGGGTAAAGGGCAGTGTGTTGGGATTTCCACATTTTTTAAATTCATTTTTACTGTCTGTAAATCAGTAGGATGGAGTAAAAAGAAACAAATAATGTTTGGGATTAAGAAATCTGGTAACAGAACAACCAACCTTCACCTCACTTTGGCATCATACCTTCAAAAATAACAGGGAAAACTCATGGGTTTTTCTATTACTTAAAAGCTCTAAGCAGTACATCCAAATTTAATCCATTTTTTTCATGTGTACATATATAAACAAAGGCTAAAGTCATTAATAAACCATGTCACTTTGCTTAACTTGTGACAGATGGTAATAAAAAAGACCTTTGCTTTCTGTTATTTGTTCAAGACTACGATTTATTTAAATTAAACATCAATCCTTACAAACAGAAAAATACTAGTATTTACATGAAAAGGAATTTGTTTACATAAATACAGAAAAAAAATAGCTAAAAAGACTTTTCACAAGCTACATGTAAATTGGAACTGAGTATCTTCATTGGTCTGTCTTTCCCTGATACTTCAATTTACTGTCTGCCTTTCTACAGCTCAGACACTGAACAGCTAATTCAGTTTCCTTGCAAAAATCTACAGAGAACATGCAAGATTTTAAAAAATTTCACACAGAACTGGAGACTTCCAAATACATCATCACCTTCCAAAATGCATTTTTACAACAAAATGTCTATATTATAGTACTTTACTGCCTCCTCCCTCAGACAGATGATGTATCATCAGACCAATGAGATGATACAAAACATTTATGCATTTTGCCACTTGGCACACTACCAAATGCACATAACTCACTTGTGGAATAACCCAGCAGGAAATTCAACCAAAAGAATCAACTGACCATTCGGAATCAGATGAGCATAAAACAGTGATTTCCCTACTTTAAAAAATCACTGCAGTCAAAATATTCAGGGACACAGCAGCACTCTCCTGAGGCAGGTACGTCGATGGCCACTAGAAGGAAAGGGATGATCCAGTGCGAGCCCAGCAGCAGAGCACCTGATGCTTTCCTGGAGATTATTGTCCAAATAATCCAAGTCATTATCCAAGTAGGGATCTGCTTCTTTTCAAGCCAGAGGTGCAAAATGAAGTCACAGCTGGGAAGGGAGGGGGGCAGGATTCAACAACAGACCCAATGCTACTACAGCCAAGCTTAACTACTCCAGCTTCTATTTGCAGCCTAATTAAATCATGTTTCTAATATTTCAGGAAGACAGCACACCAAGAATTCTAGTGATAGTCTGTACAGACTGTCCATAAGACACCAGGGCATGATTTTATTATAAAAATTCTGCTAAAATATACTGCCTCTGAAACATAACCTGCTTTCCTATTACTAGGAAAAAGTTATTACAACAAATAATCTTCATTTACAAGAACTACAAAAAAGTCCACTTCCTTTCTAGCATAGGTATGCAAATTAGCAATTAATTGAAGAAGTAATACATTAACAGATGAAATATCCTTTGGGAAAGTGCAATAAAATGGAAAGTCAAACAATGAGACCACCCAGAAATCAGCTGCAGCAATACTGACAGTGACTAGCATTTCTAAAAATACTCACTTCATCTCTATTTAAAAGCTTGAAAATAAGTATTCAGTGAGTTCAAAAAGCATATTGCTGCCTTTTTCTTTAAAAAGAGTTCAAAACACTTGAGTTGTGTAATCAGTAAAATTAGTGACGCTTTTTAAAATTAGTTTTACAGTAGAATTTCTTTTAGATACATCTTGGCAAAGGCACTGCTGAAATAAAACTTGTGCATACTTTACTCTGACACTCACAGCTTCAAGGAGTGCTCCAGCCTCTAAAAAGATTCTCTATGTTAATAGACCAAGACCTGATATGACTACCAGGTGTTCAATTTATTTCATGTCTGATTTTGATCTGCTGACAGTCATTTCCCATTTTTCCTTCTGACTGAAAAAAGGATTTAAGATTCAGTCCTTGCCCAAAGGTCAGCCCATCTTTATCATTAGTAGGAATGACAATGAACATGTTAATTAAGTCAGATGTGCAATGTACATTAGGATATTATAACACTGTACTCAGGAGAACAGCCATTCTCCATATTTCACTGCAAAACGTGTGACAAAAAAAACCCTCATGTAAGTGGAGAAGTAGTCATCACAATTTTTAGTGATTCAACCCATTTCTTTTTGCCTGCTCCATAAACTTGCTAAGCCAGAGTATAGTGGATGAAATTAACTCCAGGTAGATACTTCTACAACTCTCACATAGCAACTGGCTGTGGGTGACAGGCTGCCATAAGAAAATAATCAGGAAAAATGCAAATTTGTAACACAGTGTCATCCTGAGATACAGACTTTTGTTTACTCACCAACTGCATATGCCATGACAGCTCTTTCTCACTGACTGAAGTGCTTAAATTCATTCTTAAATTACTGTTACCAGCATATTGATAAATGACATTTAATAGGTGTCATATTAACTGATGAGTTTCCAGGTTATCACATCTATCACACAACATAGAAATAAAATTGTACTTGCAACTAATATATTAAATTCTATTTTTTTTCCTGAAATTTAGGAAACTGGGCTAACTGAAATCCCAGAACTGGGCCCAATACTGAGCCCTTGGAAGCACCACTAGTGGCCAGACACCAACCAAATGTGACCCCATTCAACATTAACTTACTTAGTTAACATTCAACATTAACTCATTTAGTTAAGGAAGCCTTCCACATGCTTCAAATCTTCTTTTGTTAGCTTGACTATCATGAAATATGTACATGGATTGAAGCATTTTCGTACAAATCAAAGCAGACAGGACTGTGTACAAAGACCACAGCAACTGTTGATGCTGCAAATTTAGTACTTAACAAAATCTTATACTCGGTAGGTGCAAGGAGTCAAGAGAAGAAATAGAAAGAAAAAAATATTGAACACAGTCAAATTTCATTTAGCCTCCTAATAGTATTCATAATTACTTTATGATAGCAATCTATGTGATCTCTAGAAGGAACACATGATTGATTAGTAGAGGATATAAAACACTGAAGGATGTTTTTTAGAAAACAGACAGCAATGAGACAATGGCCAAAGAAAAGTCCAGTAACAATTCCACATACAAGCTTCAGTCTTCTTTTGACACACAAACTCTAAATAATTTCCCTGAATATCACTTCTCCCACTCAAAATATCACCATTTTATTCAGATGACCTGTGCCTTAGACAATGACCTTGTAAGACTTTGAAATGAAGATCAGCTGCTTCTCTGCAAAATTCTCATTGCAAACTTTACCTGAGAGATTCAGAGGACAAACTCATTGTAATCACGTTTTACCTTAGACTTTACTAACCTTGTATGTGCACATTATAAAAATCATCCATTTATGTTACAGTGAATTACTTTAAGTTAACACTGGGAACACAACACCTGAAATGAATTTCAAGTGACAAGAGCATCATCAATCATACTTTCTCAACATTAATGCCACCACATAAAGCCTTGTGCTCCACTGCTTAAAAACGTAGGTGTTTTAGGAAGAAAATGTTTCACAGATGGTCCTATATATACTGATATTTTTCCTGAATTTGGAGGTTTTTTGTACTTATAGCATAAATCAACCAAAATAGCATATTTATTTGACTAGTATTTCATTTTAAAAGACAAATCATTACAAATATTAGTAATGCAACTTATTTGATCCTGAATCAAATGTCAAATCAGGAAAAGAATCAAGAAAAAATAAACAAAATTAGGGAACACCAGTGAGGTCTTCCCTTTGCAATGAGTCCTCAAAACCCAACAACTTTATTTGTAGACATTTTGTCAGATTACACAAGACCATATTTCAAAATAAAAAAGTGCAGGTATTAAATTAGGAAGAAAAAGGTTCTATCAAGATTGTATGTATTAATATTGGAATCAATTTCTTATGGCACCAATTAGTGCTATTTCTAGGATAAATTTAATTTGCAAACAGTAAGATCTTATATAATTTTCTGACAAAGTGTTTTCACAAAAGCAACTTTTTTGCAGTAATTCAGAGACCAGCCAAGTTATTACTTCAATTGCTAGGCAAAAAAAACCAGCAGGATTTAAATACAAATAAGATAAATCTATGGCTCAGTTATGCTAGCATAGATGATTACAAGTCTTTATAAAATAAACTGTTCAACACACCATAAAAGCACTCACACAGCAGGAATATTTACACATTCTCAAGCATCAGCTTATGTCTTCAAAATACATTGTTCAAATAGCACTAAAACTTTAGGAAAAAGCATTTTCGGAATGTAATGTTCATTAAGGTAAAATGACATAAAGATTCAATCTATTTGATTCAAACACTACTGGAGGCATCCCAGTCAGAGCCAGGTTTTCCAGTACCTAGGATCCCTGCATCTTGAATTTATTGGGGAGCTGTTTCTGAGGAAGAGCCTAGGAAACACAGATGCTAACATGACTGTGTGAGCTGGAACCAGAGTGCTGAGCCTCCTTTACACCAGTATCCAACCTCTGCAGAACTACAAGCCTCATGACAAAATATTAGAAGAACAGCCATACATAACTCAGCCCAACCTAAGGGCTGATAAAGACAGGGAGATTGATAAACAATTACCACTGCAAGCGAAACAGACTCAATGTGGGGGAAATTAATATAATTTACTGTCAATTAGACTCAGGTAGAGGGGAGCAGAGACAAAAAAGATGACACCTTTGCTTCCCTCTCTCATCAGCTGCACTGTGCTCCTTCACCCAAGATTCACACACCTCCCACCCAGTGCAGCAGGGGGTGGACAAGGGCAGCTGTGATGGGTCCAGAACAGCTCCTCTCCACAGCTCCTGCCTGCTCACAATTCCCCCTGCTCTGAAATGGGCTTTCTCCCATGGGATGATGTCCTTCAGGAAAACAAAAATGCTTAAGAATGGGTTCTCCATAGGCTGTGGTTCCTTCAGGAACTCTCCACCTGCTTCAGCATTGGTTCCTCCTTCTGTTCTGTATCTGCATGTCAACTGCTTCTTCCATCTTCGCCCCTGCTCCATCTTCTTCCCCCTTTTGCCCCACTTCAGATTTCTGTGGAGCAATCCTCTTTTGTGCACTACTGAGTCCAACACAGATCTGATATGGGTCTGTGGGTCTGAGCCATGACACTAAGCTGAATCTTCTGATTTTTTTTTAAATAATCAAAATTTAAAACTATTTTCCTTTCCTAAAATATGAGATGCATAATTTTGTATGTTAGCATAAACACAGTGAAACCCTCATGAATAAAACATTAAGCAAACTTCTATGAATTTAAATTGTGTTAAGTTATAAAACAATTGTAGAGCTAACATTACAGCTCAATGTTACAGAAAATGTTGAAGCTTTCTACAGTTTAATCATCATTAATGGCACAAGGAAATTATTTACTATCAAATGGGTCAGAGAACACATAAAAAAGGCCTTTGCAGAATTGATTTTGCACATAAAATTAACGTCTTCAGTTGTGCTTGGAACTGCCAAGAAGGCTTGACTAATACCAATTCCCCTTATTATAAAGCCTCAAGAAATAGCCACAGTTGGGATGTCAAACTTGTTTTTAAATGATGAAAGAGAACATCTGAGTGCTTCATGGGCTTGACTAGTAAGCGATTAAAGCATAACTGACTGAACTGAATTTCTGCCAGTGTCAACATAAAACTTTTTTTAAAAGTCAGTGCTATGAATTATTTACTGTTCTCTCAAAGCTTGGTGTCAACACATCAATTCACTCTCATTCTGTTCCTCCCTTACAACCCCAATTAGAATCACTCTAACATGCAGGATTGTGACATACATCTGCAATGTACTGAGCAATGTAACAAGGCTAGGCAACTACCCAAATTATTCAGTGCTTTGGAGACCCAGGAAGATCATGTTTAGTACAAGCACATTCCCATAAGGCATAAAATTTCAGAACACCAGGGTAGGCCTTCATCATAGTATCACTCTGTGTAGGCATAACTCTTTCCAAAAACCTGTGCATGTGACTACTTGGAGTAGCACCAAATAAGCTCCAAGAAACAAGCAAAACATACAGCAAGTACAAATAATCAACAATACTGCACAAACAACCCATGCTGGAAAACTATACTGCTTTAATATTGAAGAACTGCACCACTAATGAGAGCTGTAAGATATACCTATAATCAGGGTATTTTGTCTGTTAGAAGTATACAGTAGACTGTCAAAACCAGAAGTATTGCCCAAAGTCACAGAACCACAGATTCAATTATGTTACAAAACACCTGGGAGATCATTAAGTCCAACCTATGACCAAAAACCACCTTGTCAAACAGACCATGGCACTGAGTGCCACAGTCAGTCTTCCCTTAAACACCTCCAGGGACAGTGACTCCACAGCCTCCCTGGGTAGCCCATTCCAATATCTAATCACACCTTCTGTGAAGAAATTCCTCCTGCTGTCCAACCTGAACTTCCCCTGGTACAGCTGGAGGCTATGTCTCCTCATCCTGTCACTAACTGCCTAGGAGCAGAGACCAACCCCCACGTTGTTACAACCTTCTTTCAGGAAGTTGTAGAGAATGATAAGCTTTCCCCTGACCTTCCGTTTCTTCAGGTTAAACAATCCCAGCTCCCTCAGCCATTCCTGATTCCACTTGTGCTTCAGATCCTTCACCAGCTCTGTTGACCTTCTCTGTTGTTGACCCTCCAGCCCCTCAATATCTTTCCAGCAGTGAGGGGCCCAGACACAGCACTCAAGGTGTGGCCTAACCAGGGCTGAGTACAGGGGGACAATCTCTGCCCTGGTCCTGCTGGCCACACTATTGCTGATACAGGCCAGGATGCCACTGGGCTTCTCGGCCACCTGGGCACACACTGGATCATGTTCAGCTGCTGTAGAACAGCACCCCCAGGTCCTTTCCCATCCGGCAGCTTTCCAGCCACCCTGCCCCCAGCATGTGGCACTGCCTGGGGTTGTTGTGACCCAAGCATAGGATCCTGCACTTGGCTTTGTTGAACCTCATACCACTCATCTCCACCCATCAATCCAGCCTGTCCAGATCCGTCTGCAGAGCCTTCCTACACTTCAGCAGATCACACTCCAACTCAACTTGGTGCCATTGATGAATTCACTAAGAGTACACTCAATTCCCTCCTCTGGATAATCAATGATGATGGTTAAACAGGACTGGGCCCAATACTGAGCCCTGGGAAGCACCACTAGTGGCCAGACACCAACCAAATGTGACCCCATTCACCACCACATTTGAGGCCTGGCCATCCAGACAACATTTACCCTAGTGAAGTCAAAATATTTAACAGAAGAGAAAATTTTTAACCTAATTTTACACACGTCTTCTTCAAAAACAGCATTCAAGCCTAATTCAGATTATCACACCATTACAGTCTTTAATTCTCAAATTCTAATACAAGGACTGTCCACTAGAAAGTGCTGAGAACAAAGTGTAAATAGTCAGATACTGCAAAACCACTAAAACATACTCCTGAAAGAACATACACATAATGCTTACCAAAGTGGTAATGTTATCAAATACATTCATTAAGAGACAAATTAAGTAACAAAACAGGTGATGATGTTCAAGGCTTTATTCTTAATTAAGTCTGGCCATGATGCACAACTTCTGTGCAAAGTCATGAAGACCTCTATATTGCCAGAGTGCCTAAAATGAAACACATTTCTGTTGCCTGAGTTCTCCTTTGCAGCAGACACAAAAAAGCATCCATGTCCTACAAAAGCACAGCTAAAGCAGCTATACGTGCAGAACTCGGGCCTAGATCAAATAGTATTTCTACAACTACTTTTCACAAACAATACTGGAATTATTGTGTCGTAACTTCTGCCTCTTCAGTCCAGATAAGGCTGAGGAAAATTGTTAAGATTATCCTCTGGATTTATATATATACAATCCTTTCTTTAGATGTGTATTCTTACAGTTTCACTGAAATGTAATTGATGTTTATGGTTTTGTTTCAGTAAAAACTACACTAAGTATCCAGCTACCAAGTACCCCACTTCAGTTAAGCCTCTGGTGTAACAGAGTTAATATTAGACTGATCTCTGTAAAACATGCTGGAACTTCAGCCTTCATTTCCAAAGATTCAAACTAACTATATTCCCAGCATCTCTCAGCAGTGCACTATGCTGGCTAAAATTAACTGAAACAGTCTACTAAACACAGTTTCTCAAACTAAATTAGTAATCACCCCCCCCAAGTTCAATTAGGAGCTTTGGAACAGGACAGAAATCATTAATCTTTTATTCCTTACCTAGAAAACAAGGTGAACTTTAATAAACAAAGCTTACGTATTAAAAAGACTAATGCAAACCTGAAGCACTGCACTAACTTCAAATACAGCAGTTCTGTAGAAGATTGTTTTCCTAGGTCATGAGTGTTCAAATTTCTAAACCATGACTAAAAAGTATAACATAAAGAAGTACTTCTTTCCTATAAAGCAGCTACTGGCTTTAAGAAAGTAATCCGAGTGACATGAATAATATGCAAAATGGCGTGTGTGTTCTCAGATTTCTGCTCAAACTAAGAAATCAGGGACTACTCATTGCAGTTCTTACTGTTTTTCAGACTTCTCAGCTATTCACACAAGATGCAGACTCCAGAAGTCCACAAAGCTTCTCAAAAGTATTTTGAATAGATGCAGATAATCTGCATATTTAGCCACATTTCTGCAGAATACACTCTTTTTTTTTTTTAATCCCACACAAGTGTTATCAGCTTTCAGCAAGAATATTATGCACCAACTCGAATACAGATATCTCTAGTTGCAGTTGTATTAAAGAGTTCTAATGAAAATGTTCTCATAAGACTATCACAATTTTCACTGTACATTAAATAATTCCACAGACTCTGGTTACATTCAGAATTTATACCATTCCAGTATGCTAATTTTCTGATTTGTTAAAGGAATGCATTTTTACTTCCCACTGTTTGCTTACTAAATGTTTGTGCTCAACCTTGGTATTAATGTAACATAACAATACAAGGCTTTGAAAACATTTTTAAAAAGCACTGCAAACTGCCTTCACATGATTCAATGCTGCATTTTCTAGCACTAAAATTTTGTGCATTCGGCATGATCACCCACCTGCAAGCCCTGTGAAGAGTCTGATATTGTAAAAAAAGCAATTCCTGAGTTGATCACTGAATTAGTAACAGAAGGACATTCACATACAGTGTTTACCATAGAGGTCCTAACTAGATGTGATACCTCAAATATTCATACAACAAAAACTTTCGTTTTGCCTGATGTATTCTGGCTTATCCTCATTTCAGTTCACAGAATATTCTGAGCTAAAAGGGATGCAAAAGGACCATCAAGTCCAACTCTTAAGTGGGTGACCAGTACAGAGATTGAACTCATGACTTTGACATTATTAGCACCATGCTCTAACCAAATGAGCTAATCTCAGTTCTTACGAACAACAAAGAGAAAAAAACCCAACAACAATTTTACTTGTTCCAACAAAAAACTGCTGTAAAATGTTGTGGGAGAAAAGATACATACAAGTAGAAAAAACAGTTGTGTGCATAGGGATAACATGTTGAATGAAAAGGCAGAGTTACCATCTCTGTGAGAAACAATTTTTAAAATCCTACAGCACAAATTTCTTTAGAATGCACTTCATTTGAAATTAATGTACACTCAGCTCACAATGAACTTTTTACTGCTGCCAGTACTTGTAGTAAGGTTTCTGGTATTCTCCAGATGGAAGCATATAAATTTAAAAACCAAAAAGGCTATTGCTCAAGAGCATCACCAAACAATACAACAAAAGTTGTAAAAATCAGACTTTATATGACTTACCGCCAGTGCTTTAGACAATTTTGTTCTATAGTTATTCAAAACAATCACATCAATCTCCTTAAATGGCACAAAGGCAAAGCCATCTTTAATAAATACTCTTCTGGCTCTAAATAAATCCACAGCATCTGCAAGTCCAACCTGAGAAAGAAGAAAAACCCACATTGTGGAATAGCAAAATAATGCATTAACAATGTTTACAGCCCTAAGATTCAAGATGGACCAGTAAAGCTTTAAGTCATTCTCTGCCTTTAAGATTGTCTCCAGACAAAACTCAAAGATTGTGAAATTAAATGTTGACTTAGGAATAGCTAATCATTATTTTGGTGGGAAAACATTGCTTGCTTACAGAAAGTCATACAACTAGGCAAAATAAGCTGCTTCAAAGTTTGTGTCTGTGATTATTGACCCAATTATATTAACTTTGCATCACTTATCGATTTGATATTTGAAAAAGTGTTTCTGTTTCAGACATCTTGAAACATTTGCTTCATGTAGGCTACATACAAAAGGTTTTGTAAACGTATCTGGAACCCAACCAACTTTACTCCAAAGAATCAGTGGGCCACATGAGAAATTTTTTCCTCTCCCCTTGCTTTCTTCCAAAACAAACTTCTGACCAATACAACCATGCCAAACCTAATTTCAGCAATAGATGTTTGAGAATATCTCCATCCTGAACAATCCAACAGCCAGGTAAGTTAAGTCATTTGTCTGGGAAACATGAAAACTTAAGATCAGTTTTGTGGCAAAAGTAAGGGATGGCAAAAGAAGACAGAAGACATTATCAGTAGTTCAAAGCTTCCTTCATTTTTTCAGTTTCTCCTTCAACCCTTATACTCCCAGAAAGTAAAAGAACTCTCATTAGTCTTTTAGATACTTGGATTTACTGTTAGTATTAGGTAAACTTAAAACTAGTAACTGTGCATTTAACTGAGAGAGAATGAATGCACATCTGTGTGACTCAGCAATTTTTACTTACCTTATAGAACATTTGTTCTTTTACTTTAAGCTGAGTAAAGCCAGGGGTTGATGCAAACAGCTCCTCAGCCAATTCATTTTTCAGGTCTTCACCGATCTAAAATTAAGAATTTGTTTTAAAACTGTTGAAATACTTTAGGATAAGGTTTTTTTATTTTATTAGCATGAGTTAAAATATTACTTAACCCGCAATATCATCGGTTTAGGTGAAAAGAGGTACATATTCAGCAAGTGATCACTAATAATTAATTAAGCAGAAACCAGCAAAACACTAGTGGTCAATAGTCTTAAGCAACCTTCCCTCTGAAGCAGAAGGGCAGATTTTGAACTGTAATAATTTTAAGCATTAACAAGAACTGCAAAACACACTTTTTAAAAGTCAATCTCTCTAAAGTAAGCCTTGTGGAAATCCTTGCTTGTCTCTAGATATGCACTAAAACAAAGCAAGATGAATAAATGGCGGTTAGTAAGGACTTAAACAGCTTTATCAGATTTTTAACCAAAAAAATCAGTTTCAGCTTACTTTTAAATATAGATTTAACAAAACTAATCTTATATTCAGGAATTTAACTCTACCTTTTTCTAAGGAGTGAGAACAATGGTATATTTATTGTCCTCTAAGTGCTGCTGCTATTGCAGTTCTTGAAGCAAGTAAATAAAGCAGCAACGCTCTAATTTAACAACTCAAAGTATTTTGAAATCACAATGCTACATTTCCTAGTAAAAAACCTTAAATAGTGCATATACATAAATTCGCATCATAGAATCACAGAACATGCTGAGTTGGAAGGGACCCATCAGGGTCATGGAGTCCAACTCCTGGCCCTGGATATGACACCCAAGAGTCACACCATGTGCCTGAGAGCATTGTCCGTATGCTTCCTGAACTCTGTCAGGCTTGGTGCTGTGACCACTTCCCTGGGGAGCCTCTTCCAGAGCCCAACCACCCTCTGGGTGAAGAACCTCTGTCTAATATCCAACCTGGCACAACTTTAAGCCATTCCCTTGGGTCATGTTCCTGGTCAGAGATAAGAGATCAGTGTCTGCCCCTCCTCTTCCCCTCATGAGGAAGCTGTAACTGCAATGAGGTCTCCCCTCAGCCTCCTCTCCTCCAGGCTGAACTGACAAAGTGACCTCAGATGTTCCTCATACAGCTTCACCTCCAGACCTTTCACCATCCTCATTGGCCCTCCTTTGGACACTCTCTAATAGCTTTATATTATATATATCTTTCTTATATTGTGGCACCCAAAACTGCACACATTTGCATAACACGTTCTTGATGAAGTGTAATAGGAGTAGTCCCTGACTGAAAGGAATTAAAATGTTAAGGAAGGCAGAATACCTTTTCAAAATGTAGATGGCCAGAAATGTCACAGAAATGTCAAAGCTTAACACGTTGTGTGACACTGCTCTCCATAAACTGGATGCATGCTCCAATACCTACAGTGAGCTGATACAAATTTGCAGGCGAGGTAGTTTTTAGAGATTAGTCGGGAACCAAGTCCAGGCCATTACCATGCAACAGATGTGCAGACTCCAAATGCAAGATAAAGTCACCCAGTGAGTTTTCTCTCCATGGGAAGGGGTGTGCTTAAGCAGTTTTCTTCTCTGAATGGGGCAGAATCTCTAAGTTGTTGGCCAACACTGATATGCAGTTAAATGGGGATTTAAACAAAACTTTTCTCCTTCTCAATTGAAAACCCCAAAAACACTTTTCTCGGAAGTCATAGGAAGGACCCTTTAATTTCAAACTTGAAGGAGTAGCTTAGTGAGAAACAGTGATTTGATATATGTATACAAAATGGCCAAGGCAGCAATGTTGAGGCTTGTGGTTACCCTATCTGCATCTTGATGTAACCTGTAGCACTCTCCCAGGAAAACCAGCTTTAAAAAAAAAAAATAAAAATGCCAGCAAGGCAGAAGAATGTAGCTTTGAAGAGTGAGGAAATACACAATAGCCTTATACTTCTGCATGTAAAAATGTAAAGCTTGGTGAAAAGCAGCCTGTAAAGAAAGTATTTGTCTTTAACAAAGTAGCTGTATCAAAACAATTAAATGTGGTTCTGTAAATAAAACAAGAAAATATTTTCCATAAAATACTCTCATTAACAATTTTATTCTTGTTAGACTTTGAAAAACTCGGGCTTTTTAAACATGACACACTGAAACTACATACAAATTTCACACACTGGTACCAAAACTCCATTATTCCTTCCAGAAAATCTATTTCTTGTCCAAGTATAAATCTAAGTCATGCATCAGCCTGGAAGCCTGCCTTTCACCTATCAGAGACCTAAGTTTTCATTTTAATTCCAAAACAGTGGCCTCCATTTTCAAATGTAACAGTTTCATGCATTCTTAGTAGAATTTCCTTAAGAGAGCCCAGTCTACCATCTCATTCCAAACCCTCACTGACTGCGTCTTTGGAAAAAAACAGTACAACACATATAGCAAGAGTGGTTACAATTGCATTATTTCTTCTAGGATATCTTACTAAAAATAACTCCACCAAACCAAGCCAAGGACAGAGTGGTTTTGTTTCTTTTTTGCAGAGAGCTATTTAAAACAGAAACTGTTTCACAGACAAGCCAGCAATACCAGAGGAGGGTGGGAGAGAGAACAAGAAGATGGAAAGGCAAGGATTCCTTTTCCATTTGTTCTTCCAAAACAAATTACATTAATTGCATCAACAAAACCATTTTTTTCAGTACTACACTTTATTTCAAGGGGGATTTATTCCAAACTTCACAAGTTGTCTACATCCTTCCTTATTAGTAATTTGACCATATCAATTTTGTACAGATGTAGTGATGGTCATTTTTGAATTTCTTGCATGTCACTAGCAAACAATTTACCATTGTTGGGGTAAAAGTGATCCTGGTGAGCCCTCACAAAAAATAGGTTAATGAGCCATGACTAAAGATTTAGATAAGACTGTGGACAGTGTGACCAAAAATACAATTTTATCAAAAATTGTATTTTTTAAATAAATATTATTCAAAGCACTATTTATAATATAAATAAATAATATACATAAAGCTGCAAAATAATTTACTTCTTAGAGCCTCAAGTGTCTTATAAGTTAGGCAAACATTCAGCAGCCCTGCAAACACTTTGCTCCTTGCCTTTTTACCAAATTCACATTGCCTTCAT
>VZTN01035288.1:40059-54891 GCA_013400515.1 Erpornis zantholeuca | reverse complement strand
ACCATGTCCCCTGGAACCACCATGTCCCCCCATAGAGCCACCATGTCCCCTGAAGCCACCATGTCCCCTGGAACTACCATGTCCCTCTTGGAGCCACAGTGTCCCCTGAAGCCACCATGTCCCCTGGTGCCACCGTGTCCCCTGGGAGGAGGTGCCGTGGGCGTTCCCGGGGCCGTTAATGATTCCCAGGATGACGTGGGGACTAAAGGGCTTTTCCAAGGGTCACCCTGGCTGCGGGGCCACCCTTGCCCGGCCTCGCCCAGCCCCGTCCCCGCCACCATGGTGTCCCTGAGCGACTTCCAGCGTAAGCAGCCTCATCCCGGCCCTGTCCCGGCAGGAATTCCCATCCCCGCAGGATCCGGGAGCTCCACGGGGACATGTGGCAGCTCCGAGTCCCGGATGGGGTGGTTGGGACAGGGAGGGGTGAGATGGATTAGGGGATGTGAGGAGCAGGGAGGGCTGGGGGCCAGGAGGAATTCCTGGATCGTCCAGGGCTCATCTCCAGCCTTTGCCGTCGCTGCTGCTCAGGGAAATGCTGGATGTGGTTTTCCTGCTGAATTTTCCTCTGTGGTTTATGATTTATCCGGTGCCCTTGGGGAGTTCTGAGGCACCAAAGGCCTCCCCCGGGCCTGGCCTGGGTGCAAAGGCTGTTCCTGAGCTTTGGAGGCAAATCCAAAGGGGATTTTTTGGGAAGGAAGGGGTGAGGGAGGTGCTGAGGGAGGTGTGGAGCCAAGCCCTCGCCTCTGCTCTCCCCTTTTCCACAGGGATCGGAGTGGGCCTGGTCGGCTTCGGCCTCTTCTTCCTCCTCTTTGGGGTCCTCCTGTACTTCGACTCGGTGCTCCTGGCGTTTGGGAACGTGAGTAGGGCTGGGCTGGGGGTCCCCACAGCCAGATCAAGGAGCTGCCCTGACTCTCTCCCCTCTCTTCCTCCTCCCAGCTCCTCTTCCTCTCCGGCCTGGTCTTCATCATCGGCTTCCGGAGGACCTTCACCTTCTTCTTCCAGCGGCCCAAGCTGAAGGGCACCAGCTTCTTTTTCGGGGGGCTCATCGTGGTCCTCATGCGGTGGCCGATCCTGGGGATGCTGCTGGAGGCCTATGGCTTCATGTCCCTCTTCAGGTGTGGGATGGGATCCTCGGGNCTGCTGGAGGCCTATGGCTTCATGTCCCTCTTCAGGTGTGGGATGGGATCCTCGGGATGGGATCCTTGGGATGGGATCCCCGAGATGGGATCCTCGGGATGGGATCCTTGGGATGGGATCCTTGGGATGGGATTCTCAGGATGGGATCCTTGGGGTGGGATCCTCGGGATGGGATCCTTGGGATGGGATCCTTGGGGTGGGATCCTTGGGATGGGATCCTCAGGATGGGATCCTTGGGATGGGATCCTCGGGATGGGATTCTCAGGATGGGATCCTCGGGAATGCTCCCAGGAGCTCAGCAGAGTCTTTTGTGTCCACACAGGAGCTTCTTCCCGGTGGCTTTCGGGTTTTTGGGCTCGCTGGCAAACATCCCCGTGCTGAGCCAGGTGAGAGGGGCTGGGGACCCCTCGGGGCCTTCAATCCCTGGTGGGATCCATCCCCACCGATGGGATCCCCCAGGGAATGTCACCGTGGTGTCCCCGGGGCTGCCTGGGTGGATTTTCCTGCTAATCCTGGCCTGTCCCCGTCACAGCTCCTGCAGAAAATGGGCGACAGCGGTTCCATGGTGTGACCTGAGCAGTTCTGGGCTGAGTGGCTGCCATGGACAGGTTGAGAGAGCCCCAGGTCTGTCTGTCCCCGAGAGCTGGTGGCTCTCTTGTCCTCAGGACCCTCAGGGCTGGCCAGAGCCACCCCCCCCCAGCAGGGATGGTGTCCCCTCACTGTCCCACAGAGCTCCAGGGTCCAAGGGCTGTGCCAGGCTGGATTCTGGGATCCCTGAAGTTATTTAATTCTTTTCTGCAAAAGATTTAATTTAATAAAAAAAATGTCTGGGAGTGAGCTCGGACTCGGCTCCTTTCCCACGGCTCAGGGGTTGTCCCAGAGCTGGCACCTCCTGATGTCACCAGGAGGCATCGTGGCTGTGGCTGGAGGTGGCGTGGGGACATATCCACAGGTGGAGGTGACACAGGACCCTTCCCATGGCTGGAGGTGACACAGGGACATTCCCATGGCTGGAGGTGACACAGGACCCTTCCCATGGCTGGGGGTGACACAGGGACCCTCCCATGGCTGGAGGTGACACAGGACCCTTCCCATGGCTGAGGGTGACACAGGGACATTCCCATGGCTAGAGGTGACACAGGGACATTCCCATGGCTGGAGGTGACACAGGCTCTGTCGGCATCACGGACCAGGAATTGCTTCTCCCATAATCCCATTCCTTATGGGATGAGCTGGACCTGTGGGATGGAGCTGGGAGGGATTTCTGGTGGTGAGCACTGGGATTTGAGCCAGGGGAACATCCCAGCCCCCAATCCCTACCTCGGCTGTCCCATGCTTCCATCCCTGCCCCAGGAGCACCCAGGATGCTCCAGGGAATGATCCAGGGCCGGATCAGGGAATGTTCACAGGGACACCTCCACGTCAGGAGCTTCCCCAGCTTCCCCTCGGGTGATTTTTAAAGGAGTTCTTCTGCCCAGGCTGCCGAAATTCCTGTCCCCGGGAGAACTGGTTGGATAACTCGGCATCTCCACCGGCTCAGGTGGATCCCAGCCAGGTTTCCGGGAGAGCTGGGGAAGCTGGAGTTTAATTAAACCCAAAGCAATCACATCAAAGCTGCTCCCTGCTCCGAGAGCTTTCCTTAACGTGCAGGAATTAATTAACGACTTTGGGCTGAACCTGTTCCCTCCGGAGCCCGACAGGAGCTGCTGCCTCTGTGCCTGTTGTCACCTGCCCATTGTCACCTGCCTGTGCCTGTTGTCACCTGCCCATTGTCACCTACCTGTGCCCAATGTCACCTCACTCTGCCTGTTGTCACCTGCCCATTGTCACCTNCGGATCAGGGAATGTTCACAGGGACACCTCCACATCAGGAGCTTCCCCAGCTTCCCCTCGGGTGATTTTTAAAGGAGTTCTTCTGCCCAGGCTGCCGAAATTCCTGTCCCCGGGAGAACTGGTTGGATAACTCGGCATCTCCACCGGCTCAGGTGGATCCCAGCCAGGTTTCCGGGAGAGCTGGGGAAGCTGGAGTTTAATTAAACCCAAAGCAATCACATCAAAGCTGCTCCCTGCTCCGAGAGCTTTCCTTAACGTGCAGGAATTAATTAACGACTTTGGGCTGAACCTGTTCCCTCCGGAGCCCGACAGGAGCTGCTGCCTCTGTGCCTGTTGTCACCTGCCCATTGTCACCTGCCTGTGCCTGTTGTCACCTGCCCATTGTCACCTACCTGTGCCCAATGTCACCTCACTCTGCCTGTTGTCACCTGCCCATTGTCACCTGGCTGTGCCCAATGTCACCTGGCTGTGCCTGTTGTCACCTGCCCATTTTCACCTACCTGTGCCCAATGTCACCTGCCTGTGCCCATTGTCACCTGGCTGTGCCTGTTGTCACCTGCCCATTGTCACCTGGCTGTGCCTGATGTCACCTGCCTGTTGTCACCTACCTGTGCCCAATGTCACCTCACTCTGCCTGTTTTCACCTGCCCATTGTCACCTGGCTGTGCCCGATGTCACCTGCCTGTGCCTGTGGTCACCTGGCTGTGCCCGTTGTCAACTGCCTTTGCCCGTTGTCACCTGCCTGTGCTCAATGTCACCAGCCCAGGTGTGCTCCAGGTAAAAAACCAGTGCTGAGAGCAGCTCTGGGCTCATTTGGGCACCCCAAATCCCAGCTCAGGGAATGGGATCCCAGTTTTTGGGGAAAATGAGATTCCTGAAGGGTTGGAGCCTCCTCGATGCCTCCACTTCTGTCTTCGCTTTCCTCCAGCTGAAAATTCCCAATTTTCCCGGCGAGGATTCATTTTTAGGCCTTCACCAGCAGGAAGAGGAAGATCCCCAGAGGCTCCGTGTGCAGGGTGAGGAGATTCCTGAGGTTTTGGGCCCCCATCCCTGTGGGAGCAGGTGTGGAGGAGCAGCAAATGCACCCAGGTGGGAAAACCAAGCCAAGGATGAAGAACTTCCCTGGATGGCATCGAGGGATCACAGAATCATGGAAAAATTTGGCTTTGGAGGGATCTTAAAGCTCCAAAACCACCCCAAAACCTCCCATGGGACACCTTCCTTTATCCCAGGTGCCTCCAAACCCCATCCAGACACTCCCACGGGGCAGCCACAGCTTTTCCAGGCTGGGGAGAGATCCACAGGGAATGGCTGCGAGCTCCCTCAGCCACAGCTCCTCTCCGGAAGATTTTTGCCGGGAATTTGTTTTCCCCCCGGCTCCGTAAATCCTCTCCCTGGCAGGGTTTTGGTGTCGAGCACGAGCTCCGGGTCCGCCCTGACGTCAATCCCCGAATTCCTCTGGTGCTGGTGCCATCCAGAGCCTCCCCTAAGCCCTTCCCAAAAGTTGTTTTGACGCCGGAGCTTTTGGGTCACCCGGAATGAGGATCCCCACGAGCCTCGCCTGTGTTTTCGCCAGCAGCAAATCCCTGGATGAGAAAAGCTGGAAAATGTCAGGGAAGGGCAGAAATTCTCCTCCTTTTCCCTTGTGCTGCTCCAAAAGATCCCTCAAGGAATCAAAGCTGTCCAGCCAAACTTGCCAGGGATTCTGTTTGGAGCGGGAAGGGCTAAAAATCTTGGATTTTATTTTAAGGAAAGCACTCGGGAGAGAGGAATGAATTTATCCATCACGAAGGTGATAGTTTCTCTCTGGGAAGCATTTTCCTTCCATTTTCCCAATTGTTCAACTCCCTGAAAAGCAGGCAGGAAAATTGGGAAGCATTTCCAAAACGGGGGAGCAATTCCCTGCTACTTCCAGATGAGCTGGATCCTTATAGGATCCGTAACTGGACAGAACCCCAGGATTTTGGAGAGAAACACAGCAGGTTCCTCACATGGTAATCCATAGATTTCTGCCTTTCCCTGACGCCTTGGAACCTTGAAAACTCAAGTTAAGGAATGTTTTGGGCCTGCGTGGGGAGAGTTAAGGATCTTCCCCATGGATCTGAAGGGCTGGGAATGAACCCAGCGTGATCCCAGAGCTGCCTGGTGTCCCTGTCCCCGTTCCTCCCGTGTCCCTGTCCCTCTAACCCCCCACAAAAACACTTTTCCAGGGATTTTCAGCCTTCTCCAGCGCAGCTCCTGCTCATCCCCGCTCCGGGACATTCCTCGGGGGGTTTTTCCCGGCATGGGGAAGGTGTCCCGGAGGGGACATCCCTGAGCCCTGGAGCTGGGAGCGAGGGCAGTCACCCTCTGCTCTCTGAGGGATTTGGGAAGTTGGTTTTCCCTGTTTTCCCTCGGTTTACCCTCAGTTTTCCCTGTTTCCCCTCAGTTTTCCCTCAGTTTTCCCTGTTTCCCCTCAGTTTTCCCTCAGTTTTCCCTCAGTTTTCCCTGTTTTCCCTCACTTTTCCCGCAGTTTTCCCTCAGTTTTCCCGCAGTTTTCCCTGTTTCCCCTCAGTTTTCCCTCGGTTTTCCCTATTTTCCCTCAGTTTTCCCTATTTTCCCTCCGTTTCCCACCCGAGGGGGTTGTGGTGCCATCCCAGGGGCAGGGAAGGGTTGTGCCCCTCGGGTTCCCAGCTTATCCCAGTCCAGGAGAGAAGGCTCCGGCTGTGCCCCTGGGACAAAGCCTCGCCCAGAGCATCCCACATTCCTCAGGGATCCTGCAGCTGTGGCTCCCCTGGACCAGAAAGGGCTGCAAACTCCGCATCCCCACGGCCCCGGCACCTCCTTCCCCCCCCCGTCCCTTTTCCTTTGAAGCCCCCGCGGCTTTTCCTGTGGGGAGCGGAGCTTGGCAAAGCCGGCGGAGCCCTTGGGATGCCCGGGCAGGGATTTATGGCCGCTGGCTCCCTGCCAGCTCCTCTCGCTTCGCTGCGGATCCTGACCCCGCTCCCTCCCCGCAACCTGCGCCGGGCCACGAGGCTGCCCGGAGTGACGCAGGGAAGGGGGTCCTGCGTGGGAAAAGACGTCAGGGATGGGGGCAGAGCCCCGTGGGGCTGAGCCCTGGGGCCTGCCGGGGTCAGCGGTGCCCTGGAGGACAGAATCCCGCAGGGAATGAGGCGTTAATGCGCTCCGGTTTTGGGGGAGAGTTGTTTGGAGCTTGTGGGGTGCCAGCAGTGCCCTGGACAAATCTTATCAAGGGGAGGGGGATTGTGGGGCTGGGGGGGGGGGGGAATGTGTCCTCAGGGTTGGTCCAAGAACATTTTTTGTTGTTTTTAGGATCCTTTCCCACCGAGATTCCAGAGTCCCTGGGAGCCACGGGGCTGATCCGGCACCCACGGGGCTGATCCAGTGCCCACCGCCCTGGGCTGGGCACTGCCAGGGAGGGGCACGGCGACCTGGAGGGAGGAGGGGCAGGAGGGCAGCTGGGAACTCCTGGGGGTTTGGAGCAGTGTCTCCCTTCCCAAACACCGGGATCTGATCCCACACGGAGCGGCTGTGATGAGTTGGGCTGTTCTCTGCTCCAAGCTCCAGCCCTGGTTTAACAGAGCTGGGCCTGGGGGGGTTCCTCAGAGCATCCCCCAAAAGGGCAGAGGGGGCTGGAGGGGTCTTCACTTGGTGTCTCCACGGCCACCAGGGCTGTGGCCGAGTGTCCTTTGCCGATCCCATTCTTTGGGGAAAACCCTTCCTGCACAGGTGGAGTTTGGGGACACCTCCTTGGCCAGGCTGTCACCCAGACCTGTGCCACCACCACATCCAGCAGGGATTTGTGTCCTTCCCACGCCGTGGTGGAGTAATTTGGGATCGATTAACCCCGAGGAATGTGGGATCCCATCTCCCAAACCCCAGAGCTCCCCTTACCCCATTCCTGGCTGGGGCTCCTGACCCTGTCACCCTCTGCGGGGACTGTCCCGGTCACCCTCCCGCTGTCACCCCGGGCATTCCCAGCCCTCCCCCTGCCAGGGGAGGAGGAACCCGCAGGGATGAGGGATCCCAGGCTATAAAAGCATCCTCCCCTCCGGGACGGGACGGAGCTGCCGGCGGGGAGGGGACAGGGGAGGACACGATGGCGGCGGGGCCCAGCGGGAGGCTGCAGCGGTACCTGCTGCTCTTGGCCCTCACCTGGGGCGCCGCCTTTGCCCCCTGGCCAGCCCAGGCTTTGCAGAGGTACCCGGGGTCCTTGTGGCCCTCACGGTGCTGTCCCCCCCTTTTTTTTTCTTTCCCGGAGGGTGAGGAGCTCTGCTGGGAACCCCCTTCCTCCTCCTCCTCCTCCTCACTCCTCTCTCCCGAGCAACTCCATGAGCCCGGGGGGGTTTTTATCCCCACCGAAATAATTCGGGATCGCCCCGAATCCCAAACAACCGAGGCGCAGCGAGTTTGGGGCCGGGCTCGGGGTCTGCGGGTGCCTCCTGCCCGCCCCCCACCCACCGCGGGGTCCTCATCCTGGGTGGGCTCGGGCGCATCCTGCGGTGGGAGCGGGACCCACCGGGACAGCGGCGGGGAGCTGCTGCCATCTAGAGCCACCCGGGCGGAGTTCCCAAGGCAGGGAATGCCGCGGGAAGGTGCCGGGGTGGGCTTTAGGGTCGGGTTTTAGGGTGTCACAGTGACAGAGGGGATGGGTTTGTGTCTTGGGGTTGGGGGAGAGCCGTGGTGGATGGGGTGGGGGAGACGGGGTGGGAAGGAGGGAAGGACTGGAGGATCCTGGAGGAGATGGGGTGGGAAGGAAGGAAGGACTGGAGGATCCTGGACGAGCTGGCGAAGGAAGGAGGGAAGGAGATGGACGATGCCAGCCCCGTCCTGCCCACCAGGATCGCGCTGCGGAGGATGCCCTCCATCCGCCAGACGCTGCAGGAGATGGGGGTGAAGGTACGGGAGGTGTTCCCGGAGCTGCGCCGGCTCACACGCGGAGGAGGGGACGGTCCCCGCAACGGGACGGCTCCCACCCTGCTCACCAACTACCTGGACGTGAGTGTATCCCTGCCCGGGGGAGGGAGGTGTCACCCCGATGTCACCCCAATGTCACCCTGATGTCGCCCCGATGTCACCTCGATATCACCCCGATATCACCTCGATGTCACCCTGATATCACTGCGATGTCACCTCGATATCACCTCGATATCACTGCGATGTCACCCCGATATCACGCCAATGTCACCCTGATACCCCAATATCACCCCGATATCACCCGGCAGCCCCAGCTCGGCTCGGTGTGAGCTCCTTCCCCCTCCCCATCCCCCCCAGACCCAATATTTCGGCGAGATCAGCATCGGGACCCCCGCCCAGACCTTCAAGGTGGTGTTCGACACGGGCTCGGCCAACCTCTGGGTGCCATCCTACAAGTGCTCCCCCCTCTACAGCGCCTGTGGTGAGTAGGGGGGCACGGCCAGGGCGGGGGCTGACCCCACAAAACCTCAGCGAGTCCCTGCCTGCCCTGGGCTGCTCAGAGAGGGCTCAGGGGGGGCTCTTTTTGGGCAGATTTTTTCATGGGGAGGGTCTCTCTGTTGGTATCCAGACCCCCGGCATTGAGGCAGGGTGGGTTCAGGGTGGGTTTTGGCTTGGGAACAGAGATGCTCTGTGCCCCTCTGGGATGCCCCTCTTCCTCCTGCCCTGTCCCCAGTGTCCCACAGCCGCTATGACTCCTCCAAGTCTCGCACCTACATCGCCAACGGCACAGGCTTCGCCATCCGCTACGGCACCGGCAGCGTCAAAGGTGTCCTCAGCCAGGACATCGTCATGGTGAGCCCCCACTGAACCCCCAAAATCCCCTAAAATCCACACACCTGGAGCCACCTGCGATGCCTTAAATTGGCTCCCTAGAAATACAACCCAGACAGGAATAAAGGAATCAAGGAGGGATTGGTTGGAAAGGCCTTCAGAGGTACACTCTGGGCTCCAGAGGCTCCTGCCTCAGTGCATCCCAACATGGACAAGGACAGCTCCCGAGTTCTTCCCACTTTGATATCAACATAAATTCACTAAGCAGGACTCAGTTAATGATGTGATTTTCTCAGTTAATGATGTGATTCCCCCTCTCCCCAAGATGAAGGTTTGCAGTTCTTTTTCTGGGTGTCCTCGGAGAGCAAGTCAGAGGTTTTGTTATGTCTATCTTAGCACAGAGAACAGCACTGAACGAGCTCCAGAAAACTTCAGAGTCACACTAGCAGTGCAGGATTTGAAAAATATCAAAGTTAAAACCTAAGGCATCACCAGCTCAGCCAGGAAACGTGTGAGGGTGTTTTTTTGGGGGGGTTTCAGCCTCCCCAGCACCCCACAAGCCCCCCCGTGCCCCCCGCAGGTGTCGGACATCCCCATCATCCAGGTGTTCGCCGAGGCCACGGCGCTGCCAGCCTTCCCCTTCATCTTCGCCCGCTTCGACGGCGTGCTGGGCATGGGCTACCCCAGCCAGGCCATCGATGGCATCACCCCCGTCTTCGACCGCATCCTGGCCCAGCAGATCCTCAAGGAGGATGTGTTCTCTGTCTACTACAGCCGGTGGGTGCCGGGGGGGAGGCGGGGAGGCCGGCGGGGGTCGGGGTTTAGTGGGGGTCACAACCACGGAGGGGATGGGTTNAGGAAGGAAGGAAGGAAGGAAGGAAGGAAGGAAGGAAGGAGAGGGAGGATCCTGGAGCCTCACGGAGTGTCCCTCTCTTTGCAGCGCTTCCAAGTAAGAAGACCCAAAGCATGAGTGCTCCCGAAGCCACTCACTGCCAGCCCTGCCGTGTCCCCTCCGTGTCTCCCTGATCCCTCTGCCAGCCCCGGGATGCTCTTCCCGCATTCCCGATCCCCTCAGGAGCCACCGCACCCTCCCGGAGCCCTGCGCGTGTCACCTTCTCCTGTCACCCTCTCCTGTCACCCCTCCTGTCACCCTCTCCTGTCACCCCCTCCTGTCGCCCCCTCCTGTCCCCGCTCTGCGCTGGCAGGGCCAGTGGAACCTCGTGGCTGTGGCTGCTCCCTGCCCGGCTGGGATATTTTTTTTTTGGCGGGGGGAAAAGGGGAATCATTCCCGCTCTGTTGGGCACGCCAGGAACGCTCCCCTGAAAGCCGGCGGGGAAATCATCCTGGGAGGCAGCGACCCCGCGTATTACACCGGGGACTTCCACTACCTGAACGTCAGCAGGAGCGGCTTCTGGCAGATCGGCATGAAGGGGTGAGGGCCGGGAGAGCCTCTGGGTGGCTCGGGGATGCGGGGAATCATTAAAAAAATGGGATTATTCAGGTGGGAAAGGCCTTTACGATCGTTGAATCCAACATTAGGCCAGCGCTGGCGGATCCAAGGCTGCATTGCCGGGAGGGTGGGATTTCAGGGAAGGTGCTCCAAGGAGGATGTTTTTGCTGCCGGATGCTTTTCCCCCGTCTGGAGAGGAGAGGGGTGGGCTCCTCCAGCTCCTGCAGGCTCAGCAAGGAGCCAGGAGCAGCTGGGAATGCAGAGGGGGTGGCACCGTGGGCTGAGATTCCACTTGGGAGCTGCAGTTGGAAGGAGTTTAACCCCCGTTCGTCCTGCGGGAGGAGCGGGAGGCGCTGAAACAATCCCGCTTTGTTTAATCCGTGGAAAAAAAAAACAACCAAAAAAAAAAAAAAAATCCCCCCAAAAAAATAAACCCCGCACATGACTGAGCTCAGATTCCACCCTGGAAAAGCCGGGAGAGAACTCATGCCTGGCTGGGGGTGGATGTGACATTCCCGGGAGCAGCTTTGGTGTCACCACAGGACACTCAGGGCCACCCCTGGCGCTGCAGGGTGTCCGTGGGGGCCGAGATCCTGTTCTGCAGGGAAGGCTGCTCGGTGGCCGTGGACACGGGAGCCTCCTACATCACCGGCCCCGCCGGCCCCGTGTCCGTGCTCATGAAAGCCATCGGGGCGGCCGAGGTGGCCGAAGGAGAGGTGAGTGACCACCGGCCCCGCTCCGTGTCCCCTCTGGCCGCTTGTCCCCCGTGCCAGCGCTGTCCCCTCCCTCTGCAGTACGTGGTGGACTGCGAGCAGGTGCCTCAGCTGCCCAACATCTCCTTCCACCTGGGAGGGAAGGTTTACGGCCTCAGCGGCCCGGCCTACGTGCTGAGGGTGAGTGCAGTCCTCCTGGATCTCCGAAATCAGCCCAAATCAGCCCCAAAATAACGCTCCTTGTTTTCCCTAAACCCTCTCGTTTGGTTGGAGGCATCCACGTGAGCCAGAGTGAGCTGTCCCTGTTTTTTCAGTGGGTTCAGGGAGGATTTGGGGTGAGCAGGGACAGGCAGGGATCGTTTTTGTTGGAATTTGGCTATCAGGAAATATCCACCCCGAGGGTGGGTGGGCACTGGGACAGTGGGAAACGATCACCAACAGAGAGTTTGGACAACACCCCCAGGCACAGGGTGGGATTTTGGGGGTTGTCTGTGCAGGGAAAAAAGGTTAGGCCCCATGATCCTCGTTCGGGACATTCCGCCATTCCCGAGGAAGGAACATCGTGGCCAAGCAGAGGGTGTGGAACTGGGGCACGGTGACACAGGGACCCCCCTGCATCCCCTCGAGGGTTTCCTTCTCGCAGCAATCCCAGTACGGCGAGGACGTGTGCGTGGTGGCTTTCTCCGGGCTGGACATTCCCCCTCCCGCCGGTCCCCTCTGGATCCTGGGCGCCACCTTCATCGGCCACTACTACACCAAATTCGACAGGCGCCACAACCGCATCGGCTTCGCCACCGCCCGCTGACCGCCCGCGGGGGTCCGGGGGGCTCCGGGAGTGGGTGTGGAGACCCATCCCGGGGGCAGGAGGAGCCTCGGGAAGCAGCGATTGGAAGCAGGAGCGAGGGAAGAGCAGCTCCCCTCCAGCTCCGCCACCTCCTCTCCCGTCACTGCCAACCTCGCCTGCTCCCACTCCCGAACCCCCGCGCTGCTTTCCCGGGAGCCTCTCCTGCTGCCGAGAGCTGAGCCTGGAGCGAGTTTGGGAATCCTGCAGCGAGTTTGGGAATCCTGGAGCAAGTCTGGGAATCCTGGAGCGAGTTTGGGAATCCTGGAGCGAGTCTGGGAATCCTGCAAAGAGAGTGTGGGAATCCTGCAGCGAGTTTGGGAATCCTGCAGTGAGTTTGGGAATCCTGCAGTGAGTCTGGGAATCCTGCAGCGAGTTTGGGAATCCTGCAGCGAGTTTGACAATCCTGGAACGAGTCTGGGAATCCTGCAGCGAGTTTGGGAATCCTGGAGCCCCTCCGGGCGCTTTTAGGATGATGTGCAATAGCAGGAGCAGCACACACGGCGACTTGCTGCTGGTGTGGCTGTGATGGTTTGTGCTGTTCCTTAATTGAGGGGGGGAATAATCAGTGTTTAATGATAGCTTTAGCTGGTGTTAGCCCCGCCCCTCTTCATGACTTTAATATTAAACAATTTAAAGCAACAGGAGGCTGAGTGAGGGCTGGGTCTTGCTGAGGTGGGGGGGATCGGACACTTTTATTTATAATGTCCCTCTGCCAGGAGCCACCACGGCGTTCGTGCCCTTCCACCCCATAAGGGTGCAGCGCCCTCCCAGCTCCTGCCACAGCAAATCGAGGGCTCTGCAAAGCTCTTCCTGCAGGCGGGGTGGCCTCGGGACCCCAGGATGTCCCCTTGGGGACAGGGATGGAGCTCTGTCCCAGCTCTGTGGGGAGGGGAAGGGGCTGTGGGTTTGTGTCACACGGGAAGGTGGCTCCTGCCCCAGGGCCCATTTCCATGGCAGACCGGAGGTTTTTCTCTGCCCTGGATGTGGAAATGCCCCCGGAGCTGCCAGCCCTGTGCCAGCCAGCCCGGAGGGAGGGACAGGGCAGTGCCGCCAGCCTGGGGGGGACGTTCCCACTTCTGCCGCCGTGCTCCCACTTCCAGCCCTGCAGCTGCGAATCCGGGACGGGAACAGAGCCTCGGGAACAGAGCCTCGGGAACAGAGCCTCGGGAACAGAGCCTCGCCTCCAGTTTGGCCAGTTCAGGTGCTGGGAGTGCTGGGAAAGGCTGGGAAAGCTGCTCCTGGAGCAAGGCCTGGAGCGAGTCAGGGTCTCACCATGGGAGAGCAGCCGCTGGCAGGAGCTCCTCGTCCTCAGCGCTGCAGCCAGCGGTGGCTGATGATGAATTCCCAGTGCTGACAAACTCCCAGAGCTGACAAATTCCCCGTCAGCTGCAAGGAGATTTGGGGAGGGGTCGCTCCTGCCAGCACCGAGCCGGTGGCTGCCGTGCCACCCTTCCAGCAGCCTCCCCTCTGCTCCCAGCCCTCCCTCCTTCCCTCCCAGCCCGGATCCTCATCCCTGCCCTGCCCCGGAGCGGAGAGGATGTGCCCGGGGCGGATGTTTGCCCCTCCTGGCAGGTTCTCTGCAGCCGCGGAGTGTTTAAACCTCTTCGTGCTGCCATGCACGACCCCGGGAGCTCCGGGGATGGGAAAATTCAGGCTCCTGTGGGTGGGGTGTGGTTTTTATTCTGTCACCTCCAACACGGCGGTGGTGGCAGTGGCTCTCCGGGGCCGGAGGGGTGGAGGGAAGGGACGAATATCTCCTCTCATCCAGCGTTTCCTGAGCCGCTCATCAGCACAGGAAACGCCGGGAGCTGCGAAGCGGCGGCAGGGAGGGAGGGAGAGACCCTCAGGAAAGAGGGAATCTGCTCAGGTCAAGGCTGGAGCTTTTGGATGCGCAGAGGTGCCGGGAAGAGCCTCCCTTCCCTGCCCACCACAAGGAAATTCCACTTGGGATTTTCTAAGCCTCCAAGCCTCTTCTAAAGCTCTCCACAGCCAAGGCTCTGGGCTGGAGAAGACTCGAGTGGATGGGAAGATATAAAAGGTGACTTCAGCCGCCACCGTGGCTTCTGCCACAACCTCCGGCTGGAAAACGCTCAGCCTGGCCTAAACCTGGATGATTTTTCGTGGAGTCGGTTCTGTCCCAATCCCGAGCGCTCGTTTCAGGCAGCGGGAGGAAAAATGCGCCAGAGCCGCTGCCGGGCCTCTTAAACCGCGCTTATTAACACCTCTAATCGCCTGCTCCAGGGGCAATTTCCCGCTGGATGCTGCGGCCCTGCCTGCGGGGCACGGCTACCCGGGATTAGATCGTTCCGGCTCAGCAATTAGGCCACGCTCAGCCCAGCAAAGCGCGGCAGCAATTATGCCCAATCCCATTAACACTGCCAGGGCCCGCGCTATTTTTAGAAACACGGGAAACTGCCCGGCGGGGTTTTATGTCCGTGTCCCTGCCCGTCCCCTTCCTTAAATGATTTCCCCCAGGTCTCCATGCTCCATGGAGCTGATTTCAGGCACGGAACTTTGGAGGGGGCATTCTCCTCTCGCGGCCATGGGAGGCTCTTATTTCCTCTGATAATGAAGCCGCGCTGGAGCCGTGTCCGGGCGCTGCGGGGGCTCTGCCAGAGGGAAAATCCCGCTCTGTCTTCATCCCCCCCAAAACCTCTTCCCAGCCCAGCTGTGAGTCCCTATGGAAGTCAGCGCCTGGAGAGGTTATCCCGAGGGGATCCATCCCGCCTGGAGCCCTGGGTGCTGCCAGCTCATCCCGTGCGTGGCGTCCTCATCCTTTTTAACCCCAAGGAGAGGGAGAGGGGGCTGTGCGGAGCCCCTCGGGATGGCGGAGGGGCTCAGGGGAGGGAGGGAGGGATGGATGGATGGATGGATGGATGGATGGATGGATGGATGGATGGATGGATGGATGGATGGATGGGGCAGTTGAGGGTGGGGCGGGGGCGGTTCCGGTCCCGGTGTGGATCCTCTGGGTCGGCTTCAGGGTCCCAGGAATGGATGGGGAAGGCACCCGGGGCAGGAGGCACCGGCAGCAGGTGTGGAGCTGGGATCCCGGTGCGGGGTGGCTGCGGGGAGCTGCCCGGGGGCTGCTGAGGGGCTCCGGGAAC
>VZTN01035288.1:20990-35903 GCA_013400515.1 Erpornis zantholeuca | reverse complement strand
TCCTGAGCTATCCCTGAGATATCCCTAAGGTATCACTGAGATATCCCTGAGGTATCACTGAGATATCCCTGAGGTATCATTGAGATATCATTGAGATATCACTGAGATATCCCTGAGATATTCCTGACATATCACTGAGAGACCACTGAGACATCACTGAACTATCCCCAAGCTATTCCTGAGCTATCCCTGAGACACCCCTGAGCTATCCAGCAGATATCCCTCAGATATCACTGAGATATCCCTGAGCTATTCCTCAGCTCCCAGGTGGAAAACACCAGGATTCCCACCCAAACCCCCAGGCCGTGCCTCCCTCAATCCTTTCCCCCATTCCTGCCGTTCCCACGAGGTTTTTGTTTTTTCCCACCGGTGAGAAGAGGGAGAGGGTGACATCCACGTGTCATCCTCTGCCACCTTTGTGTCCCCACGCAGCTCTTCACCGACGGCATCACCAACAAGCTGGTGGCCTGCTACACGGAGGAGGGCATGGCGGACGCGGTGCTGGTGNCATATCACTGAGAGACCACTGAGACATCACTGAACTATCCCCAAGCTATTCCTGAGCTATCCCTGAGACACCCCTGAGCTATCCCTCAGATATCCCTCAGATATCACTGAGATATCCCTGAGCTATTCCTCAGCTCCCAGGTGGAAAACACCAGGATTCCCACCCAAACCCCCAGGCCGTGCCTCCTCACTCCTTTCCCCCATTCCTGCCGTTCCCACGAGGTTTTTCTTCCCACCGGTGAGAAGAGAGAGAGGGCGACATCCACGTGTCATCCCCTGCCACCTTTGTGTCCCCACGCAGCTCTTCACCGACGGCATCACCAACAAGCTGGTGGCCTGCTACACGGAGGAGGGCATGGCGGACGCGGTGCTGGTGCGAGTGTACGGCAGGAAAACGGAGCTGCTGGTGGACAGGGAGACGGAGCTGAGGAATTTCCAGGTGCTGCGAGCCCACGGCTGCGCCCCAGACCTCTACTGCGCCTTCCAGAACGGCCTCTGCTACCAATTCCTGCCGGGAATCGCGCTGGGGCCTGACCACGTGCGGGACCCCCACATCTTCAGGTGGGTGTTGTCCCCTAGGATGGACCTGGGGGGTGTTTCCCAGGGGTTTGTTCCCTGTTTGTTCCTTGTTTCCAGCTCTCCCCTCGCTGCTGCTGGTGGGGGTCAGCTGGTGTGCCCAGACCTGGGTGTTTTTTTTGGGGGGGGGGATAAATGGGACAGATTTCAGCCAGGGTTGTCAAAATGAGCAAATTTTTAAAGCAGCGGGTTTTGGTGAAAAGAGGTTTCCTGGGAAGCTAGAATTCTAGTTTTGGGCTGAATTTGCCCTGAAAACGTAAACTCTGAAACGCTTCAGAGGCTGATCCCTGACACAGAATGGGGAGGGGGGTGTCAGCTGTGCCACCCCTTTGTTTCCAAAGAGGATTTTCAGGGAATCCCCCTCCAGACATCCCAAAGCCATTTTGGGAGGGATTTGGGGTCACCTCTCACCCCTCTCCTGTGCTCCCACGCCAGGCTGGTGGCCCGGGAGATGGCCCGAGTCCACGCCATCCACGCCAACGGGAGCCTCCCCAGGCCCATCCTGTGGCAGAAGCTGCACAAATACCTCACCCTGGTGAAGACAGAGCTCAGCCCAAAGGTATCCAAGCCCAGGTAAAGGCAGAGGGATCCCACAGAGCCCAGCTCTGCCTCTAGGGCCGGGCAGGACCGGGGGGATGAGCCCCTGTTCCCAGGTAAAGCCTCTGTGGGGATCTGGGCGTAGGTTTGGGGCTGGATCCGCTGCTGGATCCCACCCGGAGCCCCAGGTGAGGTGGAGGCTGCCAGTTTTGGGGGGAAATTCGGCTTTTTTTGGAGCTTCTGGGATGTGCCTGTGCAGCATCCAGGCAGCATCCAGCCAGAGCCACAGCCTCCCACTGCTGTAACAATCCTCCTCCTCCTCCTCCTCCCGGGAATTTAAGCCTAGAATAAGCCGGAGCTCAAGCCCCGCTGAGCTGACGATGAATCCTAGAAACCCCGCCTAGATTAAAACACCCATTTCCCACTCCCACCCCGCGTTCTTGGGGGGGGCACGCCAGGTGAGTGTTGGGGTGTCTGGGATGCATTCGGGTCGCCCCAAGAGGCGGAGGAGGTGAACGAACCCCGAGGCGAGGCAATCATTAACCCGCGGCAGGAGCCAGGCCCGGCTTTTCTCAGCCCCCGCCGGGCCGCGGGCAGACTTTACCCAAGCTGCGCCTTCAGCGCGGCCAATTAGGCAATGATTAACGAGCTCTCTTCTTGGAAGCCACGCTCCCGAGGTTACCGCGGGGCTGCGTGCCCCCGGCAGAGTCCAAAACATCCCCCGGGTGCTCGGGGAGAGAGCGCTGGGGCTGGTCGGGGTGGATTTAGGGGGTGGGCGTGGAGGGGTTTTTGGGGAGAAGGGACGAGCTGAGGCTGGGCTGTGGTGTCTGCTTGGGTACCAGGCAGCCGGACCTGGCCCCCTCCCCAAAACCAGCCTCGTTAGCCCCGCTTGGTGTCGTTAATGGGGTCGTCTGAGAGAGAGAAGTCGGGGAAATGCCAGTCCTGAGATCCCAGGGAGTGCTGGAAGCCAGGGAAATTCTGCCCCTAAGTCCCCAAGAAAGGGCTGGAAACCCCTAAGCCCCCAGGGAAGTGCTGGAAGCCCCTGAGCCCCCAGGGAAGTGCTGGAAGCCAAAGAAATTCTGCCTCTGAGCCCCCAGGGAAGCACTGGAAGTCCCTGAGCACCCAGGGAAGCACTGGAAGCCCCTGAGCCCCACGAGAAGCGCAGGAAGCCTCAGGGAAGCACTCGGGAGCCAGGGAAACGCCGGCCCCGAGCCCCTAGAGAGGCTCCCCGAGATCAGCAGCGATGCCACCCCATCCCCCTATCCCTTTTGTCCCTTCCCCTGTCCCTTCTGCCAGCCTCCCGCGGGACGTGCCCAGCCTGGAGGCGCTGGAGCAGGAGCTGGCGTGGATGAAGGAGACGCTGTCGCAGCTGGGGTCCCCCGTGGTGCTGTGCCACAACGACCTCCTGTGCAAGAACATCATCTACGACAGCACACGAGGTGGGTGTGCCCGGGGCACGAGCTCTGTGTGCCCTGGGGGTGTCACCTCTGTGCCCCCCACGCCTCACAGGTGCCACCTTTGCCCTCCCTTGCAGAGCATGTTCGCTTCATCGACTACGAGTACACAGGGTACAACTACCAGGCCTTCGACATCGGCAATCACTTCAATGAGTTTGCAGGTCAGGATGAGGTTTTGGGATCCTCTCCAGGGGCTAAAGGTCTCCTCCAGCCCTGGTCTGGGGTGTCCCCGTGCCCTGCAGGTGGAGGAGGGAGTTGTGTCCTCAGTCCTGGGGTGGGAAATGAGGCTGTCTTGGGCTGGAGGTGGGAGTTTCATTCCCACTGCCATGGTGAGAATTGAGGTCCCATGGAGGGAGTTGTGTCCCCAATCCCAGGGTGGGAAATGAGGTCCCAAGGAGGGAGTTCTGTCCTCAGTCCTGGCGTGGGAAATGAGGCTGTCTTGGGGTGGAGGTGGGAGTTTTATCCTCACTCCCATGGAGGAAAATGGGGTCCCATGGAGGGAATTGTGTCCCCAGTCCTGAGATGGGAAATGAGGTCCCATGGAAAAAATTGTGTCCCGGCTCCCATGGTGGGAAATGAGGTCTTCACATCCCTGGGGGTGGAAGAGGGAGTTACATATGGGAAATGGGTTCTCCCCATCCCCAGGGAAGGAGAAGAGAGTTTTATTCCCAGTCCCATAGTGGAAATGGCGTCTTCACACACCAGGGTGTGGAGGAGCAAGTTTTATCCCCAGTCCTGGGGTGGGAAATGGGGTCTCCTATTACTGGGATGCAGGAGGGAGCTGCACCCCAATCCTAGAGCAGGAAACGAGGCTGTCCATGCTCAGAGCCGTGTCCGAGGCAGGCTCTCTGCTGGCCCTGGGCACCTGGATGCCCATGGGGTGCCACGCTTGGCTCTTCACCCCTCGGGGGCCAGCAGCTGATCCTCAGTTCAGGCACAGGTGGGGCCATGTTCCATGGAGATTCCAACCCCTCCCTGTCCCCTTTTGTCCCCTCTGTGTCCCCCTGACCTCCCAGGTGTGAAGGAGGTGGATTACAGCCTCTACCCCAGCAAGGAGACGCAGCTGCAGTGGCTGCACTCCTACCTGCAGGCCTACAAGGAGCTCACCCAGGGGCACCCAGGGGACACCCAGGTGACCGAGGAGGAGCTGGAAACTCTCTACGTGCAAGTGAACAAGTTTTCCTTGGTGAGTGTGATGCCTTAAATTGGCTCCCTAGAAACAGAGAGCAGGCAGGGATAAAGGAATCAAGGAGGGATGGATTGGAAAGGCCTTCAGAGGTACACTCTGGGCTCCAGAGGCTCCTGCCTCAGTGCATCCCAACATGGACAAGGACAGCTCCCGAGTTCTTCCCACTTGGATCTCAGCATCAATTCCCCAAGCAGAAGCCAGGCAAGGATGGAATTTGCCCAAGCTTGCCCCCCTGTCCCCAAGATTGTGGTTTGCAGTTGTTGGGCCTAGGAGGGTCTGGGTGTCCTTGGAGAGCTGGAGAGGCTTTGTTGTGTGTGTGTGAGCAAGAGAGAACAGCACTGAACGAGCTCCAGGGAACTGCAGAGTGACACTGGGCAGGGCAGGGTTGGGAAAATATCAAAGTTAAAACCTAAGGCGTCAAGTGGAAGGAGCCAGCCTCACGCTGGGGCTGAAAACACAACCCAGGGGGTGAGTTTTCCTCTGATCAGGAGAGGACAGGGCTGCAGGTGCCAGCCTGTGGGGCTTGGGGACACCTGGGACAGACCTGGCAGAGCCTCAGGGGCACCGAGCCCCCAGGCAAGGTCACAGGGCTGTGCTGGGGACAGTGTGTGTCCGACAGGCACGGCCTTGGGCAGCCCTTCCGAGGGGTCACGCACGGCCTGGCGTGAGGAAATCCTCTTTGGGAACTGCCAGGGGAGGCCCGAGCCAATTTTCTGGATCAATCGGGTGAAATATCCTCTGTTTTCCTGGCTGGAGCTGCCGGGAGGGCAGCACAAGGGGTGGGACCCTGTGTTCAGCGTCCTCCCTTCTGCCATCTCTGGTTCCAGCCAAGAGCAGCCTCTGGAGGGCACAGAATTCCTGGTGTGGGCCAGCCCCGCTCGGTGCCCTGTGCTCACCACAGCCCAGGGCTCTCCCACACCTCTGTCCCATGGGCAGCAATGCTCCGTGGCCATTCCCTGATCCTCCTTGTACCCACTGCAGGCCTCCCATTTCCTCTGGGCGTGCTGGGGCCTGATCCAGGACAAATACTCGACCATAGACTTTAATTTCTTAAGGTGAGTCCACCTCGGTTTCTCCCGGTGGGAAACCACCAGAGCAGGAGGATCCTGGTGACCCCTGAGGGACACCACGAGTGGCTCAGGGGCTGTCCCTCCTCTCTTGGCAGATATGCAAAGTTAAGGTTTAAACAATACTTCAAGATGAAGCCTTTGGTCACCGCCCTGCAGCTCCCCAAATAGAGGCCACCCCGAGCTCTTCTGTCCCGGCCGTGTCCTCGAGCCCCCCTCGCCCCTCGCCCAGCCCCGCCGGCGGCAAGGGCTGGTCCTGCCGGTGCCAAGGGCGAGGAGAGGAGCTCTGCCCCGGCCACTGCAGCGTCCAGGAGAGCCTGGACACCCCCAAGACTGGACCATGAGATGCTGGAGAGGACCACGGCCCCGGCGAGGCCCCAGCCCATGTGAGGAAGCCTCACCATCGCCTTAATGCCGAGCTGAGCTCGGTCCCGGTGCCCGGCAGGGCCGTGCCCTGCTGCTGCTGCTGGGCCTGGCACACGTCCTGCCCCCCCCGTGCTGTCCCCAAGGGGGGACACGGGGTCACCCCATCTGCTCAGGAGCCCCCAGAGCTGCCTGGTGGCTTTGGGTGCCCCCCTTTCTCTGCGTCCTCTGTCCCCTCCCGCCCTGCTGGGTGACACCAGGGTGCCACCCCCAAACTGGCACCTTCCCCATGTCCCTGCTGAGCCCGGGCATGGGACCCTTTTCCATGAGGGGTGGGAGCTGTGGGGAAAGGGACAGGGCCAGCCCTGAGCCACCAGGGTTTGGGACCAGTGGGGTGCTGCTGGTGGGCACTGGGTGCTGTGCCCTGCGCTCTGCCCAGCCCGGGGCTGGCCCTGCCTGGTCCCCACGGCTGCCTCTGCCTGTCCCCACTGTCCCCCTTAGCTTGGTGGCTTTCTGCCCATCGCCTGCACTCCCGGAGCAGGAGGTTCCCAGCTCTGCCTTCGCCCTTGCCCCCCCAGGGGCATCCAGGGACATCCAGGGGGATCCAGGGGGGTCCAGGGGTATCCAAGGGTGGCCAGGGGCATCCAAGGGCATCCAGAAGGGTTGGTCCTGCCCATCCCCAGCCCTGTCCCCAAGCCTTGGCCGTGTCCCCAGCCTCGGGGGGAGGTGGCACAGAGCTGCCCCGCTCCAGGACCGGGCACAGCTTTGCCCCCTCTCCGCCCTGTGAGCCCCATCCAGCTCACGGCAGTGGCTGTGCAGCAGCTGGGGGTGCAGTCAGAGCCCCGTGGGCCTGCCTGGGGGACACGGTGACTGTCACCCCCTGCTCTGGGCACGGGGACCTCGCCCAGCCAGAACCAGGACTGCTGCTGCGTCCGTGCTTGTTTTGGTGAGAAATAAAAGCTGCTGGTAGCTGGAATTTGGGGGTGGTGCTGGAGCAAGGGCAGCACCCCCGGGGTCTGGGGGTGGTCCTGACCCTTCTGTGCCTGGAGATGTCCCCATCCAACCCTCGCCCCCACCCTGGTGAAGCCCAGGCCCCGCGCTCTGCTCCAAAAAGTCACTTTTATTGTGCCAAGGGATGGGGGGAGGGACGGTTGTAAACAGGGATGTGAAATATACAGGTTAAGTTACTCATCGTCTTATTAACAAAATAAAGCTCTATCTATATTTACAATCTTTAAAAACAAAACAACAACAACAAAAAAAGAAAAAAATAAATGGAAGAGAGACAGGAAGAGCTGCAGCTGTGGGGAGGGGGCACATCTGCTTCCAGTCCCTCTGCACCTAGCCCAGCCCATCCCATCCCACCCTGGAGCTGGGACCCCCTTTCCTTCCCCAGGGACCCCTTTCATTCCCCAGAGACCCCAGCCCAAGCACGGGGAGTTGGGAATAAATAAAGCACTGACAAAGGGCAGGGGAGGAGGAGGGATGGCCCCTGGGGTGAAGGATGTCCCCATGGCAGTGTCCCCATGGTGGTGTCTCCATGGCAGTGTCCCCAGCACTGGGGCACTGGTGCTACTGAGCCTCAGATCCCCACCCTGGGCTGGGGACAGGAGGGACAGGGGCTGGTCCTCGCTTTGTGTGGCCTCGAACCAGGGTGGCCGCAGCTTCCACGGTGTCCCCACAAGGTGACAGGGTCCCCGCAGTGTCCCCAGCATGGTCACAGTCCCCGCGGTGTCAGACGCTCCGAGCCTGTTCCTGGCTGCTGCCACAGGGAGGTGCCGGAGCCCCGCACACAGAGAGACACCGGGGGTGCACTGCCAGGCAGAGACCGCGTGTGCACAGCCGGACAGTGAACACACAGCCGGACACTGCACACACACACAGCCAGACAGTGACCACACACACAGCCGGACACTGCACACACACACACACAGCCGGACAGTGACCACACACAGCCGGACACTGCACACACACAGCCGGACAGTGAACACACACAGCCAGACAGTGAAAACACACACAGCCAGACACTGCACACACACACACACAGCCGGACAGTGACCACACACAGCCGGACACTGCACACACACACAACAGTCGGACAGTGAACATACACACACAGCCAGACACTGCACACACACACATGCACACACAGCCGGACACTGCACACACACACACACACACACAGCCTGACACTGCACACACACACAGCTGGACAGTGAACACACACACAGCCGGACAGTGAACACACAGCCGGACAGTGAACACACACACAGCCGGACACTGCGCACACACACAGCCGGACAGTGAACACACAGCCGGACAGTGAACAAACAGACGGACACTGCACACACACCTGGACACTGCACACACACCTGGACACCCCTACCCCTCACCTGGACACCCCTCAAGCACAGCCGCACCACTCCCCACCCCCCTGGAACAGCCTCTGACCAGAGCAAGGCCATTTTTTCCAATGATTTCCTTTTTCCCCTCGTGGCTGTTATTTCCCCCTCCCTTCTCACGCTGCAGGGCTCAGGTGGAGCCCGAGCTCAGGGCCAGGTGCCCGGGGACAGCCGGGCACGTCCCCCCCTCCAGCGGGGGCTGGCAGGGCAGGAACAGCCCCTGCTTTATTTCCAAAGTGGGCCAGAGCTGTCGGGAGCACAAAGGGCCCCGAGGAGCCCTTGGCCGGAGCTGGGGCCAGGCTGGAGCTAAAATTGGCTCCGTGGGAATTCGCTGGCAGGCCCCAAAGAGCGAGCGGGAAGCGCGGGGGGGAGGTCACACCAGGATAGAGGAGGGACGAGCCTGTGCCCATCCCCTGTGCCCATCCCCTGTCCCCATCCCGTGTCCCCACCCTGTGTCCCCACCCCATGCCCAGCAGTGCAGTGGGTGAGGCTCTCTGGGACCCGTGGGTGCTGGGAGAGGCTCCGGAGGTTCCCCACCCCAAGACCCTCAGGTCCCCTCGTCACCGAATCTCCAGGCCAGGTGGACTCAGCTCCATGTGCCACCAGAGTGAGACCAAACCAGTCCTCGCCACCCAAAATTCCGGGTGCCCACCCTGGCGGGACCCTTCCACAGGCGGGCAGCTCTCCTGTGGCCCGGTGCCACCCCACGCCGTGCCCTTCTGGTGGTGGCAGCCGGCCCTGCCCCCCCCTCCTCTGCCCCCCTCGTGCCCCCCTCAGTCCGTCAGCACCACCAGCTCGCCGTCACTCTTGTCCTCGCCCTCCGAGTCCTCGTCCTCGCTGTAGCGATACATGTCCCCCTCGGGCACCGAGTGCCCGTCGTCCGCGGCGTCGCTGTCCTTGAGGCTGCGGGTGTTGACGATGACGGGCATGGTGGGGTCCACGCTGCGGGGCAGGTAATGCTCCAGGAGGGGAGGGGGCAGCTGGACGCCCACCGGCCGCGGGTACAGCACGTCCGAGGAGCTGGGGGGCACCTGGCTGCCCTGCGGCCTGCGGGACACGGGGGGTGGGCACTGAGAGGGGCAGTGAGGGGTTGGGGTGCTTCCCTTGGCCACCCCTGGGGGATGTGCCTTGGGGGGCAGGTGGGCACCAAGCCCGGGGACTACACGAGGTGGGCACCCACCCCATCGACATCAGGTGGGCACCGCCCCATGGGCAGCAGGTGGGCACAAATCCCAATGGCACCAGGTGAGCCCCCACCCCATAAATATCAGGTGGGCACAAACCCCAAGGTCACCAACTGATCCCCACCTGTGCCACCAGGTGAGCCCTACCCAGTGACACCAGCTCAGTGCCACCAGTGCCACCACCTGAGCCTCACCTCTGCCACCAACTGAGCCTCACCAGTGCCACAAACCTGAGCCCTACCCAGTGCCACCGAACCTCACCTGTGCCACCAACTGATCCCTACCAATGCCACCAGCTGAACCCCACCTGTGCCACCACCTGAGACTCACCAGTGCCACCAACTGAGCCCTACCAATGCCACCACGTGAGCCCTACCCAGTGCCACTGAGCCCCACCTGTGCCACCAACTGAGCCCTACCAATGCCACAAACCTGAGCCCTACTCAGCACCACCGAACCTCACCTGTGCCATCAACTGAGCCTCACCAATGCCACCAGCTGAACCCCACCAGTGCCACAAACCTGAGCGCCACCAATGCCACCACGTGAGCCCTACCCAGTGCCACTGAGCCGCACCTCTGCCACCACCTGAGCCCCACCAATGCCACCAACTAAGCCTCACCAGTGCCACCAACTAAGCCCCACCAATGCCACCACCTGAGCCCCACCCATGCCACCCCTCAGAGCCCCCTGGGCGGGGCTCAGCGCTCTCCCTTATCAAGTTACCCTATCAAGTATCCCTGCCTGGCGTCCTGGCGCCGGTTCCTCATCAGCGCCTTGTACTCGCCCACGCGCAGGCGCTTGCCCTCCACGATGCAGGTGCGCTTGGGCCGCGGTTTGTATTTGTAGTCCGGGTACTTCTCCAGGTGCTGCCGGCTCAGCCGCGCCTGCTCCTCGTAGTAGGGCTGCTTCTCCTGGTTGGACATGGATTTCCAGCGGGATCCTGCGAGGGGAAGGAGGAGAATGTCCTCACATCCCTCGGCCCGAGTGAGGAAATCGCGGCCGGGATGAAGGTGCGAGGTTAATTGGCGCTGGTGGGTAATTAGGGAATGAGCGCGGGTGATTAATGGCGTTCGCTGTGGGAGCAGCAGCTGGGTTTGCAGCTGTGCTGGGGAGCCACAGACAGCTCTCCCGGAATATTGGGAATGGTTTCCCTGATGTTCTCCAGGCATTTCCAAGGATTCAACCCCTCATTCCCTGACCTTCCTCAGGCATTTCCAAGGACTCATCCCCTCATTCCCAGACCTTCCCTCCCTGGATTCATCCCCTCATTCCCTGACTTTTCCTCCCTGGATTCATCCCCTCATTCCCTGACGTTCTCCAGGCACTTCCAAGGATTCATCTCCTCATTCCCTGACCTTCCCCAGGCACTTCCTAGGATTTATCCCCTCCACTCCCTGACCTTCTCTCCCAGGATTCATCTCCTCAGTTTCCCTGACCTGCCCCAGGCTCTTCCCAGGATTTGCCCCCTCGAGCTCCCTGATCTTCTCCAAACACCTCCAGGGATTCATCCTCTCATTCCCTGGCCTTCGCCAGGTCAGGGAGGTCCCTCCAGGGGATGCAGAGGGGATCCCCTCCCTCAGGATCTTGTTCCCATCCCTTCCTGGGGATTCAGAGGGATCCTGCCCTGGGATCTCATTCCCATCCCTCCATGGGATGCAGAGGGGATCCCACCCCGGCGTTCTCACCCAGGATCTTGCTGATGCTGGAGTTGTGCATGTCCGGGAACGCCTGCAGGATCTTCCTGCGCTCGTCCTTGGCCCACACCATGAAGGCGTTCATGGGCCGCTTGATGTGGTTGTTGTTCCTGGACTCCGGGAAGTGCCGGGAACCTGCGAGGGACACCCGGGATGAGGGCAGGAGCCGCGGGCATGGTGCCAACCGGGGGTGACAGCCAAGCTCCTGGCCGTCCTCACCGTCCATCTCACAGCTCAGCAGAGCCTCGTCCAGCCGGTGCCCGGGGGTCTCCTCCATCCGCTCCTTCACCGGGGAGGAATCCATGCCCACGTGCTCCTGAGGGACAGCGGGGTCAGGAGGCGGCTCCCAGCCAGGGGACAGCTGGTGGCACTGCGGTGGCAGAGGGGGCGCTGGGGTGGACGCTGACCTTGCCCACCGATCCTCACCTTGCGGTAGGGGCTGCCCAGCGACCCCTCCATGGCTGCGCCGTGGCCGTGCAGGAGCTGCCGCGCGTCGTGGATGGCTTTGGTGATGGCATCGCCCTCTCCCAGGAATCCTGGCGGGACACGGGCACCCATCAGTGCCAGGAGTCACCTCACTGACCTCTACCCATCAGTGCCAGGAGCCACCCTGCTGACCTCCACCCATCAGTGCCAGTGGCCACCCTGCTAACCTCCACCCATCAGTGCCAGTGGCCACCCTGCTAACCTCCACCCATCAGTGCCAGGAGCCACCCTGCTGACCTCCACCCATCAGTGCCAGTGGCCACCTCGCTGACCTCCACCCATCAGTGCCAGTGGCCACCTCGCTGACCTCCACCCATCAGTACCAGGAGCCACCCTGCTAACCTCCACCCATCAGTGCCAGTGGCCACTTCGCTGACCTCCCACAGTGCCCACCCCACCCTGACCACCACAGCGCCCCAAGGGGTGGCACAGCCGGGGGGTGGCAGGGATGTCACTTGTCCCCCCAGAATTTCCGAGGCCAGTGGGGAACCCACCCAGGGGGAGGTTGGAGGGGCTGGTCTGCAGCTCCCTGGTGGCCCCGTGGCTCGGCGGGAGGGACTGGCAGCTGCTCATCTTCAAACTGGGCGAACTGGAGGCGCTGGGGAGCTCGGAACCTTTGGGTTTGGCTGTCAGGTTCAGCGGCTGCGAGGTCTCCTGAGGAGGAGGAGGAGGAGGGAGGGATGGGGGATGAAGAGCTGTCCCCAAACCCCACAGCCCAGGGGAAGAAGGGGCTTTGGGGGCTGTAGCAGGGGGTTTTGGGGCTGTCCCAGGGGGGCTTTGGGGGCTGTAGCAGGGGGTTTTGGGGCTGTCCCAGGGGGGCTTTGGGGGCTGTAGCAGGGGGTTTTGGGGCTGTCCCAGGGGGGCTTTGGGGGCTGTAGCAGGGGGTTTTGGGGCTGTCCCAGGGGGGCTTTGGGGGCTGTAGCAGGGGTTTTTGGGGGTCTTTGGGGCTGTACCTGCATCTGGAGGTGGCCCGGGCCCGCGGGTCTCTTCAGCGTGGCAGGAGGAGGACTGTGCAGGAGCTGCACTGGGTAATCCACTGAGGGAGCAGAGGGACAGCGGTTGGGGACAACGGGGACACAGCTTGGGGACAACAGAGACACGGCTGGGGGACAACAGGGACACAACGGGGGGCACAATGGGGACATGGCTGGGGGACAACGGAGACACGGCTGGGGGACAATGAGGACACGGCTGGGGGGACAACGGGGACACAACTGGGGGACAATGGGGACACGGCTGGGGGGACAATGGGGACATGGCTAGGGGACAACAGGGACATGGCTGGGGGACAATGAGGACACAACTGGGGGGACAAGGGAGACACAGCTGGGAGACATTGAGGATGCAACTGGGGGGACAACAAGGACACCCCTGGGGAACAATGGGGACACCCCTGGGGGACAAAGCCACCCTGCAGGACCGGGCCAAGCCCAGCAGGAGCCGACTGACCTGGTTTGCAGGGGATGGGCTGGATGGGCAGCGCCAGCTGGGACTCGGGGGTCACCGGCAGGGGCTGGTGGCCGGGGGTGAAGGCAGGGATCATCACGTAGGGCATGTTGACCTGCTGGAGGGGACAGGGACAGAGCAGAGAGACCCCAAATCGATGCCTGTCACCCCCAGGAGGGGACAGAGGGGTGTGGAGAGGCTGAGGTGACCCAGAACGGGGAGGGGGACACGGGGAAGGGGAGGGGGAGGTGTCCCCCATGCCTTTACCTGGATCTGCTGCTGCAGGAGGTTGATCTTGTGCTGCTGCTGGATGAGCTGCTGCTGCTGCTTGGCGATCTGGGGAGTTGGGGACATCGAGGATGGCGTCAAGGACCCACCCAGCACCATGAGGAAGGGTCTGCAGAGGGTGCCCGGGGCGGTGGGAAGGGCAGGAGGAGAGGCTGAGCCACTTTGAGGGACACAAGGGCCGGGAGGGACCTGTCAGCCCCACCCTGGAGTGTGACAGCGGCATCACCCCTACCCTTGGGAGGGGAAACATTGGTGTTTGAGGATCACTAACGACCTGGGGTGGTTCATTCCTCTTAAGGAGCTCAATCTCCATCTCCTTCTACCCTTGGTCTTCCCAGCTCCGAGGGACCGAGGCTTTGGGGTGGGAAAATGAGACACTAAAGGCACCTCCCTGCCATTCCCAAGGGATGCCTGTGCTGCTCCTGTGGCCCCAAAGGGATCCCTGGAGGGGTGGGAGGTCCCTGCTCCTCCTGCAGCCCCAAAGGGATCCCTGGAGGAGTGGGAGGTTCCCATCTCCTCCTGCAATCCCAAAATGATCCCTGGAGGGATGGGAAGTCCCCACCTCCTCCTGCAGCCCCAAAAGGGATCCCTGGAGGAGTGGGAGGTCCCCATCTCCTCCTGCAATCCCAAAATGATCCCTGGAGGGGTGGGAGGTCCCCATCTCCTCCTGCAATCCCAAAATGTTCCTTGGAAGGACACGAGGTCCCCACCTCCTCCTGCAGCCCCAAAAGGGATCCCTGGAGGGGTGGGACGTCCCTGCTCCTCCTGCAATCCCAAAATGTTCCCTGGAAGGACACGAGGTCCCCATTTCCTCCTGCAGCCCTAAAAGGGATCCCTGGAGGGATGGGAGTTCCCCACCTCCTCCTGCAATCCCAAAATGATCCCTGGAGGGGTGGGAGGTCCCCACCTGCTCCTGCTGCTGCCGTGCCAGCTCCATCTGCTGCTGCTGCTTCTCGAAGAGCATGGTGGCCATGTTCTTCTGCTCCGAGTGCGCCGTCAGGAGCTGGTCCCGCAGCGTGGACAGCTGGTTGATCATCACCAGCAGCTGCAGCTCCTTCTCTGCTAGGCTCTCCTGGGTTCCTGGTGGGGGAAAGAAATCCTGACTGGGTGAGGGTCAGGGGTTTGGGGAGGGGGAGAGGGGCAGCAGCACAACGTGGGACGTTGGAGGTGGTTGTGTTCAAGGAGATCAGTTCCCGTTTGCTCTGGGGAGGGAGATGGGAAATCTTTGGGGTGGGCATGGAAAAGGTGAGGTGGAGAAGTCCTGCAGGCAGCAGTGCCACCTCTGGGTGACATGGGAATGTCAGATCTGGGAGGATGGGAAGACCCCCACGTGCTGAACCGCCCTTGTGCAGTGAGAAGCATCAGAAATACTCCAAAAAAATCAATAAAAAAGGGACAAATCCCTACAAAACACGAACACATTCCCCCTGCTTTGGTGGGAAATGCAGCTGGGATGAGGGAGGGAAGGAGAGAGGGTGCTGGGGGTGGATCCCACCTTTCACTTCCTTGGATTCAGCTGAGTTCCGGCCCAGCAGCCTCTCCTTCCAGTCACTGGACAGCAGCTTCTCGATGGTCGGCATCACTGGGGGACAGGGACAGGGACACAGGGACAGGGACAGGGACAGGGACAGGGACACAGGGACACAGGGACAGGGACACAGGGACAGGAATAGGGATGGGATGGGACAGGGACACAGAGACACAGGGACAGGGA
>VZTN01035288.1:7933-20957 GCA_013400515.1 Erpornis zantholeuca | reverse complement strand
ACAGGGACACAGGGACAGGGACACAGGGACAGGCATGGGATGGGACAGGGACACAGGGACAGGGACACAGGGACAGGGATGGGACAGGGATGGGGGACAGGGATAGGACAGGGACACAGGGACAGGGACACAGAGACAGGGACAGGTATGGAATGGGACAGGGACACAGGGACAGGGATGGGACAGGGACAAGGCAGGGACACAGGGATGGGCATAGGGACAAGGACAGGGACACAGGGACAGGGATGGGGGACAGGGACAAGACAGGGACAAGGCAGGGACAGGGACAGGAACACAGGACATGAACAGGGACAAGACAGGGACAGGGACAGGACAAGGACAGGACAGGGAGGAGAGGACCACCAGGTGAGCACCTCCCAAGGCTCTGCGCCACGGCTCGGCCCATCCCACAAACGTGGGGAAAATCCTCTTGGATGAGGGAAGGGATCCCCAAAAGGTCCCTTGGGAACGTTCCTCACCTTCCTTCAAGTTGCTGTTGAAGTCCAGCTTCTCCTGGCCGCTGCCAGCCGGCTCGAAGGCAGAGCAGCGCGGCTCGGGAATGTCCCCGGAGGGAGAGCGAGATTCCTGCGGGACAGGGAAGGTCACAGGGCACTGCTGCCCCTGCCAGGGACACCCCCGGGGTGGGAGATCATCCCATGGGATGCTAGGAGCTGGCACATTCCCTGAATCCCGCCTAGAGAGCAGCTCTGCTCTTCGTGCTGGAAATGCTGGAATTTTCTCCCGTTTTTCCAGGCTGCCTGGCTCCTCTGAGCTCCTTTCCCCATCGCGGGGAGAGGGAAAACCCCAAGGGCGATGGAAAAGTGAGGCTGAAGGGATGGGGAACACCTGAAGGGCGCCGTGGGGGATTCCACACCAAAGGTGACACCCTCAAACCTCAGGGATGACCTTGGAGCAGCCAAAAAAAACCTCGGGAGAGCTTCAGATTTCAGTTTTAATTCCTTAGGGTGAGGAAATCCCCCCGGGGGAGCTGCCACCCCCTGTTCTGTGGGACAGGAGGGTCTGGAGCAGGGGTGGGGACGTGGGGGGTTTGTCACACCCACCTGTGGCAGGGCCTGGGGCTCGGTGCCATCCCTGGGCGGTGGCCCCGGGGGCTCGTGGGGCCGGGGCTCGGTGCTGGGGGCAGCCCCCGGGGGGGTCTCGGGACCACCCTCCTTCTTCTCCTCCGTCTTGGCGGCGCAGTTCACCATGGCGCCCGCTCCATCCAGCTCCGGGGGCGGAGACACGGGGCTCCTCATGGACATCCTGCGGGCAGCGGGGAGGTCACCACGGCCACCGGGCACCCCCGGGGGTGGCCACCCCTCTGCCAGCCTGGCCCCACACCAGGGAGGTCACCACGGCCATGGGGCTGCCCCAGAGGTGGCCACCCCTCTGCCAGCCTGGCCCCACACCAGGGAGGTCACCACAGCCATGGGGCACCCCTGGGCATGGCCACCCCTCTGCCAGCCTGGCCCCACACCAGGGAGGTCACCACAGCCACCAGGCACCCCCGGGGGTGGCCACCTCACTCCCAGCCTGGCCCCATAGCAGAGAGGTCACCACAGCCATGGGGCACTCCTGGGCATGGCCACCCCTCTGCCAGCCTGGCCCCACACCAGGTTGCCCCATGGGGCAAGGACAACACTGCGGGGTTTTGCCATGGGCAAAGCTGAGCTCTCATTCCTGATTTTCCATGGTTTTGGGATTCATTCCTCAGGGAAGCCAACCTTTCTCACCTTGGGATGGAGGAATGGATCCTGTGGGAATGCCTGGCACAGGGATGGCACCAGGACTGATCCTGTGGGAATGCCGGGCATGGGATGGACCTGGGACTGGGATGGCAGCAGGACTGATCCTGTGGGAATGCCGGGCATGGGATGGACCTGGGACTGGGATGGCAGCAGGACTGATCCTCTGGGAATGCCGGGCATGGGATGGCACTGGGCTGGGATGGCAGCAGAACTGCTCCTCTGGGAATGCTAGGCATGGGATGGACCTGGGACCGGGACCAGCCACCAGAAGTGCTCCTCTGTAAGTCCCTGGCACAGCACCAGGCTGGGATGGCACCAGAACTGCTCCTCTGGGAATGCCTGGCATGGCACTGGCCAAGCCCCCGCCAGGACAAGGAGCTGGCACCAGGAATGTCTCTCCCTGATGCCACCAAAACCTCTGCAGGTGCCAATCCCACTCCTGCACGGGCACGGCAGAAACGACGCTGAGCTTCCTAGGGGATGAGCTGTAACACCCCAAAGGGATTCCATTCCACGGGGTCCGTCCCAAAATAATTGTCCCAATCCTTGCTCCCAGTGCCAGGGTGGCAGAGCCGTGCCCAAGAGCGAGCGCCAGGACCGGGGGTGCCCACGGGGCAGTGCCCACCGGGATTTGCCTTCTCGGGGCCACCAACCCTCACGCCACACAGCAAGTACGGGAACGAGCATTGTCCTCGCCTTCCGGGCGGGAATAATGGGAAAAGGAGGCTCTTAGGGAAGGGATTTACCCCGGAGGCTGCCAGGAGTTGGGATCTGCCTTGTGGCACCGCCCTGGGGTGGGGACAGCACCTGCCACCCCAAACCCAGCACCCTCTCACCTCCCAGACCCCAACCAGGAGCCTCTAAACCCAGTTTGGGGGTGCAAAGAGGGGTGGGGAGGGCTGAGCCCGGCTCGGAGGGGGGAGCGGGCAGCAATTACATAACAAACAAAGCCCGGCTCAAGCTGCGAATTAATCAAACGGCTGAAAATAAAACCTTCCTCTCAGGAACTTCAAACAAAAGAAATGAAAACAACAAGGCCGGCTGGGTAATGAAAAGCCAGGGCTGTGAATAGGGGACAAAAGGAAGTGGAACAATGGGGTGTTGGACAAAAGCAATAAAGTAAAGGGAAGTGTGACAGCTCCACAATGGGGCACTGTGCTCGCCAGCCTTTCTGATCTTAGCGGGGCTTTTTATAATCTCGGTTCCCTCGCCCTCCGACGAACAAACCCAGCCGGGTTTCCTCCCCGGCCCCGCATCGCCCTGGGGCTGCCGCATCCTGCGGAGCTCCTTCCTGCCCCGGCTCACCTTGGCCCCCAAAAATCCATGGCCGGGAAGGAGAGGCCGCGGGGGGAAGCTCCAGCAAGGATTGGCCTTGCGGGGAGTGTGCTACAAGCGGGGAAACTGAGGCAGGGATGCTCGGCACGGCACCACCTCAGCCCCTCAGGTGAGCAGGAAGCTCCTTTTTCCAGCTTTTTTGTGTTTTTCCAGGCCAAAAAAATCCCAGTTTTTGTAGGTTTGGGGTGCAGCAACAGCAGTAACCGAGGCAGGGATGCGCAGCGCTTCCCCACCTCAGCCCCTCAGGTGAGCAGGAAGCTCCTTTTTCCAGCTTTTTTGTGTTTTTCCAGGCCAAAAAAATCCCAGTTTCTGTAAGTTTGGGGTGCAGCAACAGCAGCACCGAGCGATGCCTTTGGGGCACACAATCCCAGGTCCTGTCCCTGCTGTGCTTTCACCTCCTGGTGCCACTGCAAGGTTGCTCTTAAAATGGGGCCAGCACTTTAATAGGGCCGCGCTTGAAAGAGGCCTCGCGGAGGGTTTGTTATCCGCTCCGCAGAGCAAACAAAATAAAAAAGGGGAAAAAAGGGGAAAACGAGCTGTTATCCCAGCCCAGGCGGGGCTCAGGTGTGGGGGCACACAATGGGCATGGAACAATCGGCCTGGCACCGGCACTGGAAAGGATCTTCTCAGCCTTTAAAGCTCCCCATTTATCCCAGGGGTGGGGAGGAAGGGAGGGAATGGGGTTGGGATGCAAAGCTCCAGCCCCGAGGATGGAAACAGATCCCGAATCCTCACGGGAATGCTTCCCCCTTCTCACAGCATTTTGGGGGCTCATCCCACAAGCCACCAAAGCCCTGAAATTCCCATATTTCACCTTGCCTGCCAATCCCAGCCTGGCAACTCCAAGATTTTTGGGGTGGCGACAGCGTTTTTTTCCCAGCTCGTAGCCGTGAGTGGCACGTCCTGCAATTCTCCTGGTGGCCGTGCCACCCTTCCTGCCTGCCAGCCAGGCCTGATCCTATCGGCCAGGGCTGTGTGGAGCAGAAAATGGCTCCAGGGGCTGGGAAAAGGGAGATGAGATGCCAGAAATCCCCCACCCCACCCGGCACCGGTTTGGGGATCCGAGAGGTGCCAAAATCCCGGCACTGCAGGAAGATGGAGATCCAAGAGATGCTGAGATCCCGGGGCTGCAGGAGCTTGGGATCCAAGAAATGTCAAGATCCTGGCACGGCAGGAGTTTGGGGATCCAGGAGATGCCGAGATCCTGGCACAAAGGAGGCTGGGATGCAAGGAATGTTGAGATTCCTGTACTGCAGGTGCCTGGGGATCCGAGAGATGCCAAGATGCTGGCACCGCAGGAGCTTGGGAATTCAAGAGGCAACGAGATTCCAGAACTGCAGGAGCTTGGGAATCTAAGACACATCAAGATGCTGGCACAGCAGGAATTTGGGATCCAAGAAATGCCAAGATCCTGGCATGGCAGGAGCTCAGGGATCCAAGAGATGAGATCCCAACACATCGGGAGCCTGGGGATCCAGGAGATGCTGAGATCCCTCACCTTGTGTCACATCCTGTGTCACAGGGTGAGCCTGCCCCTCGATTTGGGGACAATGCCACCCCAGGGACAGCAAAGGGACATTTGGCCAGCTGGTGGGGGAGCTGGGCCACCCAGATTTTTGGGATGGCCCTTTAGACGGTCCCATCTCCTGGAGTTCTGCTCTCCTCCCTCCCAAAGCTCTCACTCTGCAGCTCTTCCCTTCAGGAGCCCAATGTGGCACCCAATCCTCCCAAAGCCCCCACAGCCTCACCCCACCACCACAGCCCAGGAAAACAGGGAAAAACAGGGAAAAATCCACGGGGGAATCACCGGAGGAGCAACGACAGCCCCACAGGAGGCACAAGGAGCGGCCCCGACACCCCCGGGAGAGGGCAGAGGAAAAAATAAAGACATGCATGGACATTTTCCTCTTCCAGGCAGGACCCGAGGAATCCCGGCCGGCCACTGGGACAGACAATACCCCAAATCCTGCCAGACGAGCAGGGCTGCTTTCCTGCCAGACTTGGAATGTCCTTTCGGGGCCGCTTCCAAGCGTTTCCGCCCCGGGTGTCTTCCAAGAGAAAAGAATGGATGTTTGCTCCGCCGTGCCCCGGCTGGGATGGCCAGGGGTGGCTGATGGCCCTGGCTGGGGGAAGTTCACGGGGCTGCCATTGCTTCCCTGGGGATCCAGAGCATCCTGGGATGTGGGGCAATCCCCTCAGAGCACCCAGGGATGTGGGGGCAATCCCTCAGAGCATCCAGGGATGTGGAGAATCCCTCAGAGCACTCAGGGATGTGGGGACAATCCCTGGGAATGCCAGGAGGTGAAATGCGCCCTCCATCCACGGGGATGAGGAAAAACACGGACGAGGGAACGCATGACGTTCGCTGGTTGCGGAAATCTTACTTTCCAGCCCCAAAAGGTGAACTATGAGCATTTTCAGCTCCAGAAATGCCACCAGGGCCACGTCAGTGCCGCAGCTCCGCGTGCCACCGCTCGTGCCGCGTGTCCCCCGCCAGGGCCGCAGCCCCACAGAGCGGAAACGCTCCGAATTCGGGCTCTGCCCAATCCTCCCCCACCTTCTCGACGCCTCACCCGCGCTCGACAGCGGAAAAAACCCAAAGCTCCCCTCGCCCAAAGAGCTCAGGGCGCCGGAAAAGCTGCAAAATCCACCCCGAGATGGGAGATTTTTGGTGGGGCTGGGGAGGGGGATGCTCTGAGGGGTGGGACAGGCAGGGATGGGATGGGGATTGCCTGGCGCGTCCTTCCCAGCGGCAGCCAATGGAAAATCATCCCAAAGAGACACCCCAGACCCCAAATTCCCATTTCCATCCTGGCAAGATCTTCGGGGTGAGGAGCAGCTGGGATTTCCCACTGCCCACCCAAACCAGCTAGGTCTTTGTCCATCCTCCATCCACCCTCAGTTCCCCCAAAGGAGATTTCTCCTTCCCCATGATGCCTTAGGTTTTAACTTTTATATTTTTCAAATCCTGCACTGCTAGTGTGACTCTGAAGTTTTCTGTAGCTCATTAAATGCTGTTCTCTATGCTAAGATAGACATAACAAAACCTCTGACTTGCTCTCCAAGGACACCCAGAAACAAGAACTGCAAACCACAATCTTGGCGACAGGGGGGCAAGCTTGGGCAAATTCCATCCTTGCCTGGCTTCTGCTTGGGGAATTGATGCTGAGATCCAAGTGGGAAGAACTCGGGAGCTGTCCTTGTCCATGTTGGGATGCACTGAGGCAGGAGCCTCTGGAGCCCAGAGTGTACCTCTGAAGGCCTTTCCAACCAATCCCTCCTTGATTCCTTTATCCCTGCCTGCTCTCTGTTTCTAGGGAGCCAATTTAAGACATCACCAGAAGGACAAACGGCCTCAGGAAACATCCGGAAATGTCCCCACGGGGTCAGGGCACAGCGGTGACGCTCTGGTGACAGCACCAGCGTTACGGAAACTCCCGGGAACAGCCGGCACAGGAAGGAGCCAGGGTCACCCCTCAGCTTGTGCCACCCCCTCTTCCACCAGGACCCCCTCTCCAGGGGTCTGGGACCCCCATGCTGGTGTCCCCATGAACCATCATTCCCTGTGGGCACTGGGATCAGGATCCGTGCCCCACACATTCCCTGTGTGGGGATAAGCTGGATCCATCCCAGAGCTCTGGGACACATGCCAGTGCCCCTTTGGATGGAGAATTTCCAGCTTCCCTCTGCCTCTGCTTTCCCGGTATTCCCAAGGGGTTTCATCCTTTAGGATCCCCCTGGCCTCTCCCTACCCCAAAAAATCCAGCCAAGATCTTCCCTCCCAACCCCAAACCCAGGGAATTCCTCCTCCCGCCAGAGCCTGTGCGACAAAACCCAACCAGGAGGTCCATAAATATCCAAATAAACCCAAAATCCCTGGAAGCAGCCAGATCCTTCCCCCGGGCGTCTCCTGGCCCAGGGCCACCCTCTTCACAGCCACGACCCAAACACATTTTTCCTTTTGCCGCGGGGAGGGTTGGAAATACAGGAGGGAGGGAAAGGGGAGGGGGGGAAAAAAAATCCGCCTGAACCTCAGGTGGAACTTCCTGGCCGTGGGATTTATGAGCCGGGGAATGATCTCATCAGGGAAGCAGAGGAAACTCCACGGCGCTGGAATTATTTCCAAGCCTGCAAAGTCCCCGAGCATGGGAACAATCCCAGGAGGAGGCACGTGGTGGCCCCGGGACCAGCACTGGTCATTCCCGTTTCCTGGCCTCCAGACCGGACAGGAAAATCGGGGTTGGTTCTTGCACTCCGGGGGATAAATCCATAAGGAAAAAGCTCCTTGGAGCACCTCCGGGTTTATGTGCGGGGACATTTACGGGGCTGGGAGGATGTTTAGGGAACGGGGATGCACAGGAGAGGGAAAGCAGGGACAGGGAGGGTGGGGAGAAGTCTGAAAGCACAAAGTCCCCTTCCCAGAAAAATCGCCTTCCCAGAAAGTGCTCTTCCCAGAAAATCACTCATCCCGGATCTAAACCTCCAGGGAAAAGCAAAACCCTTTTCTTTCCCCCCACTTTTCCTCCTCCCTTCCCACCTCCCCTGCATTAAAATCCGAGAAAAACCCAGAAATATTCCCTCTTAACAGAGGGAAGCCTGGCACTCTGAAAAATTGGGATTAACCCTTTTTATCTTTTTTTTTTCCGACTCAGAAATAAATTTTAAAAGGTGTTTTGGATGCCAAAAACCTCCCCGGGCCGTGGGTGCTGAGCCTTTATCCCAATATCCATGAGGGACGATGGCAGGTCCAGATCCTTGGGATCCAGGAGAAATCCCGGGAGCGGCTCCCAGACTCCCTCCGGTGATGACGAGGATTGAGTTTCAGAAGTGAGGAAAAGCGGAGAAATTAAAGGAAAATGCGGGACGAGGATGGGGACAACTCACCCTGAGCCTGGCACGGGTCCCTCCTTGCCCCCCGGCTGCTGCTGTGTCCCTGCCCTCGCCCCAAGGCGCCCTCGGGGTTTATCGGAGTGGCCGATCTGGAGTTTGGTGTCATTTCTGTCGCTCAGAGTTTCCAGGCGCAGCCCGGGGGGAAGGGGAGGGTGTGAGGCTGAGAGTAAACAAGGCTTCAAACCAGACTGTAAACCAGACTTTATGCCAAAACTTTAAACAAGGATTTAAACCAGACTGTAAACCAGACTTTAACCCAAAACTTTAAACAAGAATTTAAACCAGACTTTAACCCAAAACTTTAAACAAGAATTTAAACCAGACTGTAAACCAGACTTTAAGCCGAAATTTTAAACCAGACTGTAAACCAGACTTTAACCCAAAATTTTAAAACAAAATTTTAAACGACTTTAAACCAGACTGTAAACCAGACTTCAACCCAAAACTTTAAACAAGAATTTAAACCAGACTGTTAACTAGACTTTAAGCCAAAACTTAAAACCAGAGTTTAAACCAAAAGCAGACTTTAAGCCGAAACTTCAAACCAGACTTTTCTCTCGCCCGAGGGATGGAGGGCCCAGACCTCTAACCCTTTTCCTGGCCTGCTTGGGAAAAACAAAACCCCAAAGCGTGGCTCGCCCACCTGCCCTGCCCTGCCCTGCCCCTCCCCGGGGGAGGGAAGCACTTCCCAAACTTCCCAACTCCTTTTTCCATGGGAAATCCGTGCTGGCATTGGGGATGTGAAGAACCTGGAATTTTACACTTCCCAGGAACTCGTTTCCCCAGGTTTTTGGGGTGTCCATCCCACGGCACCACTCGCGTCCGTGACTCCTATCCTCGAGCTTTTCCGGCGTTTTACATCTTCCCCTAATTCCTTCTTTTTCCAGGAGTTTGGGGCGTGTCCATCCCGTGCCAAAACCCACATCCATTAACGCCCCATCCTTGAGCTTTAATGGGATTTTACACCTCCCACTAATCCCTTATTTTTCCAGGCTTTGGGGCTTTCATCCAACAGCATCTCCCGTGTCCAGACCCTCCCATCCTCGAGCTTTTATGGCATTTCCCACCTCCCCCTCATTCCCTCATTTTCCCAGGTTTTCCCCATTTCCCGCCGCGCGCCTTTCCCAGGATCGCTGGGCACACCCAGGAGCACCCAAGGGTGCTCGGAGCCAGCCCTGGGGCCTCTCACCCGAGCCCCCAATCGCACCCCAAAATCTTATGGGGCCGCGTTTCCGCCCCACGGCCGCAGCCGGCAGCGCCCCGGAAACCATCGGGGTCCCTGAGCTGCAGCAAACGATTCCTCACCTCCACATTGTCACACGGAGACGCTTCCCGAATTTCCCCGAATTTCCCCGAATTTCCCCAAATTTGGGAGCCCCCAGATTTTGGGGTTTGCTGCACACTCCAGAAATTGATTTTTTTTTTTTTTTCCCTGGTGTTTCGGCAGCTGCCCCAGGAGCCAGCGGGGCCATCGCTGACCTCACTCTGAGGGGAGAGGAAACCTGAGGGTGCCACTGGCTGCTTCTCACCTGCCCCAAAATCATCTCGGGCTCCAAAACGCTCTCCTGTCCCAAAAACCATCTCCTACTTCAAAAACCATGTCAGACCCCAAAACCATCTCCTACCCCAAAAACCATCCCTGCTCCAAAAACCATCCCTGCCCCAAAAATCCTCTCCTGTCCCAAAACCATCTCCTGCCCCAAAAACCATCTCGGACCCCAAAAATCCTCTCCTGCCCCAAAACAATCTCCTGCCCCAAAAACTTTCTCCTACCCCAAAAACCCTGACCTTTCGTTCGGTTTGGGTGACGTTTGGTTGGGTTTGGGTGACATTTGGCTCAGTTTGGGTGATGTTTGGTTGGGTTTGGGTGATGTTTGGCTCAGTTTGGGTGACGTTTGGTTCGTTTGGGTGACGTTTGGTTCGGTTTGGGTGACGTTTGGTTCGGTTTGGGTGACGTTTGGCTCAGTTTGGGTGACGTTTGGTTGGGTTTGGGTGACGTTTGGCTCAGTTTGGGTGACGTTTGGCTCAGTTTGGGTGACGTTTGGTTCGGTTTGGGTGACGTTTGGTTGGGTTTGGGTGACGTTTGGCTCAGTTTTGGTGACTTTTGCCCCGGTTTAGGGCACGGGTTTGGGTTCCATCCCCCACCGTGGGTGGCGCGGAGCATCCGGCGTTGGCGTTTCCGCTGGCCTCGCGTCTACGAGAAACTGCACAAGGAGCCGTTTTTGGCACCTTTTTGTCTTTTTTTGGGTCACTATTTTCAGCTCAAGGAGACACCCCCGGGCTCTGGGGTCAGGGACACCCCAATCCTGCTGCGGGATGCGGGAATGGCCACCGTCACATCGCCATCATCCCGCGGGGATGGGTTTGGGCCTCACCCCTCCTCTCCTCGCTGGATCTGGAGGGATTAAAACCCAGGAAATTCAGCTCCTGACCTCTTGTTCCCTACTCCCTCCTGAGCTGAGCAGAGGGATTTGGGAACGAGGTTTTTGGGGTGGTTTTCGCCGCACGACAAAACCCAGTGCAGAGCAGAAGCTTCCTCCCTCCATCCCCTTTTAGGATGGGGTATCCCACTGCTCCAGAGCGCCCAGCTGGGGCTCCTGCAGCACACCAGGGGCTCGTGGTGCCTGGTGGCACCCCTGTGACCCCCCCTGCTCCATCCTGATTCCCCCTGGGGTCCCCGAGCGGCGGGAATTGGCATCTCCCTGCTCCCGAGGAACTGGGATGTGCTGCTCGGCCCTGGGGAGGCTCTTTGGGAAAACAAAAGGATTTGGGGGCTGGATTTTGGGGGCTCTGAGGAGTCCTGGGAGTCTCTTCCCCTGGGCTGTGCCAGCTTTGCCCAGACTCCAGGATGAGGTTTATTTTTTGGGGGAAAACACACAAATCCCACATGCAAAACTGAGATGTCCGAATTTGTCTTCCCCATCCAAATTCCCGGCACGGGCCCACAAACCTGAGGAAACGCAGCAGGAAGGACCCCCCAAGAACCCAAACCCTTTACAGAACCCCTAAAAAAAGACAAATTCCACTCCGCCCTGCCCAGCCCGCAGCTGGGCCCTGCAGGCGGGACCCTTCCCTGCTCCAAAAATCCACAGGGAAAACCAGCGGGAAGCAGGGAGCGGCACCCGCCAGGAGTCCCTGGCACCCCTGGCACCCCCCGGCCGTGGATGCGGGCACGCTCCTGAGCCCAGCCCGTGCCCCAGGGGACCTCGCTTTCCGCCGGCCGTGGGAGGAGAACAATAGGGCCGAGCCCTCCATTGTTCCAGACAAAAGATAAGGCCTGGCTCTGGCATTCCCGGCCTCTGGCATTCCCGGCCTCTGCCGTTCCCAACCCTCCCCACAGCAGCTCCCTCCTGGCAGGTGACCCCGCGGGGCTCCTGGGGAGGGACAGTGACCCTCCTGCCCAGCCTGGAGCTCCCACGCCCCTCTGGGTCCCTGTGAGGTTCCCAAGGGCACCTCTGGGTCCCTCTGATGTCCCCAATAGCCCTGGCAGGGGTGGCCAGGCACTGGGGGCTGGTGGCTTCTGTTGGCATCAGAACCGTGGTGGCACAACCCCTAAAAACTTCCAGTTCTGGAGGAGCAGGGTTGGGATGGCAGCAATGCCAGCATGAATTTCCCCCTTCCCAAACTCTGAATTTTCCCCTTCCCAAACTCTGAATTTTCCCCTTCCAAACTCTGAATTTTCCCTTCCCAAACTCTGATTTTCTCCCTTCCAAACTCTGAATTTTCCCCTTCCAAATTCTGAATTCCCCCCTTTCCAAATCCCGATTTCCCCCCCATCCAAACTCTGAATTTCCTCTTTCCAAATCCCAATTTCCTCCTTTCCGAAATCCCAATTTTCTCCCTTCCAGCTTCTCCCTCGTGCTTCTCCCGGCAGCCCCCAGCTCCCTCTAACCCCATTTCCCACAGCAGCGAGGATCAAACGTTGCCTTTCTGCTCTCTCGGCTATATTTAATTTATATCCTCTCCTCTTCCCACCCAACAATGAGCGGCCCCGAGCTGCACTAAAATCACAATGACAGGTTTTGGCTGGGCGCTCTCAGGGGGTCCTCAGGTGGTTTCTTATCTCGTCCCTCTTTGATAAGGGACGGGGAAAAGGCAGCACGAGGCTGTGGCCACCTCCCGCCCGCATCCTTTATAAAAACATGCCCTGAGCGGGGTTTTTTTGGGGGGATTTCTGCAATTCTGCTGGCTGGTAACAGAGCATTAAATTATGGAGAGGCAGAATTTGGAATATTTCAGACCCAGATCTCTCGATTTGGGTTCTTCAGGTGAAGGGACAGGAACATCCCTCCCGCGGTGCAAGCCTCACAGGAGGAGTTTTTCCTTTAAAAGTGATGGATTTGAGTGAAAAGCGGCGATATTTGGGGTGTGAGAGGTGTTTGGGATGAAGGTGAGCAGTTTTGGGGGTTTGAGGGGTTCCAGCTTGGGCCACGTGGGGCTGGACAGGTGGACACGGAGCAGGAAGCAGGGAGGGAGGGCAGGGGGGCTTCCAAGAGGCCAAAAACTTTCCAAAAGCCACTACCTGAGGGCTCCACGACTTCACCCCGAACCTTTTCACGTCTGCTTTTAGCCCAAACCCATCCTTTTTAAAGTGAAAATCTCCTCCCGTGAGGATCGCACCGAGGGGAAACTCCTGCCCCTTCAACCGAAGAACCCAAACCGAAAGATCCTGGGTGGGAAATACTTGAAATTCTGCCTCACCTCAATCCCCTGCGACGCAGGAGCTCCTGCCGGCACCGGATCCCACCCGGGGAGCGACTCAGGATGGGCTGAAAGCACAGAGATCTCTCCCCAGCAGAACTGTCGGGAGCCGCGCTAATTTATTTCCCTTCTGCGTGTTCCCGACCGGGTTAAATCGGGCTGGGAAGCGGCTGATGCATCGCTCAAAACTTCGCCGCGGCCACCGAGCTCCCTCCCTCCCCCCCCGCCGAGCCACGAAACCCAAACCGCCTTCAAATCCTGCGGAAAATAAAGCGGCGGAGCCCGGCCCGGGCCGGTCCGGGGTGGCCGCGGTGCTGCAGGGGAGCCCCGGCCCGGGACCACCCAGCCCC
>VZTN01035285.1:274882-288041 GCA_013400515.1 Erpornis zantholeuca | reverse complement strand
AATAATAATAATAAAAATATATAAGAAAGGAATGTTCATCTCAGAGAGAGGGAACGGATTTATGATAATTTATTTTTATTTTTGAAGAACTGTGCGTGGTTACCTGCAGTTGAATACTTCTGGTGTTGCCTTTCCCTGGTCTAAGCATTGAAGCTAAAACACAGTGTATGGGGCAAAGGGGTTTTTATTTCAGTATTTATTTTTAGGGTTTTTGGGTACAGTACTTGGTCCAGGTGGAATGTTTTGAAAATGTATGCACGCACTGTTATATTGAAATAAACACAGTTATAGGCTTTGCAAAATTAACATATTTATCAAGGATTCTCCAATGAGAGGTTCAAGTGAACGTTTTGTTTTGAGTAACTTTTTTTCTGGATGGGTTTATTTTTACAAAAATATGTTTTGGAGAGGACTTTGGTGTCTGGGGCTTTTAGACTTTGGTCTCTTGTTGTCACAGTACAGTGAGTTCCAACTAAGTTATCAGACTTGGAAAATTACAAGTATGTACGTTAAAAATACTAAGAATAGAGAAAACTATAAAAGAGTATGTAAGAGGGGTGTGAAAGAAAAAGCAAAACATTATTCTGGCATCACTGGGCTAATGCAACTTTTAACTGTGCATGTGCCTTTTGTAAAATGGCCCTGTCTACATAAAACTGTAGGAAAGAATTCAAAAAAATATGCAAAAATAAAAAAAAAAAAAAGAAAAAAAAAAGAAATTGCAGCTGCTCAAATGAGCTGAATCTCACCCTGGCAGTGTCTGGGGTGGGAGATTCATCAGCTGAGCCTTTCCTTTCGGGTTACACCTACATGATCAAGGCTGACACTATGGTGACACTTTTCAGCTTGGGGATCTGATTAAAGTACCCTGTGCCCTGGGTGTTGAGATTCCACAGCCTGGCCAACCTCTTCCAAAATTTGGCCACTCTTGTGTGGGGAATTTTCCCTATCTGTTTCAAATTTCCCTTGCTTCAGCTCCTGGCTGTTCTGTCTCATCCCTTTAGCTGTGCCCTCTGAGGTGAGTCTACCTCTCCCTTTTACTTAACCCACATTCAGTAGTTGTATACAGCATATAAAGCCTTTCCAAGTCTTGTATTCCCTTATTTTCACTGGATGATGCATGGACTCCATCCCTATCCCTCTGATGAATGCATGGGCAGTCAGAGCCTGAGGCATTATAGTGGTTCCTGCTCCAGCATCATGTCAGGTATGATGCCTTAAATGGCTCCCTAGAAACAGAGACTAGACAGGAATAAAGGAGGGATTGATTGGAAAGGCCTTCAGAGGTACACTTTGGGCTCCAGAGGGTCTTGTTTCAGTGGATCTTAAAATGGACAACAGGTCACGAGTTCTTCACACTTTTATATCAACATAAATTCACTAACCAGAACCCAGCTGATTTCTTCTACGCTTGCCCTTTTCTTCTCAAGATGAAGGTTTACAGTTCTTGTTCTGGGTGTTGGTGGAGAGCGAGCTGGAGAGGTTTGTTATGTCTCTCTTAACATAGAGAACAGCATTTAACAAGCTACAGAAAACTTCAGTTACACTAGCAGTACAAGATTTGAAAAATATAAAAGTTAAAAGCTAAGGCATCAGGTACACACTGGAGCTCTCACTGTAGTGTACCCAACCTGGCTTGCTGTGTCCTTTCTCCTTCAGAGGTTCCTAAATAATTCCAGGTGTTTTGTTAAACTCAGTTACTTCTCTGACTTGATTAAGTTTTGGAATACTGTAGGTGTTCCCAGTGTTCTTTCATTTCTCTCGGGGCAACCTGGAAGTGATTTTGCATGAGTCTGTGATGTCCTCCCCCAGAGAGGCTGTGGCCCAGTGCTTCTTACAGCCTCCAGCCCTGCAAGCTCCATGCCTGCTGTCAGAGTCCAGGGAAGCCTGAAAGCTTCTCCTGCTCCTCTGGTGGTTTCTTTATAGCCCCAGAGCTCCTCAAAAGTGGCCTAGCCAGCGACCTAGGCTTTGGGAGAAGCTCCCTCCACTTTTGGGAGAACCTGAATGCACCAGAGAGGTGAAGAGATTTTTGTTTAGTGAACCACAGAGAGCTTGGTTGTAGTTTTTAGGATCTTGCTCTATGTATTACATAGGGACAATAGGAGATTTTTGGGTGTGGTTTTTCTTTCTTCTTCTCCTCTCTCCTCATTCTCTTCCTCCCTTCTCTGACACCAGTTCCTGTGGTGTGGTGGTTGGTGGAAAAAAGTTAGTATTGAAAAGACATATCAATAAGATGAGGATTTACTGGTGTTGAAAAGAAAATAAGATATGTATTGTTTCTTGAATGGTTGTTAGTAAGATATAAAAGGTAGCTGCTGATCTGCAGCCATTGCCTTTCTGCCCTGGTGCCCTTGGAGGATGCTGCCTCTGCCTCAAAGTTTTGATAAGACAAATAAACAACTCTGAAACAGCAAAAGAAGATCTCTTGCTGCATTTTTTCCAACATGACAAACCAAAAGAAGAAAAGCCCCAGAGCAAAAAACAGGGGTTGGAGCCCCCAACCCCAGCAGGGGCCCAGGCCTTCAACAGCCTGGCCCTGCAAAAGGCCTTCTGGAGGGCAGGTTGTGGAGATTATCATCAGAACAGACTGTCTTTTGCCAAGTTAAGCTGAGTCTGAGGTGTTCAGATGGTGGACTATGGTGGGCTACAGGCTTTGTGTCAACCACCTGCACGACTTTTTGAGGATGAGATTCACATTCTCTGAGATTCCCTTTCTCCAAAGCCTTCAGAATGATTTTTGCTTGCATTGAGTGGCAGTGTCTGCCAAGGTGTGATGCTTTGAGGCACAGGGGTGCCTGCCCACCTCATCACTCTGGTCCCATGAATTTGGTTATTCTTCATGTCAGTGACAGCCCCCTCCAGTGCAGCAAGCCCAATTTTTCAGCAGGATGCTCTGTAATCCACAGATAAGAAACCACCTTGCAGTGGTTTCAACGAGCTCTGAAAAAATCGCTTTTCTCTTCACCCTTCAGCTGCATCCCACCTGCTCCAGATTCCCAACATCTTCAGAGCTGCTGCAGAGGCATTCCTGAGGCACATTTCCCACATATCCCTGATCTCTGCTGGAGCACAGAGCTGCTGAGCTGCCACACTCTGGGACGTGGCACTCCTGCCTGTGCAGGTCTGTCTTGGGGTGATTTTTATGGTGTATGATATATCCTATATCGTCTGCTTTATGCCCAGAAAATGAATTTTATGTTTTATTGTGCCTGAGAAGGGAGGAAAAAAAAACAGTCCAGAGGAATCTTTGTTCAAGGTCAAGTGTGGGGGATGCTTGCTGGCAAGAGGTTTTTTTTTCTTTCCTCTCGTCTCGGTTTTTTCTTTTTCCTTCGAGCAGAAGAGAGAGAAGAAGTTTTTTTTTCTTCCTTTTTTGAGACTTTGGTTTCTCTTTTTCTTCTGGACTTGGAGCGTCAGAACCTCAGGAGACCTCACCCAATTTTATTGTTTAGCATTATTATCCTTTCTTGTTTTTTTCTTTCCCTGTGTGTTTTTTAAAATAAATAGTTTCTCCCTCTTCATTTTCCTCCGAGGAAATATTTCTTTTTCCCTAACCTAGTGGACAGAGGGGTGATTGAAATCCTGCTTTCTATCAGGGAATATTTCTCCCCTGAGTTTTGTCTCAAACCGGGACAGTCTGTTAATCAACAACTGGGGCTGCCTTGTGGCTTTCTGGTTTTAATCAGCCATGAGGCTGCCAAGTGTCCCTGTCCCAGCTCTGGGGTCCCAGTGGGTGGCAGTCGTGGCAGGCACGTGGAGCTTTCCTCCTGGCACACAGCAGCTGGGGCTGCAGGATGATTTGGCTGGTTCAGCATCACCAGCTACTGATCATATGCAGTCTGAAATCATTCTTCTGGTTAGGGGCTAAAAGAGATGCCTCCAGTAATGTGACAGTTCCAGCAATCCAGCAAATGGGAGGTCTGGAAAAGCTTCTTAAAGTTTTCTTTGGACATTGTAGTGTCTTTAAATACCATTATTTTCCAGAGTGGGTAGCACTTAATGACTGTAATACCTTTGGCTTTTAAGAGGCACTTGCAGTTGTCTGACATGGTTTTCAAAGAGAATTTGGAATACAATAAAGCCTGATACCTATGCAAAGTAATTAGAACACAAGTAATTATGTATATCTTGTACAATTGCACACAGCTACGTGTGAGCTGCAGTTTGTTGACTCCTTCTGTTCTTTGCTCTGTGCTTTGGAGAACATAATTGCACTTAAACTTGATGTTTTAAACCCTGTTTAAGGTGATCTTTATTTTTCCAGTTAATGTTCCTGTGGTTTTTTGTAGAAATGCAGAACATTTCATTGTATGTAGCAGCAGAAAGTGAAATGTATTAAAGGAAATTTAAATGCAAAATCCAGCAGCTTTTTATGAACAAAAGGCATTTTTGTAAATAAGGGGGTTGGAGAGTGGCTGATTTGTACAGGAAAGGACTTGGCTGGTATTTGTGGTGAGGAACAAGAAAGTTGGTTGATCTCCTTGTTTCTTTTCCTGTTGCCTGTCTCTTTTTTTCAGCCCCTAGCTCCTTCACAGGAGCTGGGGAGGGAAATGAATTAAAACCATGAGCAAGAAAGAGATGAGTCAGATCTCTGAATACACACAGAAGAGCCACAGAATAGAGAGTAACTTGCCTGGGACAGTAGTTGGAAAATAAAGTTTAATAAGGACACAGGACAGACTGCCCTGACCATGGGCACAAAGATGGATACACAGATACAGCCCTTTCCAACTCCTGACCTTTCTGTTTTCCTGGATCTCATCTTTCCCAAGTCACTTTGACCCCTACCTTCTCCTGCCTTTGGTTCCTTCCCTAAACTTCCCAATAACTTCTGAAAAATGCTGCAAAGCTCTTCCTTCCATCACATAAACCTCCTGCTCAGCCCAAAAGATGTGCAGGAGAGCCTTTCCATGGTCTCACTGAAGGCTCTTCTGCGACAAGCCTCAGAGGAGATGCTGCTGGGGCTCTTTTTCTCTGGGGGGAGTTATTGGGGTTCCCTTCTCTGTTGTCTGTGCTCCTTCAAGCTGATGACTCCTGTGGTAGCCCAGGATAGTCAGGGCAGTGTTTTTCAGGTTCTCCCATTTGATACTCTCTGTGGTTCTGCATGGTCATGATGCCTTAGGTTTGAACTTTTCTATGTTCCCAACCCTGCCCTGCCCAGTGTCACTCTGCAGTTCCCTGGAGCTCCTTCAGTGCTGTTCTCTCATGCTCACACACACACAACAAAGCCTCTCCAGCTCTCCAAGGACACCCAGACCCTCCTAGGCCCAACAACTGCAAACCACAATCTTGGGGACAGGGGGGCAAGCTTGGCCAAATTCCATCCTTGCCTGGCTTCTGCTTGGGGAATTGATGCTGAGATCCAAGTGGGAAGAACTTGTGAGCTGTCCTTGTCCATGTTGGGATGCACTGAGGCAGGAGCCTCTGGAGCCCAGAGTGTACCTCTGAAGGCCTTTCCAATCAATCCCTCCTTCATTCCTTTATTCCTTTATTCCTTTATTCCTTTATTCCTTTCTTTCTGTCTGGTCTCTGTTTCTAGGTAGCCATTTAAGGCATCACACTGAATCACAGAATACACTGAGTTGGACCTTTCCACACACAGCAGATCTCTTCCTTCCTGCAGCTCTCTCCTCTCCAGGCTGGAGCAGCCCTGTCCCCTCTGGCATGTACTCCACCCCCTGCCCATCTGGATGATGCTCTGCTGAACTCAGTCCAGTTGATCAGTGTCCTTCGTGTGCCAGGGGTACCAAAAATGTGTGTGACATTTCCCATGCACAGATCATGGGGATGTTGATCCAGTGTGATCTAAACCCCCCCAGAGCCAGGGGGGTGAATAATTCCCCTCAGGCACCTTTCCTCCATTAACAGGCCATGCTCCTTTTAGATGCTGTCAGCTCCTTTGCTGACTACCAACACCTCCACGTCCTTTCCCACAGACCATTCCCAATAAGCACCATGTCCTTCGTGCACTCAGAAATCTGTTCTGGGAGGACTCATTTCATCCTTTCCCCACAAACTGAAGGGAAGCTGGGGAGCTTGTGGGTAGTAGAACTTTTAGCCTCTTTTTGAAGCAGGTGCAACATTTGGCTTTCATCAGTGGCTGAGGACCTCCCTGGATGTCCACAACTGTTCAAAGGTGATGGACAGCAGCCTTGCTATGATCCCAGTCACAGGTGTGAGAGAAGCAGCACTTCTTTTAGCCCTTAAAACCTTCTACAGACATGAACTGTGGTTGAGCTCTGGCTTTTCTGACACCATCTCCACGTGCCTTGGCAGCATTTCTAAATTCCCTCATTGCACTCTGCAATCTGTCACAGAGCTGCAGTCATTCAGGACTCTTCTGTTGATGTTTTCATGCTCTCCCTTGACCCATGTGAAGGAGCAGCAAGTGCCCAAGGGCTGCATGAGCCTGGCAGCTTCTCCTCAGCACCCCTGATCCAAGGCCAGGGGGAGCAGCAAATCTCCCTGGACAGGGAGGTGGTTCTTTGTCATCTGGCTCTGGGGCTCTCCATGTTCAGGTGCCAGACCCCAAGGCAGGAGCTCTGAAATGATTTGGAGTCCTGCTCACCACTGATGTGGGCAGAAAAGTGGTTTGATTCTTGGCCACCTTCTGAAGTGTCTTTGGAAAGAGGATGAAGCTGACCTTTGAGGCTTCATGAGAGAAGCTGGGACAGGTTTCCCAGAGAGCAGTGGATGCCCATCCCTGGAAACATTCAAGGTCAGGTTGGACAAGATCAACATGATCTGCTTGAAGATGTCCCTGATGATCATGACAAGGGGGTTTGGACTAAATAAACTTTAAAGATCCCTTCCACACCAAACCATTCCATGATTCTGTGATGCTCATCCCTGGAACTGCCTTGGGACTGACATTCCTCTGTCTAAATGTCACAGAGGTGGGTCCCCCTGTGGAACTTGAAGTGTTTTTGTCCTTGTGTGTGTTCTTCGTGTGTGTTCTGGATCATTTGAGATGTTTGGAAGGATTGGGAGCTGGACTTTGATAGTTCTTGTGGGTCTTCTCCAACCCAGGGGATTCTATGCTTCTCAGAGTGTGTACTGACAGTAAAGATGCACCTGAGTGGATTTTCTGGATGGTGTGGTAGCATCCTGACTGATTGGACCAGAATCTCTGGTGAGCCAGGTTCTTTTCTGCTTAAAAAACCCCAAAATTACTCTGTGCAGCTGTAGTTTCACCCTCCAGTTTAAATCTCCTTCCTTTGTGTCACTTCTTATAAAGGATGGATCTTTACATGCCTGCATTATATAGATATAATTTTCTCCCCCCTGTGATTCATGTTCTTTATTCACATGAATAATTTTCTCCTTGTTCTTTACTTTTTTTTTTTCCAAGATAAATTATTTATTGCAACAGCACTTGAAATGCTCCACTTTAAGCCCTTAAATTAACCTTGAATGTGAGACATAGATTGATAACATTGTATTAGGGAAGAATCTCAATTAAATAATTGACAGATTCTTTTAAATTGGGGCTTAAACTCTTGAAGGCTGTGACACCCCCTTCAATTTATAGAATTTGGGTTTGAGCAAAATGATGCATTTAGATTGAACTTGGCTCATTGTTGTGGGTATTGATTAGAAAAAATTCCATTTCAGTTCTGCGATTGTACATTTTATTTTAAAATGTACAGTACTTTGTGTTGACTGTGAACAGGAATACAGGAACTTACTGCTGATACACTGAAAAAAAAAAGCATTAAAAAAGGTAGTTTTGGGGTGGGTGACCTGCCCTTGCCAGCAGCTTTGCAGGTTCATGTCGGAGTCCAGGGAAGCCTGAAAACTTCTCCTGCTCCTCTGGGAATTTCTTTAGTCCCCAGAGCTCCTCAAAAGTGGCCTAGCCAGCGACCTAGGCTTTTGGAGAAGCTCCCTCCACTTTTGGGAGAACCTGAATGCACCAGAAAGGTGAAAGGATTTTTGTTTAGTGAACCACAGAGAGTTTAGTTGTATGTTTAGGATCTTGCTCTGTGTATTACAGAGGGACAAGATGGAGATTTTTTGGGTGTCGGCCTCTTCTTCTTTCTTCTTCTTTCTTCTTCTTCCTTCTTCTTTCTTCTTCTTTCTTCTTCTTTCCTCTTCTTTCCTCTTGTCTTCTCTTCCTCTCTTCTCTGACACCAGTTCCTGTGGTGTGTTGGTTGGTGGAAAAAAGTTAGTATTGAAAAGAGATATCAATAAGATGAGGGTTCACTGGTGTTGGGAACAAAACAAAGTACGTAGAGTTTTCTTAATGGTCAATATTAGATATAAAAAGTAGCTGTTGTGAGTAGCCACTGCCCTTTTCTGCACTTGTGTTCCTGGAGGTCACAGCTCTGGCTGTGCCTCCAAGCTTCTGATAAGAGAAAAATAAACAACCTTGAAAAAGCAGAAAAGAAGCCTCGTTTCATCTTTTGGGGACATGGGACACTGAAGAAGCAAGAAATCTAAGCCAGGGACTGTCAGGGAAACAAATAAACTCTGACAGGTTCACATTGCAGAGAATGGGAATCAGTTCTGGGGTTTATTGACAGTGCTGGTTTGGTCCAGCATTTCCTGTGCACTGAAGCTGCTTCACTCCCAAGGCTGTCAGAGATGTGGGAATCTCCCCGAGGTCTGTGTCAGGAGAGCCCAGTAAGGAAATTCACTGAGTGTTTTTGCTGCATTTCCCCCACTGAGCATTCCTGGTGATTCCTTGGCTGGTCTCCTGCTTTAATGCTTTTCAAGGACTTCTTACTGTGAAGTTGAGTGTCCACGGTGTGTGGACCTTACACCTGAGTGTAAGATGCTCTTCAAATTAATTCCCATCCTCTTTAATGTCTTGTTTAGCTTTGACCTGCCATGTTTTATGCTTTTCTGCTCTCTGCATGTGGGCAAGCTTTCCACTTCTTTAAATTTTTACCTTTTTCTGCAGACTCCTGAACTCCCTCTTTAGCAGCAAACCAAGGAAAAATTAATTGGATTTTCTTTCTTTTTTTTTTCCCCTTTGGTTGGTGTTTTATCTCGTCTTCTAACCCAGTATTCTGTGTAGTCCTTGGACTGTTTGTAGGTGTGATAGTTCCTGCTGTTGGTGCTGCTCTTTTCATCATTTTCTTGTCTAATAGCCTTGTTTCTACATTGTTCCCTTTCTTCACATTTTTTTATCTAATGGGGTTTTTTTTTTTCCACTCACCAGCTCTTTTCTACAGCAACCCAATTTTGTTGTGAGCACCACTAAAAAACAGCTTTTCCAATGATTCCATTTGAACTGTTTTCCAAGCACCACTTGAGGCTAAATCCAAAACAGCATCTTCCCTGTGGGTTCCTGTGTAAGTCATTTGAGAAGTTTTGGGTTTGCATCTCATCCTGAAGAATTGCAAACCCATTCTATATAGAGGTGACTGAACTGCTCTCACTCCAAAATTTGCACTTTCTGTGCTCAGCACTTCCTGGGCACTGTCATTGCCCTGGTGGGGATCCAGTTCCAGTGCTAAACTGGAATTAGATTATGGGATTCCTGCCCTCCAGGGTTCTTCCACTCTTCTTTTTTCCTATAACATCTTGGTGCTGTTACACTACAAACATATATAATTCTCTAAAAATTCAACCAGAGCACAATTTGCCTGTTGGAGGCTGCTGCACTCCCAGCCCTGGGAGCCTGCTCTGGCATCTCCCTCAGAGAATCTGTCATTTAAAGAGAAGATTTTCCAAGTATCATCTTGTTACCTGTGTTTATAAGACCAACCTTCACTTAAGTGTTGGAAAGCAAAGGTAGAAATGACTGGAGGAGTAAAACAATAATGGCAAGAAATTTCATAAATCATTTCCAAGGATGAGGTGCTAAGCTGATGCTGGAAAGCTGTTACACTGCTTTCCTGCTCAGGAATGCTGCTGTAAATCAGTGCTGCAAAAATTAACCTGTCACAATGAGATCTGAAGAATGCACTCTTAAGGGAAAAAAATACTAAAATGCCTCCCACCCTCTGAACACTTCAATATCAAGGTAAATTTCTGCTGCTGTGCTGACTGAAACCAGCAGAATCTGCCAGGGTCACAAGTGGATTCAGTTTATCTGTCGTGTGTTGTTTAGTCGGGGTTGAATCCCAGAATCCCAGAATGGTTTGGGTTGGAAGGGACCTTAAAACTCATCCACTCATGGGCAGGGACACCTTCCACTCTCCCAGGTTGCTCCAAGCCCTGTCCAACCTGGCCTTGGACACTTCCAGGGATGAGGCAGCCACAGCTAAGCAGGACCCCTGGTGAAGTTTTACTGTCTGGGGTGGCTGGAATTCCTTTGTCCTGCTCTTCAGGTGCTCTCCTGCTGGCTGTAATCCCTCTCCAGACACTGAGCATCTTCTGTTGGATGTGAGGAATGGGATGGAATGAGGTTCTCCTCTCCCAGCAACTTCAGTTTAAAGCCCTATTATTATTATAGCCTCTGTTGTTTTAGACCCTATTATTAAAACAAATCAAAAGACCTGTTTTGATAACTGGCATGTTGGTTTGGATTCCTCCAGTGTGGTCTGGTTAATATTTCCTGAAGAACTGTTTTGATGCTGGATTAAAAAGCTGTTTCATTTTGTGAAAAAGCATGGCAACCAGGCTTTTTTCCCCCAGCACTCTTCACTCCCCATCAATTTAAGGAGAATTGGGAACAAAGGACAGGTCTTCAAAAACCCTTCATTTTTACACTGCCTGGTAGACTTGGCTGCTTCTCTGTGCAGTTCTGGGTATTTCAGAGTTACAAACAGCAAGCAAGTAATCACAGAGCTGCCAGGCACAGTTTGAAATACAGCATCACAATCCTTTGTATAACTCATAAACTCTTGAGCTGTGGCATTGTTTCAATCTGGAGCTTCATCCATCTTTTTGTCTCACTCCTCTGGTGAAGGAGGACTGGTTTAATTGGAACCTCAGCTTTTACAGAAAAGTCATGAAACACAGGCAAGAATTAAATTTCTTAGAAGAAATGAAAACCAACAATATGTACTCGCCCACCACTGAGTTTTATAATTGCATCCAAGGCCTTGAGAGGAAGCTGCTGTGTAATTTATAATATTGTTGTAGTGTTTCATGTAGGTTTATGATGGATGCCTTGTTCTTCCTGAGCCCTGTTGTTAAGGAACTGCTGGACTCCTGAATCACTGTTAACCATAGCCTGTGTGTAATGACAAATGTGTCTTTTGGGTTCAATGCTGTTTTTAGTTTCCTGATACCAGGTTGTCATATCCCCGTGAACACTGCATTTTAAATAGTTAAAAGCTAATTTAGTCACAGTCTCTGGGACTATTTGCTAATGCAAGGTATTAGGGAGCAGGAGGCAGGGACCATTGTCTCACCTTAATACTTGGGAAATAGTTATGAACAAATGTTGGCCATGATCCCGTTGGAAATATGGAATCAATGCAGCTGCACAGCGGGGCTGTGCTTGGAGCATTCCCACAGCATCTGGTAAGGGCAGGATTTGCTGCTCTTTCTTTGTGCAACCCTTCCATGGTAGCTGACAGCTTGTTTTTCTTGTATTCTCCCCATTTTTATTCCATTCTGTCTTATGGGTGACTGTCCTGGTGTCTGCTGAGGCTCTTAGAGAAATCCAACCATCCCTCACAGTGCTATTTCTCCACCTTTTCACTGTTATTTATATCCAGCAGCTGCTAATGTTGTGTCCAGTAGTTTTTCATGGTGTGTTCAGCTGGCTGAACCTCATCCCAGTGCCCCAACTTCTTACAGACCTCAGCAAAAGCACTCTAAGTTTGGTGGTTCACTTAATTTTCGTTTTCTACAGCATTCTGCCCCTCAAAGATCCACAGAAACTCTGTGGGAAGATTTCACTGCTCCTGAATGGTCTCCAGTACCAGCCAACATGGCTGTGTGGAAAATCAAGGGTATATTTTGGTATTTAAATAGGAACTGACGCTGTTGTCAGGAAAATAATTAACTCCAATCCAGCAGTGAACAGTAACATCTTTTGGCACCCAGACTGAGGAATAAACAAAATGCAGAATGAATTAGAGGGACCAAACACACACTCTGGCTGTCAAGTCCTATTTCAAACATCCTTTTTCTCTTTTAAGATTTTTTCCCTCAAGGTACAACATATGTTTAATACAAGAATGTGAATCAGAAGAGTGCAGGAGATGTTTTCTTCTTCTGCACATACAATTATCAGCAGAATAAGATGTTCCCTTGTCCCCATCATGCTTTTGCTGGCTTTGATGGAATCTGTCAGGCTCCCAGTCTGGACTAGCCTTGCTCTTATATCTCCTCTGTAATCCTTTTCCTTAAGCATCACTTCTTAGAGTATCCAGTTGTTCTGACTGAGACAGAAATAAGAGATTTTGACTTGAGTTTGAGATCCCTTTCCTTTTTATTTTCCCTTAAGATGAAGGACTTAAGATGAAGCAACCAGAAGGCCCTGCCTCAGTGTCCTTTCAGACACCTCTAAAGCTGTTAAGGATGAACCAAAGGCTTCTACTTCCCAAAGTTTTGCCCTCAAATTTCTGAGTCCATCTCAAGCTTTTCCTCCTCCTCTGGGTTTTGAATTCAGGTATGAATTAGCATCACCTCATGCCAAATTGTTGCTATTCTGTTTGGTTTATACACAGTTACACCGAGGCATTGGCACACTGAGCGCTTTTCTTCCTGGTGCCATCCTTTTGTCCCTTTCATAAGGGAAAGTACAAATTACCTGCATCTTAGGAGCAGTTTTGTCTCAGGCAAATGCCAATGTTCCCCCCACCATCTCTGCAGGGTGCTCTGCATGCTGTAAGACACTCTTTTCTTCTCCTAAAATGTCCGACCACTTTCTCACTATTAAGGAAGTCACCTGCTGTGAACAACGTGCCCAATGCCTTTTTTTTATTATTTTTTCTCTCTGCAATGAGCAAACTGCAGAAGATTTTACATCTGTCCTTAAAAAGCTTTTCCAGCTGTGGTTTTCAAAGGCTCTTTTTGTAGTTTTCAAAGGCTTGACATTTCCTTCTTTTCCTTTTCTCCCACAGTTTGCAGCCCAGTGCACACTTCTGTTGGAATTGAAGTGTTTGCTGTCCCATGTCTCCTGGTACTTTCTGTCCTCTTCCTGAAGAGAGTAACTTTGCAGATTTACAAGGGACAGTCTCTGTAAAAACCATGGGTCTGTTTTTTTTGTCATCTAGGCTGCAGTGCATGATCGTGGAATCCCAGAATGACAGAATGG
>VZTN01035285.1:160506-274792 GCA_013400515.1 Erpornis zantholeuca | reverse complement strand
TGGGCTGGGTTGGGTTGGGTTGGGTTGGGTTGGGATGGGTTGGGTTATGTTGTGTTGGGTTGGGTTGAATTGGGTTGGATTGGATTGGATTGGATTGCATTGCATTGCATTGGATTGCATTGGGTTGGGTTGGGTTGGGTTGGGTTGGAAAAAACTTTAAAGATCATCTCATCCCACCCCCTGCCATGGTCAGGGACACCTTCCACTATCCCAGGTTGCTCCAAGCTCCATCCAACCTGGCCTTGGACACTTCCAGGGATCCAGGGGCAGCCACAGCTTCTCTGGGCACCCTGTGCCAGGGCCTCATCATCCTCATAAGGAAGAAATTCTCCCTATTATCCAATCTAAACCTGCCCTATGTCAGATTAAAGCCATTCCCCCTTTTCCAGTCCCTACATGCCCTGGCATTGACCCGTCTGCCTAAAATGTTTAATTTTATTGGAATTAAAATTTAAAAGGCACGAAGAGGGAGAAAAATTAGAAAGACAGCTGCATGCAGGCTGTATTTATGTAAATGGACTCATTTTCAAAATCCAGGTCATGAATGAATTGAGAATTTTGTTTAAATCCAGCATGAAATGCTTCAGATTTTTAGCTATTGCTTTTCCCCCTTTCCTGTCTTCTGTCTTGTGACTTAGAGTAAAATCCTCACCAACAATTTGCTAAGGATTGTCCATGATAAATGCTGCTGTCCTTGGAGCCTGCAAAATAAACTGTTATTTCCTGATTTGATACTGACACCAAAATGTACATCAAAACACTTTACTATGTTCATTTTGTTGTAAAATGGGAGAGCCAGATGAGGAAGCATTTGTTAAATACTAACAGAAAGAAATCAGAGTTTAGGTGAGGAATTTTTTTGGCTTTAATATGGACAAGGTGGGCAGCTAAAATGATTTATGAAAATGCCAAGTAAAACATGAAGGATTGTTCAGCTCGTGACTGCAGTCTGATATTGAAACACTAGGGAGAGCTCCTGATTCATGGTTTCATTTTTCCAGAGGCTCGTTTGAAAAGCTCCTCATGTTCTCCTAACTGTAAATAAAAGAGAAACTTGCAACAGAATGTTGCCTTTTACTCCATCTCATAGCAAATTTGTGCCTAGTTAAACTTGAAATGTAATTTATTATAAGAATTAAACAATTTTCTCAGTAATGAATTAGCAAAATTCTGATTTTACGCTTCCTCATCTGGTGCTTATCCAAATGTGGTTTTTTATCTTAACAGTAACAGTTCCAGGTGTTGGGAACCCACTTAAAACAACTTTTTTTCCTTTATCTCACTCCAAGAGCAACACAGGAGTTTTAGTGCAATACTAGAATTTTGATCATGCATTTTTGGAATATCTTCCCTGTCGCAGTGGTCCCAACTATTCTAAATTTCCTTTGTGGTATTTGGGAGCATTTGGGTAAATGAACCACAAGCAGTAGCAGCATTTCCGTTCCTTGATTGGATGAGCAGCTCTGGCATGAAGCACATTCTTGTGTGTGCACAGATCCTCTCTGGAGCCTCAAATATGCACCCCTGAGATCTCCAAACTAATTTCTTATGAGTACTTCTTCTAAAAAAAGGAATGCTTGGATATTTGCTGAGAGCCAAGCTAAAGTCAATCTGTCCCAGGCTCCTGCAGGAATCCAAGCCTTTTGTTACACAGTAATTTGAATAATTTCCAGTCCTGCAGTTTACAAATTTGTTTGGGTTTGGTACCCAGGCTGTGTGACAAATTCCGTTTATTGAGAGCTGCAGAATTACACAATAATTGAAAATGTTTAACGTTTGGATTGAGAAATAAAGCTGAAGTCAGACAGAAGTGTGCAGGCCTTGTGTATGTGGTCATGTGTATATAGATATATTAAGAAAAAGCATATTGTGGTTGCTGTCCTGGCCATTTTTTCAGCCCTCAGCTATGCTGCGATCAAAAACAAGGCAATTTTATTCTGTGTTTGCACCCCAGCCCCTGGAGAATGGCAAGTTCCCATTCTAAAATATGTTTGACTCAGAATTAAATTGACTGACCCAGACCTTACTGCAAGGTTTGGAGTTCAACTTTTGGAGGTAAATCCATGTTTTGGAGTACCAAGAGGATAAAAATGTGGGGTTTAGACTAGATCTACCCAGGTCTAGTGGAAGGTGTCCCTGCCCATGGCATGGGAATTGGAAGTAGATAATCTTTAAGGTGTCTTCCAACCCAAACCATTCTGTGATTCTGTGTTTCTATTATCCGGATAGTTCAAAAGAAGGAGCAAGAAAATCTGCAGTGCAAGGTCTGGCTAAGCTTTGCTTCTATTCTAGAATTTTAATGGCACCCAGAAGATCTCATCTCCGTTGGATTCTCTCTTCCTAACAACAATGCTGTTGGAAAGGACATCCATCCATGCCTTAAAAACAAATGTTCAGAGAAATTGAGTAAGGAATGAGTTTAATAAGGCCCATGAAGGGCACATGATTTGAGTGGGAGTAGAATTTACAGCTCCTCCCCATCTTTTGTGCCACCTGTTGTAAAAACCACCACCAGCCTGGGTCACAGAGGTTCTGCTGCACAGGTGAGCCTCAAGGAGACGTGCCTGGTACCATTCCACCAGTCACTTTCCCCATGTTTTAACTGTCAGAAACCCTCATGGAGCTGAAGCTGCCAGTGATGGAGGCTCCCCAGGAGCAGGCTGTGAGCGCAGGAGGTTGGAGAAGAGCCCTGCTCATGTGCTTCCAAAGAGGTGTCTGTGGCCTCTTTGTTTCCTCCTGTTGTTTGTGGGTGCTCTCAACATTTAATCCTTTATTTATTGAGGCACGTTTCCCTCCTAATGTTTATGCATGAGCATATATCTATTTACTCCAGAGTGACTGTAAGGTCACAGTTGTTGCTAACGTGAGTGTCACTCCTTTTGATTGCTCTGTTTCCTGGAGTGTTTATTCCCCTCTAACAATGCTCTTCCTTTTTTGAACAACTGCTCTCATTAGCGTGGTGTTGTTTAATGAGAATGTCTAATTGTTAGAGCCTCTGCTGGCCCCCGCCAGATGTGCGGGGAGGTTTTGTTTGTGGTCCAGGATTGTTCAGTGAAAACATTCACGGGAGTGACGCTGGATTGGGAAATGGAGCAGGGATTGATTGCAACAGGAACATTCACTTGAAATTAGGTACAGAGAAATTACAGGGGGAAGTAAAAATTCTTTTTAATTGAGATTCTGGAGAAGAAGTAAGGCCAAATCGTTCCCCTTCAGACAGTCTCTGATTTACAGTTAACCTACAATTAAGATGTTTGGCTGTTGAGAGCATTCATCTTCTATGAAATCAAACTTGTGTTTTGTCTCCAGTGTCGGTTTTGTTCTTCCCTCCTGTAACAGACTGTCCCTGAACCTTGAATCTCTTTCAAAATTCAGAGGTATTTAAAATTTGGGTTTAAAATGTCTTGTGCCTGAGGGCTGTTCCTACTTCACATGTTCATCTCATTTGAATGAAGACCTTGAGGTCTGCCCAGCCATCAAAGGTATTGGAATTTGCTCTTCTGGAGAAACATTATAATTTTTCACTGGGGGGAATGGAAAGGTAAAATTCTGATGGAAATTGTGTCCTGCCTTTCCAGCAGCCCTAGCAAGCATTTCTCTTCCTGTTTCCCTTCCTACCGAAGGCATGCCTTCCATATTAGAAGCTTGTTATAAATTACAAACCTCCAGAAGGAAGCTTTGAAACATTTGTGGCTCTAAGATATTCCTGTGCTCTCTTTAGGATCATCACTCAAGCTTTATCAAAAATATCTGCGGTCTTATGTTCATGTTTTTTTGAGAGGAGCTAATTATAGATACTAAAACTAGCTGAAGTGGAGGAGTTTTTTTTTTATTTTTTTTTCTTTTTCTTTTTTTTTTTTTTCTTTTTTGATGGAGGCACTAAGCCAAGCTCCTCATTACAAGGTTGCACAGTTTGTTGCCTGTGTAGGCCCGGGGAGCAGATGGAGGGAGGGATAGGGACTCTCTCAAGTAGAACTGGCTGGGAAACTGTGCATCTGCTTTGTGAAAAACAGGGACACTTTGGAATATGTGTGGCTGCCAGTGTGGAGCTATAGGGCTAGTGATGGATGGGGGGAGAAGGCAGCTCTCCTGCAGCAGCAGCAGGGCTTTGCTGTCAAAGACAAGCTCTCAGTGATGTCAGATGCTGTTTTTGCAGCAAGATTCGAGCCCAGGAGTTGTCTCAGGGTGACAGAACTCCCCACAGAGGAGGGGAACAAGGATGGTCATGTGTTGCTCTAAAATGTTTGTAGTTGTTTTTCCTTATTTTCCAGGTATTTGAAAACATTATACCTTTGGGCCTAAAATTTCACAGGGGACAGGACAAGGGGAAATGGCCTTGAGCTGTAGGAAGGCAGGGTTAGATGAGGATATTATGAAGAGATATTAGGAATGTATTAGGAAGAAATATTAGGAAGAGATATAGGAAGAAATTCTTCCCTGTGAGGGTGGAAAGGCCCTGGCACAGAGAAGCTGTGGCTGTCCCTGGATCCCTGGAAGTGTCCAAGGCCAGGTTGGAGCAGCCCGAGATAGTGGAAGGTGTCCCTGCCCATGGAAGGGGATTGGAATGAGATCATCTTTAATGTCCTTTCCTACTCAAACCTTTCAGTGATTCAATGAAAATGTCACTGAAGACTTGCTCTGCCCAGGATTTTGGTAAATTCTGGTTTAATGTTAACTTCATCTCAGATGCTGAAGAATTTCCACAGTCCCAGTGGGAAAGATGCTGTTCCTGTGGTTTCAGCTTGCCAGGGTGAAGGGTCTTGCTTGGATCAACCCTGCCTCTACTTCACAAGGTTGGAAGAAGTATAGACATACAGAGTTGTGTCTCTGCTTGCTAGAATCACAAAGCCATTTTGGTTGGAAGGGATCTCTGAAGCTCCTTGGTCCAACCTTGGTTTCAAGCAGGATGCACTTCCAAGTCAGATCGTGTGGCCTGAGGATTTTATTAGCTGAGTGCTGAAAATCCCCAAGGACAGAGATTCCACAGACATTCCAGGCACCTGTCCCAGTGCTGCACCAGTCTCACACTGAAAAAAACTGTTGCTTATATCCCCCCCAAATTCCCCTTGGTGCAGTTTGTGTCCATTGCCTCTTGTCCTTTCTGTCTGGTTTTGTCTTCCCCATCACCTTTGTCTGGACAGCTGAAGGCAGGAATTGGATTCCTTGCAGTAACCTTTCTAATTTGGACAGGAGCAGGAAATGAAGGTGACTGCAGCCAAAGGAGCACTCATTTTAAGCTGGCCATATATTCATGGGCATTTCTGCCTGCTGACCCACTCACCCCATGGAATAGATTTCATCAGCATATCTCTGTCCCCCAGGTGAATTCCTCTCAGCAATGTACCCCAGGGAGCAGAATATTCCTGCCTTTTTTATTTTAACCATTCTAAATTAGATAATTACTTAGAGCCCTGACAGATTTACAAGAGTAATTGCCTAATTTTATGATGCAACACTACTGAAAACAAAGATTTCTTGATTTAAATTGGGTTTTGAAAAGGAAAGTCTCCCTGGAAGTGTTTGAATAACGCCTGAAAAATACACTCCCTGAAGTTCAGCTGGTCCCTGGGAGAGAACCAGTTTAGATTCTGGCTCAGCCAGAAGCAGCACAGGGAACTGGAGATGCTTGGAAAGGAAGGGAAGGACAAGTGGGAGGACAGGAGTAAGGAGATCCACAATAATGATTTCAAGACCTTGATGAGCCCTTCATCAGCAAGCTGAGTTCCATTTCCAACTGACTTCTTGGTTTTTTTTCTATTTTTCTCTCCACTTCTAGTCATTCAAAACAACTGCTTGTTCCAGCAGTATCGACCCTGGGTTGAATTTGATCCACTCTGTCCTCTTTCATTTTAAATGGCAGCATTTCTGGGCTCTCAAAACAGTAGGATACTCTGGAAGAAGGGTGTGTATTGGAAAACAAAATAGTAAAATACAAAATTATAGGAAATCTGTCTCTTGCCATTGTTAGGCTCTGCTCAAGCATTTTTCTGACTCTCCCCACAACTGTAAAATGTCAGAATGGCTGCTGTAAATCGAAAAGCAGGGTTTTGGCTTTTCTGTCCCTTCCTGATGTGCAAGTGAGAGGTCCTAGTTACTGCCTTCATGTGGCATTTTGTTCCCCTTGCAGTGAAATCAGCCCCCAGCTAAATTCCTTACTGCCTTTAGCACTGCTTTCAGCACATAAAAGGGATCCTGGAGCCAGGTGGGTTTAACAGAGTTATAATTTTATAACTTCAGAATCCCTTTTTCATGGACATGCTGGGAGTACTAATAATGGGCTTTTCTGCATGTCAACGAGATCTGTACCAAAACCAGCCTGCCTTCAAATCAAGAGGGCTTTCATTCCAAGAGCTTCTACCCCAAAGGCAAGATCTAAAAATTGTGCAGGGGCTGCATTTTCCCTGCAAAATGAGTCCAGTGGAGAGAGGATGTCACAGTTCATCTTAGGGAGCTGGATGGATTTATTCCTGCAGCAGGAACCATCTGACTTGGAACGAGGTGCTGAAATTCTGGGTGGCTGAGCTAGGTGGCTTTGCCATGAGGAAAGTAGAATTTTGTGAGTAATTTGTGCCACTTGTTCAAGAATTGTATCTCAGATAGGTGGGGAAAGTCACCTCCTGGAGGTGCCAGTCTCCCCATTTCCTGGAAATGGAAGCCTGGAAGAATAGTTGGGATCCAATGGCAAGACACTCTGTGCTAGCTTAGCAGCTGGAGCTTCCTGTCCACCTTAAGAGGAGTGAAAAATCAATGAAATTGAACCTTTTTGGCTCACATTTTGGTTTTCTTACCCATCTTTGGCCAGACCAAGCAATTAAACAAATGAACAGGATATTCCACTGAAAGTTAAAGGAATCACAGAATGGTTTGGGTTGCAAGGGACCATGAAGAGCATCCCCTTCCACCCTCTGCCATGGGCAGGGACACCTTTCACTAGACCACACCTGGGTAGATCTAGTCTAAAAAACATCATCAGGATTTTTTCCTCTTGGTACTCCAAATCATGGATTTATCCCCAAAAGTTGAACCCCAAACTGCTTTTTCTGCTTTTTGAGCCCAAAGGCCTAGGTTCAAATATTCCCATGGAAAGTAAATAAATCATAGAATCCTAGAATGGTTTGGGTCAGAAGAGAGCTGAAAGATCATCTTGTTCTACCTCCTGCCATGGGCAGGGACACCTTCCACTATCCCAGGCTGCTCCAAGCCCCATCCAACCTGGCCTTGGGCACTTCCAGGGATCCAGGGGCAGCCACAGCTGCTCTGGGCAACCTAAAGGAAGACCCTGGGCTTGTTGCAGAAGAATCACAAAATCACTGAATAAGCTGAGCTGGAAGGAGTCCCTCAGGATCATCAAGCCTAACTCCTGGCCCTGCACAGACACCCCAACAATCCCACCCTGGTCCTGAGAGCATTTCCCAGACACTCCTTGAACTCTGTTAGGCTGTGACCACTTTGACACAAGGTGCTGAAATGTTTTTCCTTTTAGATACCGAAATTGCAGCTCTTTCATTGCTGTTTACTGTGGTGGCTCCTCTCCTGAGCCAGTGTTTTTTTCTCAGTACCAACCATCCCACTGCAAATTGCTATGGCAATAGAAATCAAGCACAAAAACAGTCCTGCCCAAACATGTAAGGATTTATTTACCCACATCTTTGGCCTGCATACTTTCTCAGGAATATTTTTGGGGTATCTGTCTCAGAACAGAATGAACTGAAAACTTGTGTTTAGTATGAAATATATGGATGACAAAATGACAGGTCCTAGATGCCCAATTATCCCAGGAGCATTGACTTGCAGAAAATAGGTATTCTACTTAATTCAAAAAACAAGAATCCTTCCTGTTACAAGAGGCCACTCAATCCCTGATGGTCTTATTTACTTTTTTGGGGGGAAAAAATCACTCCAGAGTCTGCCATACTAAGGAGGGACAAGTGTACCCTGTTAACCAGCTTTGCTCCCTGCTTTCTGTGATCTGTGATTGACCACTCTGGTTAATTCCCAGGCCCTCTAAAGAAGCAAAAATCAGCTCCTTTGGGAGTGAAGGCTGGGTTTGGTTCATTGCAGGATTTCTGTGATCAGACAGGCCTCTGTACCGTGTGTCCTCCAGTTTACATCTCAAAATGATTCCAGGAGAAAAGCTAATCTGGTCATATATGCCAGGGGCTGTCGAGTGTTTGAGAGAATTATGATTCTTTTAGTGAAAAAAGGAACAATTTCTTGTTGAAAGCTGTGCCAGGAGAGGCTTAGATGGAACAGGGGGAAGCATTTCTTTACTGAGAGAATTTTCAGCTGCCCATTCACCAGGAGCTTCTCTGAGATCCTTGGATTGCTCCCTGGTGTGTCTGCATTTAGTATAGAAGTAGGATTAGGATTAAGGGGAAAAAAACCCAATAAAGACCAACCAAAAACACCTTTTGGTGTTTTCCAACTTCCCAAAGCCCAAATGTTTAAACAGAAGAGTTGCCTGGTAGCAATTCTGTGCCATTGCTAACATGAGAATCCTTCAGAACACGCTGCTGTATTTCAGATGTGCTTCCTCAGCACCACTTTAAGTCCTGTAAATCACCCTATATTCTCTGAGTGCCACTACTGAGCCACAGACTGAGACTTCTCTTTCCTTAAATTGTACCAGATTTACCCTTAAAATGCTTTCAGTGCATACATTTATGAGAAAATAAATAGAGCTGAATTAAGTGCAGTAGAGAGCTTGCTATCCAATTAAATCAACCATGTAATTTATCACCGAATTTTATTCACAAATTCATATTTCAACAAGTGATTTTTCATATCATCTTTTAATTAAAGCTTATTTACATCCCTGTGGAAGCTCTTAAAATGAGCTACCATTATCATAAGTCCATAATCAATCACTTTGTAGAGTGTTAACAGTACAGTAACTGCAGATTTTTTTCCCCCCAACTATTTATTAAGAAGCATTTGTTAAATTTCCTTATTTACAAACATCTCTCTGTTTTGACAATCAATCTCAGAAATCAATCTGAGTCTAAACATTTGTAGTTTACATCAGTGATGGTGCCCTCTGTGTTTCCTGGGAAGTGAATTTATACCATACTCAAACACACTTTGGAACCAAGAGTGGAATAATTTTGTGATTCGATTATCTGCTATGAAAATATCTTCTGGGAGGAGCAGAGGGAGCTTTCCATGAAGGTTTGAGGATGTGGAGAGTGGAAGAAGCAGCTGCTTTTTGGGGTGCAATATAAAATGACAGGACCTGCACTTACCTGGCTGAATATGCAAAAGAGGGAAAGGTGAAACCACTTAACAACCAAAAGGGTGGAGATGTGTAAAACATGGTACCAGAAAGTGTGGGCTCTGTTTTAATTCCTGTTTCCTTGATCACAGATCAGGTGTCAGTTGAGGTTGCTCCCTAAAACATAACAATATGTAATTTTGATGTTTCTGATATTTGTAATATCACCAACCTGGTGAAATGTTTAGCCATAAAATCTTAGTATGTTGCTAAATTCTGCTCCTGTCTCCTCTAACCTCACCACTGCCAGGGCTCCTGGTAAGATTATTGTGTCTTCTTTGTAGGCAAGGTGCAGGCAGGTTCCACCTTCTCTTTTGTTGTGCTCCAGAGCTAAAATACTTCTGGCTCAGACTCATTTTTTGGATGATTTCTGTATCACACTGGCATAGACTGAATTTCTTTCCATTGCCTTTTTTTCATCACTGCAATAAATTGACAGCAAAGTGAAGATGGAGGAATGAGTCTGATTCCAGGAGAAAAGCTAATCTGGCCTTACGTGCCAGGGGCTGTCAAGTGTTTGAGAGAATTATGATTCCTTTAGTGAAAAAGTAAAATTTCTCGTTGAAATCTGTGCCAGGGGAGGCTTAGATGGAACAGGAGGAAGCATTTCTTTGCTGAGAGGGTTGGCAAACACTGGAACAGGCTTCCTAGAGAGGTGCTTGGTGCTCCAGACTGTCAGGGTTTAAGAAGCATTCAGGCAATGACCTCAACATGACTTTTGGTCAGCTCTGGATTGGTCAGGCAGTTGGATTAGATGGTCATTGTAAATCACCTCCAACTGAAATTGTTCTATTCTTTTCTATAACTTATACAAGAATAAAAGAAAAAAGATCTGAATGATCTTCCAGTTCCAACCCCTGCCATGGGCAGGGACACCTTCCACTCTCCCAGGTTGTTCCAAGCCCTGTCCAGCCTGACCTTGGGCACTGCCAGGGATCCAGGGGCAGTCCCAGGTTCCCTGGGCACCCTGTGCCAGGGCCTCACCATCCACACAGGGACTGATTTCTTCCTAAAATCTAAACCTTCCCTCTGTCAGTTTAAAGCCATTTCTCCCTGCCTTTGTTAAAAGTCTCTTTACAGCTGTCTTGTTAATGTTTTTTGTGGGGGTTTTTTTCCCATTTCCTATCTGTTAATCCTTAACATCTTTATTAAGATTACATTATTTGGAACATGATGCAGGAAGAAAAAACAAAATCTTTTTGACTGCATTATTTCATTCATTGAAATCTTTTGCAGTCCTACAAGTTCTGTGAAAATCTGTGAAAAGTTCTGTCCCCAGTGCGGGTGCAGAAGAACAACTCCATTTCCAGCCTCAGGAGATCCTGTGTGGGAGAGGAATCCCACAGAAAGCCTGACAGCAGAGCTTTGCTGGAGCTGAGAGGGGCTCAAAGCTGAGATTTCTTGCAGCAGGACAACGTGGATAGAAGATGTAAAAATCACAATGAGTTGGTTTTGGTTTGCTTTCTTTTTATTTTATTTTATAACCTTGCAAACTACTTCTATTTCTCCTTTGGGATGAAGTCAACACAGCATGTTGAGATTGTGCAGGACCTTTCTCTTCCCATCTCAAAACATCAAAAAAATCACCCCATAAAAATGGAGAAAGCAGCATCTACCCGAGGACTGATCCTTGCAGTTTCTCAGCCATTGGAGAAATGTGCCAAAAAGATGCTGTGCAGCCTAATTGAGGGCAATTCATTTGAAATGAGTAAATAGTCCTGCCCCTCCAGTGTAGCTGGGTGTGCTGGGAGGGCTGGGGCTGGCCACAACCCAGAGCCTGTGCTTGCAGCTTTCTTTGGCTGCTTTTGTAATTTAATGAATGAAATAATGCAGTCAAAGGCTGCGATTGTGAGCTGCCCAGTGACGCCTTGCCAAGCCTACTGTAATAGTGATTAAGGCACAAAAGGTAGTAAAAATGTGGATAATTACACCATGTGCAACATGGCTTCATTGTTCTCTGCAAGAGCCAGAGGAATTTTCCCCGTGAAGTGTTATTGGATTGGAGACCACTCTGGTGTTCTTCTAAGCAGCATATTCTGAATGCATATTCCCTTCAAGAAGGGATGTGTCAGACAGCAGTGACTCCCCCAGGGGAAAATCACATTTTTGAGAAGCATTTCTGTGCCCTGATACACCCAGAAAACAATCACTGGCCTGTGTCCTGAAGCCTGTGGGATGAAACATCCATTTTCCAATATTTTAATAAGGTCAGTCATTAGCGAGCCTTGCTTGGGTTGAGGGTGAAAACACCAGAATGTTGTTTTCCCTCCTGAACCGTGTCCTTCCATGATATATTTCCTGTCACTGCCGTTCTGGCTTGTGTTGATCTTGGCAGCTTGAAAGCAAACAGCAGCTTTGTTTTGCTACTGCAAGCCCTGTAGCTGCTCTTGTCAGTAAAAGCCTTGTGAGTAGTTGGTTTATTACCCACATAACACAATCAAAGAATTGCTAATACAGACTCCCAGGAGTTAAACACTTCTGGCCGTGGGGCAGGAAGCAGAGAAGGTGCTTTATGACTTGGAGCTGCTTCCTGAGGTGTTTTCCAGTGAATGATAGCAGAGTATGGATGTCTAACCCCTGCAACTGGGGGAGATCTGATCCTACTGAACGCAGGGAAGAGGGGTGGCCTTAAAAATCCTTTCAAGAATTAATGCCTACAAGTTACTACTTCTACTACTACTACTAATACTATTATTATTGTCAACATCATCATCATCATCTTTATCTCTTTCTGCATCCCAAATGCCAGAGGAAGGCTGCTGACTGGACAGGGCATTTTTATCCAGACCGAATGCTGGAGCTGGTTGCCAGAACTTGACCTCAGACTAAGTATGGACAAATAATAAGATATTCATCTGTCTCCTGGTGCTGGACAACAAAGAAACGTGGTCAGGAGCCAGATCAGCACTTATTTACAAACGAGATAATGCAACTCCCTCTCAAGTTGTGTTTGAAGTGCACCAGGACTTTCTGCAGTGCTGCTTCTCCCAGGCAATCTGACCTCAGCTGGGGAGACAGGAGGAGCAAAAGGGAAGGGACTGGGATACTAAGGACTGTAATTCCATGTTTCTTTAGTCCAACCCATGTGCCAGCAGGCTGCCAGCTCAGTGTACTATGGTTTAACCCTGGCTACATCAGGAGCAGACCTTGCAGCTTCCCTCGGAGTGTTCGATTTTGTGGTCGCTGTTACAGCAGGATTGAACTGGAACTTGGAACCACAAGTGATCAACTGAGATGAGAGAATTATTTTTAATTAGCTGTAATTGAATTTGGGAAGGATTACATCAGTGGTCTGAGATGATGAATCACTCAGAGCAGCTAATTCTTCTGCTCTCCTGACTCAGTTATCAGAATTTGCCTTCTCTCTGCTACTTTTTCTTAATAATTGAGACTGGGACAATGGAGAATTTCCAATCTGTGCCCTGGTGAGAAGCTGCAGGAGCTGCCTGACACAGAAAACAGTTTCTGCCTCAGGAACTGTGTTCTCATTCTTGATGTGTGGTTATTTGGTGTGAAAACTGCCCAGGCTGGGAGTGCCTGCCTCGTGGAGCTGGCAGCTGAGCGTGGCAAGAACAAGGGGAGCTGGACGAGGTGGAAAGTGAGTCAATGAAAAGAAAAAAAATAAAAGCAAGGATAAACCAGCCTCAGATGCACTAACTTAAACACAAAATCTCTCTCCTTGAGAGCTGCACTTCTTTATCACCCTCTCAAACTGTGACGTGGCACAGTGGACTAGGAATTGTAAGATTTGGGTTCCCTGGTGGAACAGTTCTCAGGGCTGCATGAAAACATCATTCTGTGGATTACCTGCCCCTGCTCTTCTGGGAACTTCTCAGTGAGAACAAAGAGGGAAAGGCAGGTGCAGAAAGAGAAATCTATTAAATTAAGTTTCTGCAGCTTGCTGGAGCAGGGTGGAATGGACACTGCACCATTTCATTCCCTGGAGTTTGGGCAGGATGCAGGAAGATCAGCCCTATTAAGGAGCTCACAGGCTATCCCAGTGCAGTCTGCTGGCCTCTTTCTCTCTCTGTTTGCCATCCTGCCCTAGCATGAGGACTTTTTTTGACCCCTTCCACCTTGCTCTGCTCTCAGCCAGGCATCACTTGGGAAAGGAAATGTGGGTGCCTCCATTTCCCCAAACCCTTCAGTTTTCTGCACTCTCCAGTCTCTGGGAGCCTGGGCAGGCCACAGGAGGCTTCACCCAAGAGCTGTTCCACTCCAGTGGCAGCGTGAGGTTGTTTTTCACACAAACCAGAGTGTGAATGCACCCGTGTGCAGGTGGGGGAGAAGAATCAGAATTGGCCTCTGTGTGCTCAAAACAAACGCCCCCCACACTGCCCTTGTCACTCGTGGCTGTGGGGCCTGGGTGGCTCTGTGCCTGGAGCAATTTTCCCTCTGGGTTGTGGCCTTTGGCACAATTGCCAGGAGGGAATTCTTGGGAGGGCTGTGACACGCTGGACATGCTGCCAAGACTGAGCTGCACCTGGGGGAGGGCAGGGGTCTCTGGGGGTGTGGGGATCTTGGGGGTTGATGCCTTAGGTTTTAACTTTTCTATGTTTCCACTCCTGCCCTGCCCAGTGTCACTCTGCAGTTCCCTGGAGCTCGTTCAGTGCTGTTCTCTCATGCTCACACACACACAACAAAGCCTCTCCAGCTCTCCAAGGACACCCAGACCCTCCTAGGCCCAACAACTGCAAACCACAATCCTGGGGACAGGGGGGCAAGCTTGGGCAAATTCCATCCTTGCCTGGCTTCTGCTTGGGGAATTGATGCTGAGATCCAAGTGGGAAGAACTCGGGAGCTGTCCTTGTCCATGTTGGGATGCACTGAGGCAGGAGCCTCTGGAGGCCAGAGTGTACCTCTGAAGGCCTTTCCAATCAATCCCTCCTTGATTCCTTTCTTCCTGTCTGCTCTCTGTTTCCAGGGAGCCATTTAAGGCACCAGGGTGGGTGATAGTCTCTGGGGTGGGTGGTTGTGCCCAGCAGTGCCCTGGCAGAGCTCTTTGGGAGGCTGTAGTGCCCTTCTGCTGTTCCCCCTGAGGAAAAGCTGCTGTGCATCCCAACCTCCCAACACAGAACAGCAGCACCTCAACCCACGCATGGGGAAAGGGCCTCAGAGTGGGAATGAGGGCCTCAGAGTGGGGAATGCTGCTGCAGAGAGCACTCAGAATTTATCACTCAGAATTTCATGTTTTCGTTCCATTATTAGCACTGAAGTTTTTAGCAGCAAACAACCACTTGGAAGCACTTCCATCGCTGTGTAATAATTTCGCTCTTTTGTCTCGATGGATCTCGTTTCATTTTCAAGCACTGAAATGAAAGCAACCACTTGGAGTAGAACCATTTCATCCTCTCAATTATCTCTTCGGTGTGAGGAGGCATAAGTGCCACCAGTTTTGCCATAAACATAAAAAACTTGTTCCTCGGAACTTAGGAATTATGGAAATCACTTTTTGTAACGTTTTGAAGCATCAGGCTTCATCATCCTTTTGGCAATTTTCTTTGGCTGTAATGATTTTCTGTCAATGCTATTTATGCACAACAGTGCTGCGAGAGGGAGGAACAACTTTTTTAAAAATTGAGATTTTTTTGGTGGGGGGTTAGGCTCCTTGACATGTCTCATTCCTCCAGTTTCATCCCCAAGTCTGACATTTCTGTTTGAGAAACCTGTGTTTTCTGAATATTTTACATCTTGGTTTGAGTATTGTCGTACTTACATCATAACTATGAACTACTGGTGGTATCACTTCAAAGCAATCATGTTTATGGTGGGATGTGGTCAAGTGAGGTGTTAATGTTTGGCCAAACAGAGTTTTCTTGATGCCACCTGAGCCCTCATGTCACTTTTGAATAAATGTACAAAATGAATGACTGCATTTGCATCAAGGGACAGAGTAGGTATTTTCCTAGAGAGACCCTCAATACTGTTGCTCAAACCCATCCTGATAAGGGAGAAAATAATCAGATTTTTGGTATAGTTCTGAGGAAATAAGTTGTCATAACTGAAATTTCAGTAAAATTTTGCTGCTGTGAGATGAGAGAGCTCTCAGGTTGCAATAAAAGCAAAAAAAAAAAAAAAAGGAGGGGAATCCAGTAATTTTTGCAAGGATGAGTTGGTGGCCAATTTCTAATCAAATTTGGAAGATCAAATTCTAGGCTGCCTGGAAAACAAAAGACTATAAAGAAGAGACAGAATATCAGCACCAATTCAACTGCAGTTCACGTTCAAGGGTAGGATTAGCACCAAATCGGTTCCAAACCCTTCCTCTGCTATTCCAGGCCTCCTAAAAACTCAGAGGGTCACAGGGTGGGTGCAAAGCTGTTTTTTCCTGCAGAGGACTTTGAGATGAGGCTGTGGCTGGTGTGTGAAGCAGAGCTGGGGTGACGATGTTTCTGGGGCTATGATGGGGAGCAGTCTGTGTGTTGTGGCTGAAGAGCTGTTGTCAGACACTTCCATGTATTGTACAGAGACTTCAGGCTCTAAAAGAGGGAATTTTCTGTCTGACTTGAGCAAAAATAGAGTAAAAAAGGTTTAGCAGACCAAGGAAAAACAGCTTGTAGCTGTGCTCTGAAGAGACCAAAGACGTCTGGACTCTGCTCTCAGCCTGGAAGGTTTTTTGGTGACCCTTTACAGAAGCTTTTTAATCATTTTTCCCCTCAGGCCTCACAATATAAAACAAGAAAAACTGTCCCTGTCTCACTCTCCTTCACTCCTTTCTTTTGGCACCATCCCCAAAGGATGCTACAGCAACTCGAGCAACAAAGCCCCAGCTCAGCAAGACCCCTGATGCTGACATAATTAAGAGAATTAATGGATATTTTCATCCTTCCCTGGAAGTGTTTAATTTCGCAGCTCACTGTGGAAGGGACTTTCAGCCAGCAGCAGCAGTGGTGGTGGTGGTGATCTTTTTTGTGTCTTTTTAATCATTTCAGTTGTTACCAACTTTTTTTTGCTTCCAAAGAGGTTTTGCCAGGTACCTCAGGGCACCGGTGCTGGGTGTAAAACTGACCTGCATGGGTGGAAAACCTTGAGGCTGAATGAGCATGGAAATGATGAGGCTTTTGCTTTCAGGGAAAATGAGCTATTTATTGCACAGAAATTTCGAAGTAGCTCTGAGAGCAGCTGTTGAAGCACTTATTGAAGGCCAGTGTTATCTCAGTGCTCTTGGTGCTGGCAAATGAGTCCTTTTACCACAAACTGTACTGGACAGACACAGAAATGATGCAAATTCCAGGTATCACCATCTCGGCAAGGAAGGTTAAATAGCTGTTAAATACCTAGAAAATGGAAAAAGAATCAATGCAGTGGCTTTTTCTTCAGTAAATGTGTATAATTCTGCCTTAGTGTCAATATACTTGTGATAATGAGCTTCTCTGAATTTCATTTCTGCTCTCTCCCAAGTAGGTACCTAAATATATATTTTTAAAATTGCTTATTCTTTGGGAGTGAATACATTCAGAGCTCTAACAACTTGAGGGGTCAGTATAATTTTTTGTCCTTGTTTTAAAATTACTCAGAAAAATGGAATATTAGCCACACCTTTCTACAGGGACAGGCTGAGATAGGTGGGGTGGTCCAGCCTGGAGACAAGAAGGCTCCAGGGAGACCTTGGAGCTCTTTCCAGTGCCTAAAGGGGCTCCAGGAGAGCTGGAGAGGGACTTTGGACAAGGGCATGGAGTGATGGGACAAGGGGGAATGGCTTTAAACTGATAGAGGAGAGGTTTAGATGAAGAAATTCCTCATTGTGAGGGTGGGGAGGCCCTGGCACAGACTGCCCAGAGAAGCTGTGGCTGCCCCTGGATCCCTGGAAGTGTCCAAGGCCAGGCTGGACAGAGCTTGGAGCACCCTGGGATAGTGGAAGGTGTCCCTGCCCATGGCAGGGAGTTGGAACAAGTGGATCTTTAACCTTCCAACCCAAACTTTTCTGGAGGGAAACCATCAATAATTCAAAGACTGGTTCTGATGTGTTCCTAGGGAAATGCCCTGGTACTGAAGCAAACGAGAGAGGTGTGGGCCAGCTGCAGTTCTCTTCCAAGAGCAGCCAGCTGCAGGAACAAAATTAAGAGCTTTTGAGTAGAAGTTAAGCTTTTTCATGGGTAAGACTGGCCGCAGTCTTTCACAGCAATCCCATTTTACAGTGCTTTTGGGTCGTGGTGGGTCCGTATCCAGATGTTCACCCAACCCTACCCTCATTACGTGCACAAATTCAAGCCCATGTACCCCTCCAGGTGGTTCCTCACCATGTGGCTGTCCCAGTTTGAGACAAATTCATGGAAATGCTCTGAATGGAACTGATGCCTTAGGTTTTAACTTCGATATTTTTCCAATCCTGCCCTGCCCAGTGTCACTCTGCAGTTCCCTGGAGCTCGTTCAGTGCTGTTCTCTCATGCTCACACACACACAACAAAGCCTCTCCAGCTCTCCAAGGACACCCAGACCCTCCTAGGCCCAACAACTGCAAACCACAATCCTGGGGACAGGGGGGCAAGCTTGGGCAAATTCCATCCTTGCCTGGCTTCTGCTTGGGGAATTGATGCTGAGATCCAAGTGGGAAGAACTCGGGAGCTGTCCTTGTCCATGTTGGGATGCACTGAGGCAGGAGCCTCTGGAGGCCAGAGTGTACCTCTGAAGGCCTTTCCAATCAATCCCTCCTTGATTCCTTTCTTCCTGTCTGCTCTCTGTTTCTAGGGAGCATCAGAAGGTCTCTTCAAAAGAAGGCAGATTACAGCCACTCCTCCCCACCAGGTTCAGGAAAAGAAATATTTCTTGGAGGAAAGTGAAGAAGAAACAAAACTATTTATTTAACAAGCACACACGAAAAGAATAGTAGTGCTAAATAATAAAATCTCTCACTGTGGAGAGAAACCTGGGAAGATTTAAAGTCCTTTCTGAGGGTGTGGTCTCTCTCTCTCTCCCCCCAAGCTGGGGACTCCCCTGCAGGCTGGGGGAAGGTGTCCCAGTGAGGGTTTGATGTTCTGGTCTTCTGAACAAGTCCAGAAGAGAAGAAGAAGCTACCAAAGTCCCAGGGAAACACAAGAGTTTAACTCTCCATCTCTCTCATCCAAGAAAAGGAGCCAAGAGCTGGTGAAAAAGCTGGAAGGTGCTTTCCTCCTGCTCTCTGCAGCAGCAGCAGCAGCAGCAGCAGCTCTCACTCCCCACAGCAGAACAACAGAGAGGAGCGGTGACCTTGAAGCACAGAACTGCTTTGAAAAAGTTCATCTGGCTTTTTTTTTCTTTCTCTCCCCTCTCAAGCTCAGTTTAAAGGCACAGAAAGGGCCAGGATCCATATCTGGGTGATATGGGATACATATCATAAAGCCACCCCGAGACAGTGGCACGTGTCAGATACAGGACCCCAGCTGTCTGCTGTGCATTATTATTTTACTTTGCACATGTTTCTCATCCATTTCTGGTTTTAGGAAATAATAATGTGCACTTACAGTCAAAAGGCACGTGGGAAGTTGGAGTTCATGAACTTAAACTGATACAAAAGGTAGGACAGAAAATTAAAAATCAAGGCGAGGATGGGGAAGTTGCTGGAGTGAAATTTGGGAAATTGAGCTAATTCTTGATCTGTTGCTGCCAGGAATGAGTGTAGAGGAATATCTAACTCTGCATTCTGTGGCTTTTCATAGCAATAAAAATGGCACATGGTTTCTTTTAACTGAAGTCTAATGGACTTTTGCATTCATAAAGCTGGAGCCTTGACACATCTGTGCTCATCATCTGGAAAATCATGAAACTCTTTGGGTTGGAAGTGACCCTTAGAGTGTCTGTTCCCAAAATCTTGCCCAGAGCAGTGCTGGCTTCTATCCCAGACCAGGCTGCTCAAGGTTTTAGTGCAGTTCTGAAAATCCCCAGTGATGGATTTCTGGTTGAACATTGTGGTTGAACATTGAACCTCAAGAGGCTGTGGAGTCTCTATCTTTGGAAATACTCAAAACCCATCTACACACAGTCCTGAGCAATCTGTTGTCACTGACCCTGCTTAAAAAGGGGGTTGGGCTAGAAGGTCTGGAGAAGTCCCTGTTAATCCCCACCAATCCACGATTCTGTGAGGTTTCACAGCCTCTCAGAGGTTCTGTTCCCAGGCTCCACCACTGACATGGCAAAACCAAGTTTCATTTTTCAGGTGGGAATTTGCTTCCCTTCACCTCGTAACTGCTGTTTGATGTCCATCTGCTATGCCTCATCTCTATTTTCCCCTGCTTGAGAGTTAAAAGAAGTCAATTAGATCCCCCTTGTCCTTCTCCAGGGTGAAAAACCTCTTCCAGGCTCTCCTCATGCATCACTTGCCCCAGTTTGGGTTGGAGGGGACCTGAAATGTGGACTCCAAACCACCTTCATGGCCCTCACTCAAATTTGTCAACATCTTGCTTGTGCAGGGAGGACCCACACAACCTTCCAGAAGTCATGTGCCATGTGGAAAGGAATAATAACATTCCACAGCCTCCCCAAAACAGGCAGCAGCATTTTACTTGAGCATCATTTGCTGTCACCAGACTTGTCAAATCCTTCCAGCAGTCTGAGATTTGACTCCAAAGATGGTTGAAGCAAGGTGAAATTAATCTCCCTCTCCATCTCCAAAGGATTTATTGATTCTGGGCTGGGTCCAATTTCTCCTAGATCACTCTGGCATCTCTCTGGGTGGTGCCTTAAATGGCTCCCTAGAAACAGAGAGCAGACAGGAAGAAAGGAATCAAGGAGGGATTGATTGGAAAGGTCTTCAGAGGTACACTCTGGCCTCCAGAGGCTCCTGCCTCAGTGCATCCCAACATGGACAAGGACAGCTCCCGAGTTCTTCCCACTTGGATCTCAGCATCAATTCCCCAAGCAGAAGCCAGGCAAGGATGGAATTTGCCCAAGCTTTCCCCCCTGTCCCCAAGATTGTGGTTTGCAGTTGTTGGGCCTAGGAGGGTCTGGGTGTCCTTGGAGAGCTGGAGAGGCTTTGTTGTGTGTGTGTGAGCATGAGAGAACAGCACTGAACGAGCTCCAGGGAACTGCAGAGTGACACTGGGCAGGGCAGGACTGGAAACATAGAAAAGTTCAAACCTAAGGCATCAATACACTTCCATTAGCCTGGGTGGATCTGGTTCCAACCTCTATACCATGGGCTTTAAAGCCATAAATCATACTGAGGAGAAGGTCAGCAATTTCAAAATTCATGGAATCAGTTGAATTTTGAGATGTAAGTAATGCCTGCAATATTGCATAATTTACTGAAGTCAGGGGTGATGGGACCCCATGCCTGCTGGGAAAGATGAAGGCTTTTCCCAACACAGAAAATCACATTTACCAGCCTGTTCTCTACTTTTGTCCCCTCAGGACTGAGCTTCCTCCTGCATTTCCATGGAGGAGATGTTACATCAGCCCTCTGGGCCAATATACCAGAACACCACTGCAGAGGATGACACAGAAGGCAAAACCCCTGAATTATGGACAAACTGGAAATGTGGGCAAGCAGGTTCCTGAAAGGGCTGCCTGTGTGGTTCAGGCTCTTGGGGTCACATGAGAATTTCCTAACACACGAGGGCCTGCTGGGGCCACTGGCCCATTGCCAACATTGATGTGGAGTTGAGGATTAACAAGGTATCTGGGGGAATAAAGATCATTTGTTGTCCCCCCACATCTCCTCCACTACATACTCACACAAGTCCCTGCCAGCTGTCCCACGATCTGCCACCTCCATACAAGAGTCTTAGACCTAGAACTAGGTGAAAGATCATCAGAAATGATGGAAGGTAGACCTTAACTCCTAAATAAGTTCAGTATTGCAGGCTTTTCACCTCTTTCTTCTAAAAAGAGTGAAAAAACCCAGTCCCAACTCCCTCCCCCCCACAGAATTCATTGGGATTTCATTCCTGCTGACTGCTAGGATGAAAACAGGCTGCCATGCATTTGGCTGGAGCTGGGTTTGTCTGTCATTAAGTCTAAATCTGCCCAGAGGCATCTGTGGCACTCAGACTGTGGAGCTCGTTTCTGTCACAGCCTCAGAGATTGGCCCTCAAAGTAAGGCTAACTGATTAGGAACGGGTTTAAATACTCATCCATTAGAAAGAGGAATTAAAATGGAATATTTGGCTGTTCTCAGATGTCTAAATTATATAAAGCCAGAAAATTCTGCAGTCCTTGATGTAGAAATAATAAAAGATTAAGGAACACTTGGAACAGACAAAGTGAATCACAGGCATACATTAACATGAAATATAGAGGATATTCAGCTGGCAAACCTAGATGTGGCTCCACTGAGTTTTGGGGGGAGCTGCTTGCATCAGCCTAGATCCAAATCAGGTTTGAGAGAGGCTGGTGTGCAGGTTTTGTAGCCAGGAGGTGTCTGAGGGGCCACACTTGGTGATGGTTAAAGCAATAAATTCAACCCTAGAGTCACCCACTGTGGTCGTGGCTCTGCCAAGAGCAAGGTGGGAGATGCTGCACGAAGCAATGGCGCTGAGGTTTCTGATCTGTGTAGATCAGAAGGTGATGCCCTTTCCTTGAGGGCTGTCTCTGAGGTGTCCTGATAAAAAGACAGCATATAATAAACGAAATGACCTTGTCATTTATTTCTCATAGTGTGTGGAACTTCTACAAAACCTCATGTTGCTCTTTGTGAATATTGTATGTGTGCCCCAAACGCTCGCTGTGTTTCCAAAATTTATACAAAAAGCAGGAAAACACTGCACAATTTAGGGACTAGAGCTCTTGTAATTAAGAAAACTCCAAAAGTTTTTAAATCTCGGATTTTGTCATACTCTCTTCTTTGTCAGACTCTCATCTTACCTCAGACTTGTGTGTTTTGTGCAGTTCTGTACCTACAGTGCAAATTTGAGATGACATTGAAGAGATCAGGTTGTTTCATTGTTGTTTGGGCCTTTTTTTACTCATTTATGGAACCTGTAATTGCTCTGACCATAATCTAAACCCACAATGACATTTCTAAATACACTTCAGCAAAATAATCCTGAAAACAATATGTTCCTAGTGCTGATTAAAGCCAAGCTCAGGTAATCCCAATTAACTCTGCTACCAGAATCTGTAAAACACTGCCCTGTGGTGACCAGACCCTAATTTTGTCTTTACAGCAGCCTCAAGTCAGCTGCCAAGAGAAACTTCAGTTCCCATCTATCAAAGGTGAAATAGCAGCCCTCTGCCCTTGGCTTTTTGGCTCTTTAGCTGTGTGTGGAATGGAGCCAAGCCTAACAAATGGAAAGATTTGAGCTAGGAAATAAACACAGAATAGCCCCTGCTGTTGCTGCAGGGGGAAGAGGTGCTCAGCCACCCCAGTGGCACTGTCAGGGACAGCCCCCGAGCTGCCTGGACTCTGGGATGGACTGGGGTGGGTGTCTGCCTGCAGCAGCAGGTTTGGGGGAGTGGACAGTGGCTGTCAGCTTTGAAGAACAGCCACTGACTGTCTCCTGTGCCAACCTGCTCACATCACCATCAAATGTGTTATTTCGGGATGGAGAGCTCCTCTGATGGATCCATCTGTGCCAAGGGAGTGAGAGGGGCATCAGCCTGTGGGTGGTGGTGGTGATGCCTTAAATGGCTCCCTAGAAACAGAGAGCAGACAGGAAGAAAGGAATCAAGGAGGGATTGATTGGAAAGGCCTTCAGAGGTACACTCTGGGCTCCAGAGGCTCCTGCCTCAGTGCATCCCAGCATGGACAAGGACAGCTCCCGAGTTCTTCCCACTTGGATCTCAGCATCAATTCCCCAAGCAGAAGCCAGGCAAGGATGGAATTTGCCCAAGCTTGCCCCCCTCTCGCCAAGATTGTGATTTGCAGTTGTTGGGCCTAGGAGGGTCTGGGTGTCCTTGGAGAGCTGGAGAGGCTTTGTTGTGTGTGTGTGAGCATGAGAGAACAGCACTGAACGAGCTCCAGGGAACTGCAGAGTGACACTGGGCAGGGCAGGGTTGGAAACATAGAAAAGTTAAAACCTAAGGCATCAGTGGTGGCACTGGGAATGACCACTGGCAGAGGGAGCTGGGTGGAAATAGTGTTGGAAGGAGAGTGTCAGTGCTGGCAAGGCAATGTGCCTGCAGTGAAATGAGCTCTAACCCAGCTGGGTCAGAGCTGGGGGCAGCTGCCTCTGTCCGTGGTGGTGCTGCATGGAGCTAATTAAGCAGGAGGGTTTGGTCATTGGGGACAGAAACATTGGCAGGAAAAGTGCCCTGCTGATGGGAATGAACAACTCGAAACCCAGGAGATGCCCTTTGCTGTTTGTTCTACAAAGTGGTTGTTCATGCTGACACATGTCAGCAGCCACTCTTGTGCCAGGGCTTCAGCTGGTCCCTTCCCCACAGCCACTCTGACCTCCTGCCCTCATCTTATCCCTCTGTTTCATCTGGAATTGTTCTTGTCATATGCCTGCATCCTTTAATAGCCCTCTTTTTAATCCTTTATTCCCCAAACTTCTCTTATTTTCCCATTATTTCCCTTCATAGTGCTCTTTGGAGTGTAGGGCTGTTGTAACAAAGAGGGATTATAGATGTTGTGAAGGAAATGGTGTCACAATATGGCAGATGTTCCATGGATGAGAAGGATGTGTTCCTTCTCTTTCCAGGCTCAGGAACAAGTATCTGGAGTATCTTTCCTGACCAAATGACCACAGACTGTGATGGATGTCTCATTTTTGGCCATAGTTGTCTCTTAGAACACTAATTCATGCTTGCAGTGGTCCCCAACAGGCAAACCAACGTTGGGTTCAGATGTTCAGTTTGGGGGGTTGGAATGAGATGACCTTTCAGGTCCCCTCCAACCCAAACAATTTTGTGATTCTATGAACCATGCTCTAAGCCAGCTGTCCATCTGGATTTCTGAACTGCAGGAAGATCTGCCCTTTTCCAAGACCTGCTGTTTCCAGGACCACTTTTGAGAGAAGGTTCACTGGCCTGGGCTGGGTTGAAGAACCAGCAGTTTGCCCAGAAATCAAAATCCAGACTAGGGTACAGCATGTCCTTGCCCACAGGGACTGACACAAAGGGCAAGATAACAACTTCTGAAGGCCATTTCTTTCAGTTTAATATTTCACCGCACTCCAGCTATTACAAATTATTTAAAGTGTCTGTTCCTTTTACTGAGGGCTTTTGTGCCTTCTTCCTGCTCTGTGTAATTATACAGTCACGTAGCCTGACATTTATTTATATAGCTGCTTGCTGGAGAGGTACTAAAAGCAGGATCAAAGGCTGTGTACAATGAGCTCTGGAGCAAGGGCATGGTGTCTGCAGGGCATGGCTCAGAGCTTGCCTAATCCTCAGAGCTTTGTTACACAGCACGTAAGGCTCTTTATCCAGATTTTACAGATGTCAAGAACTGAAATTCGTCCATGAAATACCTTGACTGAGAACTCCTGGCTCAGGGTTTTGGCTTAGCTGAGGATTTGTCTTCTCCTCGTGGTGGATGTGGGTGTGCCAGCTGTGTCTAGACTGGGGAGAGATGAGAGGATGACTTTCAGTTCTGCCTCTTTATGTAGGAGAAAATGCATTTCTTAATATTTCATGGAGAGGAATGTAAGAACCAAATGAACCTTTCCTGGATTCCCATCCTGGCTGTGACTCCAGTGATGTGTGTGCTGCTTCCCTCCCTTTAGAGTCACTGAAAGGTTATCTGCTGATTTTTTGCACTTTCCTCTCTAATTAGCCAGAGGCCTCTCTAATTAGCCAGAGGCCACATTAAAACCTGCACTGGCTTCAGTTTGAATCAGGGAGTTTAGAAACAATATGTTTCAAAGACATTTTTTCCCCTTTTTCCTTTTTCCTAAGCCTTGACTTTTAGCCACTCTTGGTTTTCATCTGGGTTTTGGGGGGCAGTGGCTCCTGGAGATGCTCAGTGCTTAAGGTGCTCTGAGGGCTGGAGCACCTCTACTCTGGGGACAGGCTGAGAGAGCTGGGGGTGTTCAGCCTGGAGAAGACAAGGCTCTGGGAGAGATTATTGTGGCCTTCCAGTACCTAAAAAGGGCTCATAAAAGAGAGGAAAAGCAGCTTTTGACACAGGCAGATAACGATAGGATGAGGGGGCACTGTTTTCAACTAAAAGAAGAGAGATTTAGATTAGATTTTAGGAAGAAGTTCTGTACTTAGAGGGCAGTGAGGCCCTGGCACAGGGTGCCCAGAGAAGCTGTGGCTGCCCCTGGATCCCTGGCAGTGTCCAAGGCCAGGCTGGACAGGGCTTGGAGCAGCCTGGGATAATGGAAGGTGTCCCTGCCCCTGGAAGTGGTTTGGAACCAGATGATCTTTAAGGTCCCTTCCAAGCCAACCTATTCTGTGACAATCTTGGCAATAATGGACATGAAGCAGTAGAGTCCAGGACCCCAAGAGGAGCACACTACCAACCCTGGATTTAAGGAGAGTGGAATTCAGTTAAAGTTGTATAACTCTTTTTTTATTCTGTCTCTAAATCTGGACTTTGTCTACAGAGCTGAAACTTTTTCTCTTAAAAAAAAACGCAAAAAAAAAAAAAAAAGCAGAGAACCAACCAAGAAAGGAGGTCACAAATACTTTTAATTTCCCAGGATGTGTTTCTGCTCTCATGAGAGGGAGTCTCTAAGTCCTGAGCTGTGAGAAGAGCTCCCTAAAGCTGTGAGACAAAACTGTTCACAGTGAGAGGAGCAGGCTAACTCATCCATAAATTCAAGTGGTAAGCATCAGATATTTCTTGAAGCCTCTTCCGTGCCTGGGAGTTCACACATTTGTGCTTCCTTGAGCTTGCAGCCTTAGTGTGTGAGTGGCCATGGGGATTAATGCAGAGCTAAGCAGGGACATTTCTAGAGGAGAGATTCCTTCCCAATGTGGTTACTGGTGGTATGCTGAGGGTGTAGTATTTTGGTTGCCATGGTGATGAGCAGATTACAGAATTATATAGGTAGGTAAACAAAGTTAGGTTTGTGTTAAGGTGTTCAGGTGGCTGAGGAGCTGGGAGCATCAATCTCAGCAGCTCCACTGCAGCTCAATCTGCCAGAGCCCCTGTGTCAGAGCCTCTCTGAGCTGAGGTGTGAGTGGATTAAGCCCAAACAATTGGAAATGTTTCATTTTTTGGGGATTCAGCGGGATGTGTCGCAGCACTTTTGAGAACTGAGCAGGGAACTAATTTTAGACGTTTAAGTATCAAATAATCCATTTAACTGCATGCCAGTTTATTGGATTTCCAGCCTTGGGCAGAATTATGGAAAAGCTGATATGGGATTTGATTAGTGAAGGCACAATGCAATTATCCCATGTGCCAGCGTGGCTTTATTGAACATAGGTCTGTTGGACACTTGATCAAGAGAAATTGGAAAGCTTTGTGCATAAATACTCCAAAGCATCTTTCAAATGCTTTTAATTAATATGGAGCAATATTTTGGACAATAACGAGCAATAGATCTTGTGAGTAGATATTCTTACCCCTGGAAACACTTTCAAATGATTAAGAGCAAGGGTGACAGCATTCCTGTAGCTAACGAAATGACTTTTTGAGATGCTTTACTGGCACTTTACAAGATTGGCTCTGAGCCCAGCACTATCAACAGTGTCACTGATGATCCCAAAGCAAATAAGTAATCAGAGCCGATAAAATTTGTGGGTGTCAAAATGATGAAGCACCCATAAATAATAATGAAGACAAGACATTTAGAGAGGGCAATTCTGACTGCTTGTCAGCGAGGCTTGTGCAAATGGTCTTTTTATTGCAGACAAATGCAATCTGCTGCCTCCAAGAATGCAGGTAATTCTTGGAGAATAAATAGAGTGTTTGGAAAACAATGGCTGTGAAGGCAATCTTGTGGGTGTAAATCTGAGCAGTTCAGTCTGTGCTGGTAGTCACAGACTGGGAGCTGTTGTGTGGTTTGGAGGGAGGTGTCTGATTGACATTTTAGGTGTTTTGGGACAGGAGCAGTTGGGTGAAAGAAGCCCTTAATTGGGAGCACTGGTCAGACCCACAAGATGTCTTTTGGTGTCAGCATATGGATAAACTAATCAGGGAGGAGAAGCAATACATAAGATCATAAAAAGGCTGAGGAAAGCACTTTTGGTAAGTGATTTAATGAGCTCAGTCTCTTCAATTTGTCAGAAAGATGATTGAGAGGTGACCTGATTGCAACCCAGAACTGCAAGTTCCAAAAGAAAGGGCAACGTATTTAAGAGGTTATTTAAACTAACACAAAATAGCAAGAACCAATGTTGGATGAAAGAAAAAAACTCAAGCAGCAAGGCCTGTGGTTTTTTACCCCAGAAGAAGAAATTATCATTGCAGCCAAGGAGCTGAGGGACTGAACTGTTGAAGCCTCAAAACAAACCTCACATATTCTGTGTGAGAAATGCTGTTCCCAGGAGTTGCTGGGCTGTGACCCAGGGCACAGGGAATTGACAGATGCTCGGAAGTGATGGGTGATGGGTGATGGGTGATGGGTGATGGGTGATGGATGGTGGGTGATGGGTGATGGGTGATGGGTGATGGGTGATGGGTGATGGATGGTGGGTGATGGGTGATGGGTGATGGATGGTGGGTGATGGGTGATGGGTGATGGGTGATGGGTGACAAGCCCTGTCTGCTGTTCACACTTCCAGAGCTTTTGCACTCCAAACCCTGCTTGAAGTCCTGGCCCTGGATCCTAAGACAACATGAGTGCTTTTGGGCAATGTCACCACTGCTGTAGCTGTAGGTTGTACAAACAGCTTCCACAGTTCATTAAAATTGCTTGGAGGAGGGCAGTGAATGGTTATACAATCACGTTTCATCCCAAAACAGCTTCCAAACCCACAGAGGGAGAAGGCCATGTGTGAAACACCTGCCCACACACAGCGAGCCAGACCTGGGACTCCTCTTGCCCAGACAAACCACCACCAAGCCTGAATGCACCCTCTGCAGGACTGCTTTGAGGAGGAACACTGAGCCCCTGGCCTTTGGACATCTTTCTTCTGCACATGTCCAATCCAGGTGCTCTGTCACCAGCTTGGTGCTCATATGCTGCTGCTTAATGCTTCTCTCCAAAAGCAGAGAGGCTTTCAGACGCTATTTCATTTTATATATCTGTGTAAAAGGCTTCTTTTTATAGCTGAAGCTGCTCAGCTTCACAGCAGTGCCAAGCTCCATCCTCCTATTTCATTGCTCGTTCCCCAGAGCCTGGATGTAAAACCTGCCTGTGCGCTGCTCTTAATGTAGTCGCAGTCTGTTGCACTGTGTTAACTTGTGAATGCATTGTCTGGCAGGCTCGTTTTCATGCTGAAAGAGGAGAGGAAGGAGTGGGGAAAGGAGGGGAGGAAATAGTGTTAATGGAAGCAGCAGGATGGGAATGGCAGAAATCAGCACAAGCGATCTTTATTTGCTGCACAGCTCTGGCTTTTGGCAGAGCTCCCCCAGCTGTGGTTCAGGGCAGACTTTTCAGTGATTCTGGTGACCTTTTTTGTGCTGAGGTCGAGTCCTACATTCCTGCAGGTAAATCAGGTATTTTGAGCATCCACTCAAGCATGCATCTGCTCCCCTGAAGGACCACTGGGAATGACTTCACCTACCAAACATAACCTGCTCCAGGTCATGGAGTATAATGGCTGTGCTCTGCTGTGCTGGAAATAGCATGGAATCATGGAATCTCCTGAGCTGGGCCCACAAGGTTGAGTCCAGCTCCTGGCCCTGCACAGGAGAGCGCCAACAATTCCACCCTGGGCATCCCTGGGAGCAGTGTCCAAACACTCCTGGAGCTCTGGAAGCCTTGAGGCTGTAACATTCCCTGGGGAGCCTGGGCAGTGCCCAGCACCCTCTGGGGGAAGAACCTTTCCCAACCTAAACCTCCCCTGACACAGCTCCAGGCCATTCTCTCAGGTCCTGTCATTGTCACCACAGAGAAGAGATCAGTGCTTGCCCCTCCTTCTCCCCTCGGGAGGAAATTACAGACAGGGCTGAGGGTCAAGGTCTTAAACATGGGTTTGGAAAGAATTCAAGAGCACAGTAAGCAGGACATCCTTGATGATGCCTGATGCTCCTCACAAGCATCCAGGGAGCCAGTGGATGCCATCCTTGATGCCTTAGGTTTTAACTTTTCTATGTTCCCAGCCCTGCCCTGCCCAGTGTCACTCTGCAGTTCCCTGGAGCTCGTTCAGTGCTGTTCTCTCATGCTCACACACACACAACAAAGCCTCTCCAGCTCTCCAAGGACACCCAGACCCTCCTAGGCCCAACAACTGCAAACCACAATCTTGGGGACAGGGGGGCAAGCTTGGGCAAATTCCATCCTTGCCTGGCTTCTGCTTGGGCAATTGATGCTGAGATCCAAGTGGGAAGAACTCGGGAGCTGTCCTTGTCCATGTTGGGATGCACTGAGGCAGGAGCCTCTGGAGGCCAGAGTGTACCTCTGAAGGCCTTTCCAATCAATCCCTCCTTGATTCCTTTATTCCTGTCAGCTCTCTGTTTCTAGGTAGTCATTTAAGGCATCACTTTCATCCCCTCCATCTCCTCCATCAGCTCTCCTCCTCTTGGTGCTTGGAGGACAAGTTTGTCAGGGTTGGGAAGAAATCAGCAAGGTGACACCACAGCCTTGCATGGACAGAAGGTGAGTGGAGAGGGGAGGGAAGCAGCAGAGCCAGGATCAGGAGTCCAGAGAGGGTCCAGAGAGAAGGACCACAGCTGGGAACATCCAGGGTTTCAGCCTGGAGCAGCAACAACCTCAATCAGCAGCTGAACCATCTGTCACAGGCACCTTCAAGTGTGGAGGTAAGAGGACAGCAAAAGTTCAGAAAAGGCCAAATCCTTCCCTCCATCCCCCAAGGAGACACTGGGGCATGTGCCTACAGCTTAAAAAAGAGGCTGGAGGAAATGGAAAAAGCTCGGAGTGGTTTCAGTGGATCAGTCCCAAAGGCAGTTTTGGAGACACATCAGCTGCAAAGGCTTTGAAGAGCAGCACTGAGGAGAGGCACATTACACACAGCTTTGGCCCCGAGCTCTCTGCAGGGTGATCCAGCAGCTTTATGGCTTCCATAGGCTCACAGGCAAGGCTGGGGGATTATCATAACCCAGCACAGGGTGGACTTTTATGTGCACCTCGTTGGGAAGGGGCCAGTTCTCCCAGCACAGCTCCAAAACAACGAGTCCCTTCGGCAAAAAACTTGGCTCTTACCACTCTGTTATTTTTATTAGTTTCCTAAAATACTGAGCACTTCAGAGGAGAAACAGATGGGCAAAGATACCCAGCGCTACAAGCTCTCATTTTAATGTTAAATATAATGCATATTTTGGAGGATGAGTAGAAAAGACAGCTTGGAGGTTGCAAAGGACAGTTTTTTCCGGAACATAACAACATCTGTGTGCTGCTCGGTCATTTTATCCACTTAACTACCTGCTTTGTGTTTTTCTAATTCACTTTAAGCCAAAAACTACAGGATTTTACATCGAAGGCTTAAGGTCAGAGAGCTACTAACAGACACAGCTAATTTATACCCTCTAAATATGACCTTAACGTGGGAGGTCTGAGACAGGATACAGTTTAGCCTTTAGGCACTTAATTTTCTCCAGAAATCTTTCTAAAGCTGGGGTGGTTATAAAGGTATTACCAAGGTTCGTGACCTTTCCTGAGAAAGCTGCATCCAATTTGAAGCAAACCTGGGCTGTTCAACAGGTTTGCATGAAACTGGAGCTCAATAGAAAATTCATGATTCTTATTAACATTACTTTTTGGAAACCTACCTCTTAAGGAAATCCCAGCAATGTTTTTGTGCAAAAAATCAAAGAAAGTGGTAACACCAAAACCAGGTGAGTAAAACTTTGACTTACATAGTCCAGACTTCCTGCTTTTAACTTTGGGATCCAAAGCTTTTAAAGTTGGACTATTTCATAATATTATTTATTAATCCACTACAGTAACACGTGTTTAACAGTACAAGAAAATTATATTCTGGGCAATACAGAGAGCTGACAACTATTCCCAGATGTTTCAAGGCACCAGATGTGGCATTTCTTTCCTCTGTGGAGACAGAGGGCACACAAAGGTGGAGTGAAGCCTCATGGGGTCTCACAGACAAATCTGTGTTAGATTTGAGAGTTAATTCCGGGTCTGGTGTGTTAAATCCACTGGGTTATTGTCAGCTGGAGTGTTTGAAAGCAGGCAAACATGTGGGTCTGTGTATAGTGTGGGAAGTCTGACATTTTCAGGAAGGATTTGGCTTAATTCTCACCTGGTGTAGACAGATCCAACATTTCTGGTTGTACTGAGCATCAACAACCCCACAGCTGTGATAAAGTCTCACATTCCATTCAGTCAAAAAGCCCAGGAAGAAACTCAGGGCATCTCCAGTGAAACCTGGGCTTGATCTGGGCCCCACCAACCCTTGAGTGTCCATCAGGATGTCACAGGGGGTCACTGATGGGGCAATATCAGCCACATTCAGCATCTCAGCTGTGACTGTTCCCTGCTGCTTCAGCAGCCATTGCCTGTGGGTGCTGCAATTCAAAGCACTCGAAGCTGTCAGAGCACTCGAAGTGCTGAGGTACTTCAAGGACTGATCAGCTGGGACTCTTGTCTTTAATTGCTTTTGTGCTGTGTTTTTAAACAGCTCTTTGCCTGGCCCTGGCTGTTCTCCCTCTGAGGTGGAAGTTCAGCTCTCAGAGGCAAAGCAGCAGCCTTGGCTTCTTGCTCACAGTCCTCTCTCCTGTCTCCAGGCAATGCTGGAGATTGGCAGGCACAGAAGTGCCGTGCTTGACTTCCCACCAGCAAAGCCTGCAGCGCCTGAGGGCTTGGTGCTCTCTCTGGCCCTTCCAGCAGTGCTGCACTGGGATCTCAGCAGCCTGAAGGCTGCAGCAGAGCCTTTCCCCATCCCAGTAACCCTGGGCTCTGCATAACCCCACAAAATAATAACTCTGGGAAGGAAGTCAGAGAATCAGAGGACCATGGAATGTTTTGGGTCGGAAAGGGCCCTAAAGATCATTGAGTTCCAAGCCCCCTGCCACGGTTTGGCAGTTCAAGCTGATCAGATTTAGAGATCTGATTTAGGGTGAGCTGAACAGGGCTGCAGGTTGCAGTGAGATCAATTCCATTACAGTCAGTACAACCCGAGCTCAAATACGAGTTAGGGCAGCCTGGCTGCCACGGAAAGATCTTTAGGAGTGAAGTGGAGATAAAGAGGAAATGGATCAAACACCTCTCTAATCTACATACCTGATACCTTTTAATCCTGAAGTCAACGTCCTTAAGGGATTTCAGAGGAGTGACTAAGCACCACTAGAGGGTCAGAGATGCCTTTTAGCAGTTCAACACCTCCCTTTTAGCAGGTCAACACCTGGTAAATTCGAGTCCGAACTCACTTGGTGCTTCTGGCCCAGCTCTCATGCAAGTGTCCATTTTCATGGCATCACCTTCCACTCCATGGGGAAAAGGGAGGATGAGAATAAAGCAGCTCTGTGCTTATCCAAGTGAAAACTTAGAAATCTGGGCAGCGACAGGGAGCTGAACTGCCTTCGATCCTTGGATTGATTTTTGCTCCTCTCAGTACAGCCACTCCTAAACTCCCCGAGCTCTCACTGCACACAGAGATTGATGCTCTGCTCTTTCTTACCTGCTGTGTGCCAAAACTCTGGGAAAGCACTGTGGAAAGGATCTGAGCAGTGCCCTCTAACACCCCTACAGGGCTGTTTAATGATCACCTGTCCTAGGGCTGGGTTTGCCCCTAGATGTGGCCGTGATGGGGCTGGGCAGGGTTTTGTTTGAGCTCTAAAAGCTGTTTCTCCGACTCTCTTCCTTTTGCATTGTTGAGCTGGTTTCTTGTTATTCCAGTGATGCCAGGATGATTTTTGCTTTTTCTTTCATACCCCTCTCACACACTCTTTTATAGTTTGATGTATTCTCAGTGCTTTTAGCCCCACACTTGTACCTCCCCAAGGCTGAGAACTCAGCTCAGCCCCACGGCACCGTTAAACCAGGAGAGCAAACATCCTGGGAGCCCCAGACACCAAGGGCCTCTCCAGAACACATTTGGGAACCTCAGCCAGGCCCAGCCAGGGGGAAGGTTCCTCACAACGAGGGCTTCACTCCAGCCTCTCACTGGGGAATCTTTGATAAATATGTTAATTTTGCAAGGCCTAGAATTGTGTGTATTTCGGTGTGTGGGGGCAGTGTGTGCATTTTGGGGCATTCCACCATGACCAAGTGCTGCACCCATAGATTCTGAAATAAATACCAAGGTAAAAACCCCTTTTGCCCACAAAGTGTGTTTTGGTTTTAAGACCAGGGAAAGGCAACACCAGCAGCAGTAATTTTGTGACAGATATTAAGGAATCCCAGTGTAACACATCTTTGGGACAGGAAGAAGTAAGGAAACACAACTCGAGCTGCAGCAGAGGTAACTCCACAAGAATCTCCCTTTTTCAATAGCCTTCTTCATTTTCACAAGAGATTTATCATGCCAGCGTGTCCTGACAAGAAAAGAAAATTCCAAAAGGAATTCAGCTGTGCTTCATGAAGATAAATCTATGAGTGCCAATGTTATTTTCCTGCAGGACCTGGGAGGAAAAAGGCAGATTGTTTTCAGGGAGCTGATGGCAAGTGAATTTCCCATCTGGGTAAGCACAATATAATCGTGTGTTGGATGCCAGAGAAGGAAGGGTTTTGCACTTAAAATTAAAGGTGTTGTCCTGAGGGATTAGAGCATCCAAGCACTCTGATCCTCCCACTGTGGCTTTCTGGAGTTAACTCCCAAAGGGACAAATGGTGACTTGTTCCTGTTTGCTGTTTTTCTTCTTATTATTCCACTGACTTGACCAAGAGATAATTTAATCCAGCACCCATTTTTCCTGACATCTTTGCACTGGAGAGGCATAAAAAGATGCCATATGGGTCCCTTCTCACTTCATGACCTCTCTGAAGTTCTGTGCTTTGCACATGCATCTTCCAGTCAATTTATTACAAGCATATTTTATAGATTTGAAACCCAGCACAAGATCAAAGAGCTTGAACAAAATGACTTGTGGTGATTCTGGTAACAGAATTTCCAAATCAGAAACTCCAAATATGTTACAAATGTGGGTGAGTTCCACCTCAAAGTGTTTGTAATGAGGAAATCTCTCAACAAATACATAATGAGGGAGCTTGGATAGAACTGGAAGGAGGTCTAAAAAAACTGGTATTGCTGCTGTTAATATTAGAGTTGGGATATATTTGCAAATAAGAGTGAAGCTGACTCCCTAGAATATCACCTAGGTTAGGAACACAAATGTCATGGAGTGGGAAAGAAGGGAAAGAAATCAAAATCTGGTTTTGTTGGAATTCTGAACTGACCATGGATGCTGATCCAAACCACTAAATGCTGAGTTCTTTGGGGCTCCTCTAGTGTTTGTTACAGAGGCCTTGTCACAGCCACCCCTGTGCTGGCAGCGCTCCCAGGTGCTTCAGGGCTGTCTCAAACCAAAAACAGAGGAGGTCAAGGCAAGTTCCACATCTGCCTGTGTCCATGGATCCACAAAGCTTCGTCCATCTGGACAAGAGGAAGGTGGTGATGGGCAGACAGCTCCTGGAACCCAGTTTCTGATGGTGACTCTCACTCTGTTAAGAGCCCTTGTGTCTGTTTTGTATGGCACTGGTTGTTTCTCCAAGGGAAGCTGGCCCTGGCACAGGAGAGCTCTGCACCCTCTCATCTTCCATGGCCTTTCCAGAGATGTTCAACCCTCTCTCTAATGAGGTTTTTATAAGGAATACCCCCTGGCTTGTCCCAAAGGAGGTACCACGAACCCACACTGCAGGTGGCCTGCCCTACCCAGTGCCATGGTGTGCAAATTTGGCCTCGGTTCCACTTGGAAAAAAAGGTGAATTTCACCTGCCTCAGGTGGAAATGTTTGCTGCCAGCTCCAAATGTGGATACAAGGCAAAGTAACACCAAAGAGAATGCCTGCTGCAGTTTAAACACCCAATTTAAATGCAGCCTGAGTGTTTGCAAGCCCACAGTTAATGGGCTGATGTCAAGAGGCGATGATGAGTGTGCTCCTCGCTCTGCTGAAGTTGCCTTGTTACCCACGACTTGTGTGTTTTAAACCTGAGACAATATCAGTGAAGTTAAACATGTTGATTCAGTGGAATCTGGTACCCTGCAGAAATGTATCTCTTGGATGAAGCACTCCAAAAATAAATTAACAGCTTTTCTTTGACATTTCCTGCTCACTAATAGCAAAATCCAAACAATAACATTGGGTTTTGTCAGAGTGAACTAGCTGGCACCAGTGGAGCCTGAAAAGGGATTTAAAAATGTTTTCCTTAGGATGAAAAATTCCAATTTTCAGCGACCTCATTCATACTTTTTAATGACAACTTCAATGAAAATTAGAGCGTTGCAACAAGCCCTACATAAAAAACCTCTGTTTACCTGGTGAATATGAATGTATTTGAATGCTGTGATGGAATAATCTGATTTTATTAGTCACTCTGTGGAGAATATGATAAATGCTGAAGTCTAGCCAAGTTCTGTTAGTGCTGATGGGCTTATCTGGGCTTAGTCTGATTAGTGTCTTAAATGTGCCAGAGAGATGCAGAGAATTCGAGGCTCTGACCTAATTTGGTCTATTCCACCTGGACTGCACTTGCACGCGTCTGAGCTCAGGGAAAGATTTAACAATTTATCAGTGTGCCAATTAGAGACAGCTTTGCAGTGCCTATTTCCATCACTTTGGACCAAAATGTTGTGAGATTTGCACAACTCTCAGCCTCGATTCAGCTCGGGGTGAGAACTCACAATCTGCTCCGGGGCCCAGATGCTTCCCTCTGCCTTTGGCACCGCGAATTCCTTCTCCTGCTTAAAATACTTCCCCATGTTCCCACAGACTCTTGCAACTTGCTAAAAGTTTGTTGAAATCTGGGTATCCCAGAATGCTCAGGCAGTCCTTAAATAATCCCCACTGAACTCAAGGAGCAGAATTCCATGAGCTGCAGGGCTCTCCAGGGCTGGAGTCAGTTGCCTGAGTGGAGGTGTCTGGTGGCACTGCCCCACATGGGGACCTGTGGGTGGCTGCCAGGGAGGTGACAGGATTTAGGAGAAGGAGGAGAGGCTCCTGAGGCTGGGCAGGATCCACCCACAGTGCCTGAGGTTACAATAGGTGCTAAACTGGGAGCTGAAGAGGGCTGCACATTTCCACATTTTCCTGTTAAAACCTCTCTGAAAAGGTCTTTTCCATCCCATCTCTCTTTATTTGCTCATGCAGAGCTCATGCAGCCAAATTTTCCTTTCTGCATCCCCTAACAGTGAGATTTATTTTCAGAGCCTGTAACTGGATCTGGCTGGGAACAAAGATGTTTTTTGGGAGCTAGTTTACACTGGAGAGTTTTTCCCAGGTTTGTTTTTGGTTTTGTCTTTCTTCAATTATCAGTAGGATCAAACCAAACCTCAGAATGAGGATATTTCATGTTTAAAACTTGACCAAATCTGGTTTTCACTCATAACTGTGTAACTCATCTGTAATTCTCTAGAAGTGAAGAGCAAGTGAGGTGTTCTACCTCTACCAGCTCGTTTGTCTTCTTTCTTTTATTTGTTGTGAGTGCTACTTAGAGGCAGAGAGACTCTTCCAGTGGGTGATTAATTCTTCTCCCTCCCATTTTAGCATTAACTGAACCTCTCCTTGGAGAAAGCTGCCTCTTGCTGTTGCAGATGGGAAACTCATGCAGGCCAAAATCTAAACTTAGGATAGATAAATATCTTTTAAGTGACTTGATCAGGGTTTTCCAGGGGGTCAGTGGCAGAGGAAGGAGTGAAACCAATGCACTTTATCAACCATTTCTGCTTGAAATCAGCCTAACTTGTACATAGAGCACGATCAAAACTCTTAGAAATATCTTTCCCATGGCAGTTCTAGTCTGGAGAGTGAAAATTAGAAACGTTGGGGATTTATTTATTTATATATTTATTTTTTATGTATTTTTTAACGTGCCAGGATCATCTGATGGAAAAAAAAGTCAGTGGCAAAACAAAGGGGAAATTCCATTCAGGAACTGGAGCCTGATTCTATGTGGTATCAACAGCTGGGTAAAAGATAACTGATCGAATATCAGGCAATTTCAGTTCATTAATAATGTCTGTGCACCCTCCAAAATGCACTGTCATGGGAAAATTAGCAGATATGTCAACAAACTCATCAGGAGTGCTGCTGTAATTGAGTAAAGGATCCTGTTGTTAATCTGAAACACAAAACTAATTCAGATAGAAACATCACAGCCAGGCACCGAGGATGGCATGATTAGCACATCTAAATGTGCACTCAGATTCATTTCTGGGCTGACTCTTTCAATTTAAACACTCTCAGCTATCCCCTCATTCCTCAAAGGTGACATTCACACCTTCTTAATCATGTCTGGTTAAGCAAGAGTCAATGCTAAGGTGATTCATCAAAGCTGTAAGGCAGGAAAATTGATCAATTTTTTTACTTGCTGCAGTTCTCCCAGGCTGGCCCTACAGCCCAGCTCAGCTCTAGCAGGTATTGTCAGGTGTTGGGTATTGTCAGGTGTTGGATATTGTCTGGTGTTGGATCCTGGGATGCCAGAGTTGTCCCTTTTCACTCATAGAATTCATGACTCAATTTCCAAAATTATTTACCCAGAATTAAAAAATCCCAGAATGCTTTGGGTTGGAAGGGACCTTAAAGATCCCTTTAATGACATGGGCAGGGACCCCTTCCACTATCCCAGGTTGCTCCAAGCCCCATCCAACCTGGCCTTGGACACTTCCAGGGATCCAGGGGCAGCCACATCTTCCCTGGGCAATATTTTCTTATCCCTCACTACCCTCAGAGGGAAGAATTTCTTCCCAACATCTAAAGTAAACTTGCCCTTCTTCATTCCCTTCACTCCACAGGAGTAAAATAAATTTCCCCAGACATGGTTCTGCTGTGGGAAACCAGCCTCTAATACCTGGTGGGTTTTAAACTGATCAGCTCACTGCCCTTTATTCCTCAGTGACTGTGGGAATGATACCATGAGCTGAGCCAGTGAAAAAAGCTACCCTGGAGGGAAAAGGGCTCTGCTTCATGCTTAAATTACTAATTAAATTCCTGCTACTACTTCAGGCTTAAATATCTAGAGTCATAGGAAAGAATCATAGAATCCTAGGCTCACCCATGTTGGAAAAGAGCCTCAAGATCATCAAGCCCTTCCTGTTGGGATAAACCTCTCCCCAGCCCTATTGAGAGAGTTGCAGCACTGTAGGAAGGCTGTGAGCTACTCCTCAAGTTGTGTGGGAGATGTTGCCCTGAACTTTTATAGATGCCTGGTGGGATTTTTGCAAACTGTCTTTGAAGCTCTGCAGAGGCTTTGCACAGCCAGTAACCAAGATTTAATCACGCCCAGTCCAAATTGTCACCGCTTCTAAGCAAAAAAGACCTAATTGCAGTTCCTGTCCGTATGAGAAACAGCAAATAGTCCTAAAAATGCCTTGCTAAGGTCAACTCTTTGGCTGCTGGAAATTAGCACAGCTTGATTATGACTTACATGCTTTGAGTGTCAAACACCAGCTGAGCCCCTGTAGCTGGAAGCTCCTCGCTCTCCTGGCTTTTCCTGGCCTGTGAGAAATGCGAGTGTCAAGCTGAGCACAGCCAGCTAATGAAGGCATCTCTCTTTAGAGGGGGTGATGCCTTTCTGATGAAAGAAAGCTGTTCCTGTGCTCTGAGAGAACTCTCCTTATTGCTTCCTGATGTTGGGGTGAAATGGGTTCACCTGCCCCAGGGCCGGCAGCTTCCTGAGCCGGAATCGCGCTCATGCATTTGCAAAAGCTTCAGGTGCAGGGACAGCAATAAAATGCAGCCAGGAGCATTCAGGGGGAAGGAAATGAGCTGCCACCACCCCTGCGTGCTCTGCATGAAGTGGGGCACCTGGACAGATCTGTGTCCCCACTGAGGGGATGTCACAATCCAGCCAGTGCTTCCCTGGGAAATTATTTTATTTTTTTTTTATGCTGGAATACACTGAATCAGAAATTACAGAAGATTTTTTTCCTACCCACAGCCCTTGACCTTGTGTTACCCTCCCCATTAACCTTATTTTTTTCATGATCCTGGATCACCCTATGGAGAAAGACCCAGAAATTTTCCTCTGACAGTGTCTGCAGCTCCAAACTGCCTCATCTCCTGCACATGGCAAACCTCAGCCACTCCCTGTACCACCCCTTGAATCTGGAACAGGACTTAACAGTCTTAATTTCCCAGCTCATCTTATTGATTACATCTTAATTAATTAGATCAGCAAACCACCCCATTGGATGCAAAAATGCCAGCACATGCAACCATGACAGTTTTCAAGTATTTTCCCACAGGGGCAGCTAAATACCCCAAATAACAGCTCAATCCACCTGGAATTGCCTCTCCCATCTTGCAGTGACCTTGAAATCTCTTCTTTCCTTCCCTCTGCTCAGTGCTGGCATCGTGCACAGTTTGTCACTTGCTCTTGCAGTGTATTTGGGAAGAAATCAAATGTTTCATGGGCAAAGAACCATCTTGTAATTATATTTTCTAGTGATTGGGAAACGCTGGAGCATAATTCAATGGAAGGTGTCTGCAAGGAGTCCCCAGCTGCTGACCATGACAATTAATGTGCCACTGGGACCACAGTAATTAGGAGGTGCCATGAGACAACACAGCTCTGTGATCCAAATGGCTTCTGGTTTCATTCCACACGTGGTCCTGTGGAATTGAGTGGAGTGGCTCAGACAACTGGGACAGGGTTGTATAATTATCCTTTCTTCTCTCTCACCCCCACTCCCTCTGCTTGGAGTGAACATTCAAAGTGGGCTAGAAGAGAATGATTGGAGCTCTCACTTTTTAATTGATTTATTTCATTTATTCCTACTGCTTAGCATGCAAGGTTCTCACTGTATCATAGAAATATGATCCAGATTGCTTTTTTTGTCCAAGGATTGATTATTTTTTCTTGCATAGGACTGCTCTTCTGTGGGTCTTTGCAATCTTTGATTTGTGATTTGATTTGAGATCCAATATTGCAGATAACAAACCCTAGTGACACCGTGGCTTAGCAGTGGCTGCAATTTTGTTAAAAAGTCTTCAAATCCTTCCCAGTTTTCCTGAGATGACACTTCAGTCATGGATGTTAACTTTTGTTTTCATGCTCTCCTTCTGGAAAAAGAAAGGACCAGGGTGATCATAAAGTTGCCAACTCCAGTTTTTCCAACCCTTTTCCACAGAAGTGCTTAGTTCCTTTGGAAATATATATTTTTTTTGTCCTGTGTTTTACTACTGGCTTATAGTTTTGAGCTGCCACACTGAAGGGAACAAAGCCTAAAGAAGTGACCTGTTATCTGTGGTTGCAACAAATTTCTTCAAAACACGGTCAGACCTTGAGTCTCTCCTTTAGCATTGGCTGATAATCAGCATCAGTGTTCAAACATCTCAGAGGCTCAGCTTTTGGGCTTTCAGAATAGCTTAAAACAGTTGTGAAATGGATTTTTCAGCCTCAGAAGACTCTTTGGTCACCAGACACAGCAGGTACAGAACAGCCTCCATTGGGTTTTCCCACTGTAAGGGGCTCCACACAGCAGGCTCCCCTTCACCCTGCAATTTTTGGGCTGCACACAGGAAAAACTCAGGGAATTTGGCCTGTTAAGGCATCATTAAAATTTATGCCTCCTCAGTTACTTTATTTTCCGTGATTTCTGGTAATCTTTCACTCATGGAGGTTGCAGAGAGGCCCCATGCTCTCACAGCCTTTGTGGTGCATCTTTGCTTCAGAGCTTGGAGGGAATAGCAGCAGTAGGTCTGTGAGGAAGCTGTGAAAACATCCCTCAGCTCAACATCTCCCCCAAAATTCTGCTTTCTAGCAGACATCTCCAGGGAAGCGAGATTATTGCTGGTGACTCACTGTGAAGAGGCTCTCAAGAAGTCCCAGGAAATGGTCTTTGAAGAGCTGGGAGCATCCAACAGCTGCAACAGAGAATGAGCACATTTAGCTTTGATGTGTTTTGATGCAGGACCAGTAATTTCATTTTTGGCATTATTATGGAAGCAAAACATGTTTTAACAGGGCATAATTTATTTTTAAAAGGAGAGCAAGAATGTTTACTGTCTTCCTGGTAATGCAATTGGGCTGTCCCATGATCATCTATCAGGCATGACAGCATCTCCCCTTTCTATGCAGATTTGTTATTTAAGCAAATTTTCTGTAGGTGCAGAAGGGGAGGGGGTGTTCTTTCTTATAGTGTACACCTATAATTTATTTAAATCAGAGCTTTCCTGCAGGGAAGTAAAAATAAAATCTTTGTTTCTGCCGCGTGACAGGAGCAGAGTGTGCAAAGACAGTCTCACTCCTTGGCTCTTGAGAGACAGCACTGGCAGGGTGGGACCTTCTGTGCTGCCCCTCTGAAATTACCACACACTGGGGCTTTCATCAGTAGAGCCATAACCAGGATTTAGAGGCTTTTTCCCTGGGCCCAAATATTCAAAAAGGCTGTTCCAGTTTTTGACATTCCTTTCTCTTGGGAGGGATGGCCAGGAGCAGGCAGAAGGCTGAGGGACCCTTTAGAATCAACCTTTAGGAGGCATGGAATCATTAGGGTTGGAAGGTCATGGAATCATTAGGGTTGGAAAGGTCATGGACTCATTAGGGTTGGAAAGTCATGGACTCATTAGGGTTGGAAAAGACCTTTAAGGTCCTTTAAGGAGTCCAACCTTTAACCCAGCACTGCCATGTTCACCACTAAACCATGTCCCCAAGTGCCACATCCATGTTTTTGAGCACTTCCAGAGATAATGACTCCACCACCCTCCTGGGCAGCCTGTGTCCATGCCTGACCAGCCTTTCAGTGGAGAAATTTCTCTCTGTTTAAGAGCTAAATTCCCATGAAGCCCAACAGGACTTCACTAATTTTCTCTCCCACTTTTCACTGCACAAAGCCATGGAGTTAAATCCTTGTGCAAGTAGTGGCAAAATTCCCATTGACTTCAGCGGGGCCAGGATTTCATCTTAGACCTAATATTGCCTGTAAATTCCCTTCTAATTAAATTAGTGGGCTGAACTGTTCTCAGTGGTGCATTGAGAAAGAAAAGTTCTTTCCACTGCAGGAAATGGCAAGTTCAGTCCTACGTCCTGCACTATTTATAGGGGACCCACATCCTCCATCCAGCCTTTAATGCTGGTGAACTTCCATGACTCCTTACCAATGGGAATCTATTTCCACCTCAAGCTGCTGGAAAGGATTAGCCCATAATTAAATTTCTTTGGTGAAAGGCCATCTTCAGCACATGAAAAATCTGCCTTTTTGAGAGCTGATCATTTCTCTGCTCAGTTACACTGACCCTACAAGACACTCAATCAGAATAATTACACAGTGATGTACATATTTCCTTTTTTTTTTTGCCAACACCGAGTGAATTAACAGGTTTAATTTTCTTTTGTGGCACTCAGTTTGGCTAGTTGATGTTATCTGGGAACCCTGCCCAGAGGTAGTGTGTAAGACATTCTGTGTCTGTCAAACAAGAAATACCTACAAACAAACTCATCTCCCTCTGTTCTTCGTATCTGAGCTCATGGAGAACGTGTTCAGAGTGAGTATCCAGAAATCTGACAAAGAACACGAGAAGTCTGAGCCTTAAACATCCAAAACAAGGGAATTCCACACATTTCTTACTACCTTTTTTCCCCTCCAGCAGATGAAATATTTATTGCTCAGCAATTGCAGAAAGTGTTTTGCCTGTTTTGCATCCCTAACATCTGTTTCCCTTGGCATGGATTAAGAGGGCAGCAGAATCACCAGGCAGTTTTAATGAGCCAAGAGGTCATAATTTATAGATCTGCCTTGAGAGACACAGGCCTTGCCTGCACTGCACTTTGCTGGGTGTGAATCTTAGTTCAGGAAACCTGATTTCACACTGCTTCAAGGCAAGAAATCTCCTTCTGCTACCTCGTGGCACCAGTTTCAGCCTGGCTTTTCATCTGCTGCTCTTGGCTGCTGCCCTCAGAGCACACCTGGAGGCTGCAGGCACAGAAACACCTCGCTGGTCTCTGGGAGCTTGCATGAGTTTTCCATGTTCATCTGGCAGAATCTGTTCTCTTCAACCTGGATGTGAGGAGAGACATAGAGAATCCCAGAACCACAGAGTATCCTGAGTTGGAAGGTGATGCCTTAAATGGCTCCCTAGGAACAGAGAGCAGACAGGAATAAAGGAATCAAGGAGGGATTGATTGGAAAGGCCTTCAGAGGTACACTCTGGCCTCCAGAGGCTCCTGCCTCAGTGCATCCCAACATGGACAAGGACAGCTCCTGAGTTCTTCCCACTTGGATCTCAGCATCAATTCCCCAAGCAGAAGCCCAATTCCCCAAGGATGGAATTTGCCCAAGCTTGCCCCTTTTCTTCTCAAGATGAAGGTTTAAAGTTCTTGTTCTGGGTGTCTTTGCAGAGCAAGTTAGAGGTTTTGTTGTGTCTATCTTAGCATAGAGAACAGCACTTAACAAACTCCAGGAAACTTCAGAGTTACAGTAGCAGTACAGGATTTGAAAAATATAAATGTAAAAACCTAAGGCATTAAAGGGACCCACAGGGATCATTGAGTCCAGCTCGAGGCCCTGCACAGGAGAACCCCAAGAATCCCACCCTGTGCCTGAGAGCATTGTCCAAACACTTGCTGAACTCTGGACACTGAGAGATACTGCCCTGAGCTCACCTAAAAGTGTAGCCAGCCTTGCTGGTTTCTGAGGGGAAAAAAAAAAAAAGAAAAAAGAAAAGAAAAAGTGAGGGGCAGCAAGCAAATGTTGCATTTCAGAAGGTTTAATTCTCTATTGGATATTGGTGGATAAAACATGTTTGCAGTGTAAGGGAGTCCAGGGTCTTCCATATCATCCATTCCAACTTTGCTCACCAGAGATGTCATCCCAGCACCTGGACAGAGATGTCAGAAATCTCCCAGTAAATTTTTCACAGATTCACAGATTTTTCGGATTTGGAAGGGACCCACAAGGATCATCAAGTCCAACTCTTGACAGAACAGCCTGTATGGGGGTGGAACCATGGCCATGATTGTGACCTTGGTGTTATCAGCACCGTGCTCTTGATGCCTTAAATTGGCTACCTAGAAACAGAGACCAGACAGGAATAAAGGAATAAAGGAGGTATTTATTTGAAAGGTCTTCAGGTGCACACTTCAGAATCCAGAGGTCCTGCCTCAGTGGATCCTAAAATGGACGCCCCTGGTCACGAGAGCTTCACACTTTTATAACAATATCAATTCACCAACCAGAACCCAGCCAAGGATGTGATTCCCCAGCTTGCCCCCCTCTTCCCAAGATGAAGGTTTACAGTTCTTGTTTCTGGATGTCCTTGAAGTTAGAGGTTTTGTTATGTCTATCTTAGCACAGAGAACAGCATAAGAGAGCAGCATTTAACAAGCTACAGTTACACTAGCAGTACAGGATTTGAAAAATGTAGAAGTTAAAATCTAAGGCATCATTCTGACCAACTGACTGTGCTGATATCATTGCAATTTATTCGTGTGACAATGTGTTCCTGAGGTCTCACACACCAGCACTCAGCTGTGTGCCCCCAAAATCTCAGAATCATAGAATTTCTAGGGTTGGAGATGACCCTAAAAATCATCCAGTCCAACCATTAGTCCAGCAACCACCATGGTCACCACTAAACCCTGTGCCCAAGTGCCACATCCGCACAGCTTTTGAACATCTCCAGGGATGATGACTCCACCACTGCCCTGGGCAGCCTCTTTCAATGCCAGACCACCCTTTCAGTGAAAAAATTTTTCCTAATATCCAGCCTCAACCTCTCATGGTACAGCTTGAAGCCATTTCTTCTCATCCTGTCTCCTGCAATCTGGGAGTAGAGACCAACCCCTACCTGGCTATGCTTTGTAAACAATTTGCAAGGGAAATAACTGTTCTAATACCCTCCTAAAGGAACATTAATACCACATTTGGCTTCTTTAGAGCTGTGGCCTTTGCTGATGGCAAATGTTTGAAGAGCCAGTGGGAGCCAATTCAGCCCAGGGTGGAACACGTTCCCAAAGAAATTGCCAGCAGAAACACAACCATGCCAAGAAACGAGCCCGCCAGGCTTCTGCTCTGTGGGGACTCCAGGACGTTCGTGCACTGGGAGACTTGCTGGTATCTGATCCTGCTGGGAAAAAAAGCATGGAAAAAACAACAACCTCCATCCCAGGAGCTGTGTCCAGCCAAACCATAACAAAAGTCCTGACTCTGAGGTAAGGATTCACTTCCCAGCAGGTGAGTTGGTAGTTCTGAAAAGCCCAGGTTGCCCCTGGCTCAGCCATTCCCAGGCAGTCCCTGGGCAGGTTTCCACCCCACAGGATGGAATACATCTTTCCTGTCCCCACACATTGTCTGTGTGCAAGGGAAGGCTGTGCTGGGATCAGGCATGGAGGTGACTTGTTCATCATTTCTCCTGCAGCACTCACAGAGCAGAAACCCACTGTGTTCCATGCTTTGTTATCCCAATTAAAATGTGGTTTGTTTTTTTTTTTTCCCAAAAGGATTTACAAACCCCAAGCTGTGCCCTCTCTTTCTCTTTAGCACTGGAGGGAGATGATGCTCTATAACCAAGCTGCTCCTTTAAAAAAAAGTTTCCCATGGGCTCTGTGGGTTCCTTGGCATGTTTTCTGTATTCTGTATTTATTTTTCATTCCTGCCTGCAGCTTCAGTTGGAGATAATTGCTCTTTCTTTGTCACCATGCAAGGTGAGCTGGCTCCCCAGTGTGCTTGAGGACCTTCAAATACTTCCCAGCTATTCCAGGAGCAAGACAGAATGCATTGCAAAATAGTTGCTTGCCACCCCCAGAAGAATCTGAGCACAGGAAATACAAGATGACAGATTATTCAACCCCTAGGTAGGCCAATTAAATGGGGAAAAAAACCCAACTCAGCAGCAAAGGCTGTGCTGTTACAGCTGGGAAAGGATTGCTCAAAAAAAAGGACTTCAGTGTCATCTGATTTTTGGAAATTAATAGTTGCAGCAGGACTGGCTTGGAACAATGTCCTTTGTTTTAAAAGGAAACTTTGGTCTCCCTAGAATTGCATCTTACAGCAGCATGAGTGAGCGATGGGGGAATCGTGCCTTGCTCCCAGCCATGTTTTGCTCATCAGCTGGAGATCCTGGTGCCAGTCAGTGTCAACTCCAGGAACAGCTAGGAGACATCCCTTGATTGTATGGATAAATGTGCCCCAGGAATGGGCTGAGTTAATTGGGTTTGGGAAGTATCACCAAAATGCTGCTTTGAGAACCTCGTGATGCAGGTGATTAAAGATGTGAGTAGAAACAGGAGCTGAATCTTGTGGTTTGCCATCAGAGAGGTTAATATTATACACTCCCTCCCCTGAAAGAGTGGTCAAGCTTTGGAACAGGCTCCCCAGGGAAACAGTGGAGTCACCATCTCTGGAAGCATTGAAAAAACAAGTGGATGTGGCACTTTGTGATTTGGTTTATTGGGCACTGTGGAATTAGGTTGAAGGTTTGACTTGATCATCTTGGAGGTCTCTCCCAACCTTAACATTCCTGTGATTCTCTGAGTGGCTCAGCCCTTGCCCTGTAAGCTGCCTGCCAAAATCTGAGCGGTGACATGGGCCCTCATTTCCCATCTGAGCAGCAGAGCTCCAGGGTGAGCCCTGACAGGAATCTGCACATCCCAGGAAATAGAACAATCCCTCCCAAGGCTGGGGCTGCTTTGGATGCAGAGCCACAGCTGGGGCCCATCCCCTCACCCCTGGACAAACACCACATCAGCAGTTGCAGGGGGGGTGTTGCTGTGCTCAATAAAGAATCCACCACTGCATTCCAGGCAGAGCATCCAACAAATGGGAAAACATTCTGCACTCATAAAACCCAGTGATAACTAAAACACAAAGCAGCTCAGGCTGCAGCAGCTCTACTCCAGCCCTATAAAACGAGGAGTCACACAGAGATTTGGAAAAAGCCTTTTTTTTCCCCCCCCAACCTGGCAAGTGTTGTCTCAAGCAGTAAATCCCAAAGCCAGGAAGGCTGGGGGTACTGCCTTGGGAGCTGTAAGTTTAGCTGTGCTAACCCAGGAAAGGGCAGGGCTCTGAGTTAATAGGGACAGGCTCCTGCATTACACTCTGCCTCATCATCCCTCAGACAGTCAGGGCAGAGCAATCACACTCACATTTGTCTTGCCAGCCACCAGAGGTGTCGGTGCTGCAGCTGCTGACCCGATCCTTCCAGTGCCCATTGCATCACTGCCCTCTGGCTCCCAGCTGCTCCATATAAAAGTCATCACTGGACTGCAGAGATACTCTGGCTTTTCCTTTTTAGGCAGCAACAAACAAACAAATAAAATACTCAGCTCTGCCTGCGTGGTCTCTTTGTGGTTTTGAAGAGGAAGGGGAGTGGTGGGGATTTTTTTTTACTCGCTTTTCCCAAAGTGCTTGTGATTTGAGGGAAGACCAAAAAAAAACCCAAAACTATTAAAAAGTGCTAATCTTTCAGCCAGTCTATCTGATAGACACATGAAAGAGGGACATGTCTTTATTTGTCATCCAGTAGGGCCAAAATTGCACTCCCTAGTGTAGAATTGATCTGTTTTGCAAGTACTGGCAGGACAACAGAGAAACTTTTTAAAGCCTGTGGCTTAGTTTATAAGAATAAATGCAAAACATATAAGAAAGGTATGAAAAGGCATCTGGATTTTTCCTGCTGTTTTGCAGAGAAAGGTCACAGGAGTGTTCTTGTGGTCTGATTCTGTTTTTGCCTCAGGGCTTTTCAGCAGCAATGCCTTGGAGTGTCCCACATCTTGAACTTCCATGTTACTTCTTTTTAGAAAGAACACAAAGAGCCTCCCACCATTTTCTTCACTGGACACCCGGGCTCTCGAAGAAGACCTGAAATACACCAAATATTTGAGACCTCTGAAACACCCCAGAGAAGGTTTGGCTGCCCCTGGATCCCTGGAAGTGTCCAAGGCCAGGTTGGATGGGGCTTGGGGCAGCCTGGGATAGTAGAAGGTGTCCCTGCCCATGGCAGGGGTGGAACTGTCTGGGCTTTCAGGTCCCTTACAACCCAAACCACTCTGGGATTCTATGATTCAAACAAGGAGGCCTTAAACTACCACAGTTTTTCACATCTGGCCTAATTACACTCTCAATTTTCCCAGTATCCCCACAGAGGAGCATGAAAATTTACCTTGGTGAAGGCACATGCTGTCAACACATCCTCCTGACAATCTGTCATTGCTGTAGTGCTGATGCAGCATCCTTGTATTGTCAAACCCTTGAGGAATTCCACCCCCTGGCTTGATTGTTATGCATGATGGGATATTCACATCATGCAGGAGTAACTTGTGGCTTTAAAATCCAAGTTTTGCCATCTAAGCAAAGGAAAAGATGTTTAGGTCCCACCATGGGAGACCTGGACCACAAAGATGAATTATCCAATCCTTCCCAATTCACACAACTGAATTTCTGGACTCTCAAGCTGACCACAAATATTTGAAATAACTAATTTGTCTCCTCAAATGAGTCATGGTGTACAATTCTCACCTACATTTTTTTAAAGATGTAATTTAATTTGTTCAAACAGGCAAAAGAGAAACAATATTGAAACAAAAGGGGACGCAGCAAAGTTTGCTGAGAAAGTTCTCCCAAGGCAAATTGCCACAGCACAGAAATTAATCTGGCCCACAGCTCACACCTCCTATTTGTGAAATGTTTTAAAACCATTCCCACTAAATCTGTATGAGAAATGCATTTAAACCTCGAATAAATGATTTTGAGGAATAGCAAGCATCTTGTTTTTAATTAGGACACCATCACTAGGGAGCCTGAAGGCTCCTATGCAAATTAACTTTTTCCTCATCTGCTCCACACCTGTCAGAGTGCTTGTCTTTACCTCCCAGGGGACAGTAATAGTAAACAGGAGGTATTTTGAATTTCTCCCTTCCTGAGGGATAAACTGCCTTCTGTTTACCACCCAATGCTGGGCTCAGGAGCATAAACAACCAGGCAGGGCAGGCAGTGTGCAGGATCTTGCTGGTGGGGTCAAATCCTGGGAATATCAGTACATGCAGGACCCAGATCTTCAGTCCCTTACAACCCAAACTGATAGGAGGATTCTGCACTCGTAAAATTCCATTTTGGGGACCCAGCACATTGTTGCAAATTGATGTTCCACACCCACACTCATAAGTCACAAGTGAAAATTTGATTTAAGGTCTTATAGAATGTAAATCTTTTGGAAATGTTACCACTCAGAGACATGACTTATCTCAGCCAAACAGCCTTTAGAAAGGATCACAGTCTGGCTCCATGCCTGGAACCAAAATGAAAGGCAGTCTCTTGGCCCAGGAAGAGCCAGACAAGCCTTACAAGGTTAATTTTCAGCCATTTTCATCTGCTGTGTAAAGAGAAGATAAGGGAAAGACAGGAATCAGGACTAATAATAACCTGCTCCTTCTTGAAGCTTCTAATCTTCCTGTAAGTAAATTAATTTTTATATAGGGGGATACGTAAGAAAAGCATTGATGTTTAATTCCACTTAGTGCTTTGCTGCTAAGGGCAATGCCAAAGCAGGTGCTTTTGTTGGTGACTGTGGTTTTAATAGTACATCTCAGACAGGAATATCTGAGGGATGTAAGGGACACAGAACAGCCTTGCTGTTAGAAAAAGGAGAACTGGACTTCACTGGGGTACATCCACAGTGCTTGAGGTCACCTGAGAGTACTTGGACAGTGCTTTAGGAGCACCTTGAGTATTTGGGGTGTGATCTGCCCATGAGGTGGCAAATCCCAGTTAACTTAGGCTACTGCTGAAGTCCTTTGCCATTTTGCCCATTTTGCAGCTGGCAGAGACACCCACATACTCTGCAGTGGTTAGACCTGAGCACTCCACTGCCAAAATGGGTGAGAAGGAGCAGTGGAGAGACAGACAATGCTTTTTTCTTAATTGCTGGAACTGGAAACCATGGGAAGAGTGCTCCTTGAACAGCACCTACCTGACAGGAGAACTACAGTAAATAGAGTAATTTTGAGGAAGGAACTGGAATAAAAAGAAATGAATGGATGGATTAGTCTGGGAAAGAGAGGCTGAGGGAACTGGGGGTACTAAGTCTGGAGAAGAGGAAGCTCAGGGGTGACCTTGTCACACTCTACAACTCCCTGACAGGACTGACACATGAGGGTCAGTCTCTTCTCCCAGGTTACCAGCAGCAGGACAACTGAACATCATCTTAAACTGCCCTAGGAGATGCTTAGGCTGGAGATTAGGAAGAATTTCTTCACAGAAAGGAACACTAGATATTGGAATCATCTTCCTAGGGACATGGTAGAGTCATCATCCCTGGAGGTGTTTAAGGAAAGACTGAATGAGGCACTCAGTGCTGTGGTCTGCTTGATGAGGTGGGTTTAGGTCACAGGTTGGATTCAGTGTGATGCCTTAAATGGCTCCCTAGAAACAGAGACTAGACAGGCAGAAAGGAATCAAGGAGGGATTGGTTGGAAAGGCCTTCAGAGGTACACTCTGGCCTCCAGAGGCTCCTGCCTCAGTGCATCCCAACATGGACAAGGACAGCTCCCGAGTTCTTCCCACTTGGATCTCAGCATCAATTCCCCAAGCAGAAGCCAGGCAAGGATGGAATTTGGCCAAGCTTGCCCCCCTCTTGCCAAGATTGTGGTTTGCAGTTGTTGGGCCTAGGAGGGTCTGGGTGTCCTTGGAGAGCTGGAGAGGCTTTGTTGTGTGTGTGTGAGCATGAGAGAACAGCACTGAACGAGCTCCAGGGAACTGCAGAGTGACACTGGGCAGGGCAGGATTGGGAACATAGAAAAGTTCAAACCTAAGACATCAAGTAATCTCAAGTGTTTTCCCACCTAGACCTGATTCTGTGATTTTATCTGCAGCAAGGCTGAGAAGGCCTTTGCAGGGCTTTGGGGTTCCTCCCCTTACCTACAATTTCCAAGTAAAGGCTCCCCATTCCATGTTTACCCAGCACAGCGTGGCTCTGGAATAGGGCAAGCTTTGTTCACAGGGAGGTGAGTGACACCAGAGAGCAGTCACATCCCTGGGACATCTGGGTTGGGATGGGAGTCCAAGGTGGGGCCTCACTTATCCTTCTTGCCTCACTGAGGGGCAGCTCTAGGAGACCTGGGAATATTACAGAAGAGGGGCAGCAAGGTTCCCTGGTCACATGAGATCCATGAGCAGCCCCAAGATTCCTCTGTTTGGGGCGGCAGGAGGACAAACTCAGAGGCACCACTCCCTGAGAGATGCCTGAGTTCAGTCAGATGAATTCCTGCTCGAGAGCAGACAGTTTTCACCAGCTGAGCTGGAAGCAAAGCAGATGCTCAGCCCAGCCAGGAGGCCATTACTCTGTGATTATTATTTCCATGTGCCTAATTTCCAGCTCTCTGGTGCCTGTCAAGGATGGATGCTGTGACAAAAAAGTCCTCAATCCTGCAGATGACTGAAAGCACACAGGGACGTAATCCTCTTCCTTTATTCTAGTAAATCTCTATTGTTCAGGTAAACCATCTGGTCATTATCCCATACCCACACTTAGGCCCTGGAGGGGTAAGTCCAAGTCAGGATAATCTCCTGCTGAGCTGACAATGAGGAGTGACACGTGGTAAAATTAATTTTTTTTTATCGTTAGAAGCATTAAAAAGCCATTCAGCGAAATGAAGTTGTTGTTATCACAAATAAATTACAGTTCAGCAGGAAAGAATTACATTGAAAACCGATTGGCTGTAAAATTAATAATGTTTTGGGCAACGTGCCTGCTCTTGGCACTTCCCTGAAGTGTCAGCCTGTGGCAGTGCTCACACCAACCCCAGACATCTGTCCACACCCCACCTTCGAGGAATGATGTGCTAAGTCTTGCTCCCAGGTATCTGGCACGGATTCCCAGATATTGGAAGAAATGTGGGATCTGGGCAGAGCTCCACAGGGGATATTTGTCTGTGTGCATGGCTGGCAAAACACCCGTGGGCCCCTTCCACCCTCAAAACAGGGAGAAGCAGACCTTGGAAAAGGTATTTCCACGTCAGGTCTCTCCATTTGGATGTGTGGTCACACAGTCAGGAGGAGAGGAGGATTTTGTTTACCCAAAGGTGGATTTTAGCTGGAGGGTCTGGAGTTTCAGTGGTAGTGCTGTCTCCAAAGCAGCTGCCAATAACTTGAGCAGTAGTAGCCACATCTGCCTGGTGCCAAGAGCCCTTATATAAACAATTCCAGCAGCAAGTGGGAGCCAGGACAACCTCCTTCACATGGAGAGCTGGGGGAAGCTGTCCCAGAACCTGTCTGTGGGTATAGGATGTTTTCATGCAAAGAAAACCCAGTTTTATTACACAGATCCTGGAATCCTTGAGCTTCCATGAGGGATCAAGTGTGCTGTGTGTGCTCAGGGGTTTTGTTTTTCCTCCTGTTCCACCAGAATGTGCCCATTTAGGATAATGTGAGCACTGGATTTTTGCATGGACATTTCTTTTTGTGATGAACTCTCTTTTTGCAGCACTGAGGGTGGCTCTGGGGTCATAGAGAGACCCATGACCACCCCAGCTTCAACAGCAATCACTCCTCTCAAAAGTTTGGTTGCTTCCAGGCTCCCTCTTTGTCTCTCTGTCAGCTTTATCCTCCTGCCCGTCCCATTAAGCAGGACTGATTTCCACCAAAAACTCCCCAGTGGTCTTGCTGATGTCAGAAAATCCAGTTCCTAATCCAGATTGCAGGGATACAGCAGTTAAATGCCATGGTTATGGTGTCATTAAAATAGTGCAGAGAAGGAATGTGTCCTAACGAGGCTCTTTGGAATACATGTAACTGTGTCAGTTGATCCTCATCCAGCAAATATCAAGCCATAAAAATGTCACTGAAGGTTATATATGTATTCAAGGAAGAAACAGAAAGAACCCTCTGAGTTCACAAATCCTCTCTTCCACAATAAAAGTCTCATCTGTAGTAATCACTCATTTTTAAAGTTGTTCAAATCTAAAATTGACTTGAAGCTATTTCTTGTTTCTTCTGTTTCAGAACCAACTGCAAGAGATTTATCTACTTCCAAATTGTCTTTGCAAACTGTCAGTACCAAAAGGCAATTAAGCTGGAGCTCAGTGAGATATGATGGAATAAAAATTAATTAGAAAATGCATGTTCCAAAAAGAAAAAAGAGTTTTCTGGCAAAAATACATCTGTCTTTAAATTCAGATGTGCTGCAGGGATAGAGCTGAGCTGTTTGACTCCACTTGTGATACTCTCATCAAACCCATGACACCAAATGAGACAAGGCCAAGTTTGCAATTCTTATTTCAGTATTCCAGGTTATCCTGGAATTACAGGGCATCCTATAAATCCAGGTCATAGCTCAGCCTCCCAGCAGCATCTGGAGCTTATGTGCATCTTCTCAGCTTTTAAAAGGCCCCAGCCCCTGTGGCTCCAGTTGTGTACAAGAAAACCAAAGCTGAGCAGGTTTTCCCAATACTTTTTAAATAAATGTCCATCTCCCCAAGCTGACATGTTGTGTGGTGACTGTGCACATGCCATGTGTGACTACATACAGATTTTTAAGCTGTTGGTGCCATTGCATAAATCCCAGATTATTTTAGGTGCTGACAACACGGGAAATGTGTTTTTCCCTCAGCCTGATTATTTTGGTTCCAGCCTTTTCAGCTCTTGTCTTGAAAATGTGAGCACACAGGAGTGTAAGAGGGAAGGCAGCACAATGCATCACCTTGTGTGGGTTAGACTGGGTTGTGTTCCTAAGGACACTGGTGTTTCCTCAGTGTCCTTTCAGCACAACTGCAGATCCAGGCAGCTCTGGAGGAGGTTGGAGCGAGGATCTGCCTTTGGATGTGTGTGCAATGGAAAATTATCTCAGCAAAATGACTTGTCACACAGCAGTGGGGTGCTGGTGTCAAGCTGGAGCCAACTGCTGTCCCAGCTCACTCAGGCTCACCTCCCTCCTGGTGTTTTCCTTCTCCCCATTCCAGTGCCAAGGCAGAGGGAGGAATTTTTCCAACACACCCTCAGGGCTGCAGTGGGAGCTGGAGTGGCACACTCTGGTGATGTAGATGGAAAAGTGGCTGTCAGGACAGCACACATTGTTCTTGTGTTGTTCCCAACAAACACAGCTCGTTCGTGTGAAACCCCCAGGGCTGATCTTCCCAAGGGGCAGCTGCTCCAGTGGGACTGGAGGGATTTACACAAGGACTGATGCCTTAGGTTTGAACTTTTCTATGTTTCCAACCCTGCCCTGCCCAGTGTCACTCTGCAGTTCCCTGGAGCTCGTTCAGTGCTGTTCTCTCATGCTCACACACACACAACAAAGCCTCTCCAGCTCTCCAAGGACACCCAGACCCTCCTAGGCCCAACAACTGCAAACCACAATCTTGGGGACAGGGGGGCAAGCTTGGGCAAATTCCATCCTTGCCTGGCTTCTGCTTGGGGAATTGATGCTGAGATCCAAGTGGGAAGAACTCGGGAGCTGTCCTTGTCCATGTTGGGATGCACTGAGGCAGGAGCCTCTGGAGGCCAGAGTGTACCTCTGAAGGCCTTTCCAATCAATCCCTCCTTGATTCCTTTCTTCCTGTCTAGTCTCTGTTTCTAGGGAGCCATTTAAGGCACCAGTCGTGCCTGCTCTGCTCACACTTTCTGCAGTTCTTGGCTCCTTCCCCTCCTGGATTTTGTGACTCTGTGGCCTGTCAGATGTAAAACCCCTGACCACTGTCACAGACACACCACAGCTCACACTTTGCATTTCAGTTTATGGGCCTGGGTCTTCCATGTGCTCCCATCCACACTCAGTGGATTTTTTTTTCCCTATCTTATCTTGATATAAAAATCCCTAGTGATTAAAGCACTGCAACTCCAGCCCATAAAGGGATTAGACTTCTGAAGGGATCAGGCTCTGATGCTACTTTGGTTCAATTTCCCTTTGCTTGAAAAATCTTGGGATCTTTGTGAGGGGGCTCTGGTCTGTGGATCTGCCCATATATTGTATATTGTATATACAATGTATATTGTATATAAAGTGTATATGGTTCACCACACAGGAGCTGGTATGAGGGGAGAACAGGGAGCTAATCCAGAGCTGCTGGATTATCATGGACACAGTTATTGGGACCCACACTCCAGTCCTCTAAAATCAACAAAATTGCACAAAAGATACAAAGTTGCCCTGTTTATTCCCTTATTCAGAAGTAGGTTTGTAGGGGAAAGGATCAAACTGTGTCAGCAGCTGCAGACAGATGTTCTGTCCCAGATCCCTGACCCATGCATGGCACATCTTGGGTTTGGTTATCCTTGGTATCCTCTGTCTCTGCAGACTGGCTGGAAGTGCTAAAGTGGGCAAGGAGTGAAGAATATTTGCTGTGACCAGCAGCAAACCATGTGGCAAGAGGAAGCACTGATAAAAATCTGCCTGGTGTTACAACCTGGATGGACACAGCCACGATAGATGGTTCCTTTCTGGGAAAATCATCAAGCAGGTCTGTGCTGGGTCTGTGTGCTGGAAATTTAGATAAAACCTCTCAGTCTCTGGCTTAGACCTGTGTATCCTGTTCTTGCTTGCATCTAAACTGCATCCACACGTGATGGGAGGGCCCCAGGGTCATCGCTGGAGGTGCTTTACATGAGCTGGGCCATTTTTCTTGGCATCCCATTTATCATGGAATCATGGAATCATTAAAGCTGGAAAAAACCTCTAAGATCACTGAGTCCAGATGTTAACCTAGCACTGCAAGTCCACCACTAATCCATGTCCCCAGGTGCCACACAGCTTTTGAACACTTCTATGGATGGCAATTCCACCAGTTTCCCAGGAAATGTTCCAATGCCTAACTGCCTAATGTTCAGTGAAGAATATTTTCCTTAGATCTAAACCTCCTCTGGTGCAGCTTGAGGCCATTTCCTCCTGTTGTGTCCTCGTATTTTTGTTGACTCTACAAAATCTGTTCCCTTCTCACGGGGAATGTGTATCAGACTATTTGTGTTTAGGATGCTGTCCTCAGGCTGGAAAGGCATTGTGGAAACGCTCCCTTTGGAGCAGGAGTGCTGCAGAGCCTTTTCCATCTGTGCTGTGCTCGCTGAGGAGGCTGAGCTCATATGTTACCCTGAATTAAAAGCAAGAGCCTCCCCATAGCTGCACCATCGCTGTCTCGCTGCCACGGAGCAGGTGAGAGGCAAACACCCTGTGGGCAGCCTGTGGTCTGACAGAGACCATCTGTGTGACTGCTGACACGGAATTTAAGCACTTTTTGCACCGTTCCCGAGCTTTGCTGCAAGAAGGAACATGCAGGGGACGCTGAGGAGCTCTAAGGCAGCATGGTCGGTGGGGGCTCTGCCAGCACGTGAGCTCTGGGTGAGACATTTGCTGCTCGTGTGCTGAGGGTTTATTATAAAAGTTACCTTTGTGGCTTCCTGGAATGCTTTGTCTTTCCATGGACCAGTTATTTTTAATGAACTGTCAGCTTTTGGCACAGCAAGCCACTGGAGGATTAATGAAAACCTGGTGCAGGAGCTGGTTTGCAGAACTCTGCTGCACATCAAACACCAGGAGTGGGTGATAGGGAATAAAGCCACTTCCAGGGTGGGCTGATTTCAAGTACAAAGCCAAGCATGAAACACTGGGTTGTCTGCAGGTTCTGTGTTTGTTTAAAATCCAGCTTTTAAAACCTTTCTACTCAGAGGCCATTTCCCCTCTGATATCCCTCCTGGGATAAGGGACAGATCAGATTCTTAAAACTCAGTGGCAGATGGAGCAGTGGAGGTGTTCCTGACACCCTTACAAGCAACAAATGCCTGGAGAATATCTACCAGTGGTAGCTGCTGGCTCCTGTGCTGTTCTCCTTCCCTTTCCATGGGATCAAGGGGTGGGCACAGTCCTGTTGCATAAGCACTGCTCTGCAGAGCCTTTCCCTGGTGACATCAAGCCCTCAAATTTAAGGTTTCCATCCTACAAGTTGCTCAGAGCCTTGCCAGCATGAAGAGTAGGAGGAGTGTGGCCCCGTTGTGTGTCTAGGACAGGCAGGAGGTTGGTGACAGATCAGGTGTCTGGACAGATTTTAATTTGCTTTTCAGACTCGTGTCAAGGAAATTCTCCCAGTGCCCCTGGGGAGTTCAATGTGTCAGTGACACTGTGGCACCCAGATAAATGCCAAACATTCCCTTTCACCTTTCCAGAGCAACCACAGCCTAACCCCAGCACATCTCTAGGGATTAATAACTGTCTGATTTGACTGATGGGACTCACACAAGGTTGCAGAAAGAGACTTCAGAACAAGGGAGGCAACTCTGTCCCCTCTGTGTCCAAAGCCAAGCCTTGCTGACATCCCTGGCTGTGCAGCAGATGTGGGGCAGGTGGAAGCACCTATTCCAGTCTGAACATGCCACCTTGAGCAGAAGGAACTTCCCTGGCTTAGGTCCCAGCTGTACCACCCAGGAGAGCTCAGAACACTGACAGATCAGCCAAAAACCCAACTGCTTTTACACAGCTCAGGATGTGGCAACATCTACATCCAACCACTAGCAGATGCCTGAGCAGGCTCTGTGTCCTTAGCAAAATTTGGTGACATGGAGAAGTAAAAACCTTTTCAATTCTCCCATTGCATCACAACACAGATAGCTGAGGTTGCAAAGAAAAGGTTGTGCATGCTGACTGTCAGTGTTAGTAGGACTGGGGACAAAATCCCTGTTTTGTGTAAATTGCTGCTCAGGACACTTTTCCATCAGTGTGTCTCAAAAGGGGAGGTCCTGGGAAAAGAGAAAGAAGAAGCTTTCAATTCTGGCAACATCTGGTACCAGTGTGATTTTATGGCCATAACAAGGGCAGGTTGGACAGGGCTTGGAGCACCCTGGGACAGTGCGAGGTGTCCCTGCCCATGACAGAGACGTTGGAACTGGAGGAGCTTTAAGGTCCCTTCCAACCCAAACCATTCTGTGATTCTGTGATAACACTACACGAGTTGTGCTTAGATCAAGACCAGGTGACAACAACACCTTAAACTGGGAGCCAGGGACCAGCTGCTGCATAGACTTGGAGTCTGAGCACAGTCACTGGAGGAATTCACATTATGTGTGTGTGTTCTACTAACAAAACCTATCTATGAATATATTTATATATATATTTGTGTATATATTTGTGTAAGAACACATTGCACAAACAGACTCCCATCCTGATAAGAATCACAGAATATCCTGAGCTGGAAGGGACCCACAAGGACCATCCAGTGCAGCTCCTGGCTCTGCACAGACACCCCAACAATCCCACCCTGGGTAGCCCTGGGAGCAGTGTCCAAACATTCCTGGAGCTCTGGCAGCCTCAGGGCCATGCCCATTCCCAGGGCAGTGCTCAGCACCCTCTGGGGGAAGACCCTTTCCCTAAAATCCAGCCTGACCCTCCCCTGAAGGAGAGATGGGTGTGAGGAGCGCCCAGGTGAGACCAAGCTTCTCTCAGTGTGTGAGTGCTGTGTTCTCTGCCTGCTCTGCCCCGTGCCTGTCCATGGGTGAGTTCCTGCACTATCCCTGTGTCTGTGTGTGTTCCCGTGGGGAATACAGGCTCAGCCTCACTGCAGGCAGGATCTGAAGCTGTGTCACCTCTGGCAGGTGACTGGATTTGGCATTTCCCAGCAATTAGCACAGCAGCTCGTGTCTTCCTGAAAGCCCACACGCAGTCAGGTCTCTGCAGAATGGCTCTTTGTTGGCTTGTGATATTTTCATTCATTTTGCTCTTCTCTTCCTTTTCTTCTTCCTGCAGCCCCTGAAGTATTTGCCTGGCAGTGTTGCTCTGTGGACAAATGGTGAGACACAGCTTCCTTCCTGTTCCTCCAGACAAATCCCACTGGGCTGTTGTGCAGGAAAACTCAATGCACAGTTTTCTTCCCACAGTATTTCTGTAGTATTTCCAGCCTGCCAGAGTTAGAGGCAGCTAAGTTCTCCCTGACAGCCACTACTTTTGATATAAAGGCTCTCACTGCCACATGCTACTTATACCAAATTGCATAAACTCAGCCCCAAAGTGACTTACAAATTGTGATGACAGCTTAATCACGAGAACAAACAGCAGCTTTAAAACCCTGTGATTTAAATTGACCATAAGTAGGATTTTAATCTTACAGTCTACCATTTGAGGCTGAACCGTGCAGTAATTGCAGCCATGCACAGAATACAATAAGAGCACCAGGGAAAAAAATAAAAAAAAAAGAAAGTAAGAAAGAAAAGCCATGACAACAATTCCAGAAGAAGTAATTACCCCATCAGCTCAGGCACTCTGAGGTGTTGGGCACTTCTGAGCTTTTCCCAGCTCTCTGTGCTTAACAGAGATAAAACAGGGAAGAACAAAATCCTAACCAATACAGGAATAAGAAGCATCAATCCTCTTGACTCCAAAAAAGTTGTTGATTCCCCATCCCTGGAAGTGTTCAAGGCCAGCTGAATGGGGCTTGGAGCACCCTGGTCTTGTGGAAGGTGTCCCTGCCCATGGCAGGGGTTAGGAATGGATGATCTTTAAGGCCCCTTTAAACCCAAACCATTCTGTGATTGGTTTTGTTCACTCTACATTCATTTTAATTACACCAGAGATTTTATATATTCAGAAACAACCCCTCGCTTAGGGCATAAAACTGGCTTTCCATTGTACTTATGTCAAAAAATGTTGGAGGCTTTTGCTTGCAAATGTTAAAGCTCCTGATTTCCTTGATTGCTAATAAAGATGCACGAGGTCATACAGACTGATCTGCTCAATTCATGCTGTGTGTCCTCTGAGCCCAGCACCAAGGGTCGAACTGAACCTCTTCTCTCCCCAGGAGATATTATTTGGGCAGGATATGACAGGAGGAAAGCCTCCAGCACAGCAGGTCTGAAGAGGAGAGCTTGAATGGCAGACCCAGGTTATCTCATCAGGTGAGAAATCTTTTCATCATGCATGGAGAAAACCACAATAAAAGAGTCTTATGGGGAAGAAGAGTGGATGTTCCCAGTACCAGGGTGCAGCAGAAAAGAGCTTTAACAAGTTAAGGATATGCAGCAGAGAAGCATGAAAATGAGGACAGGGCATGTTTTTGATATCCAAGGGTGACATAAATTCAACAGAGAAGAGCCTGACAGGGAAGAGCTGATAGAAACACAGGAGTGGGGAAAGGGAGACTGAGCAGCTGCACCTGAAACCTGGAGTTGGTGAAATGCAGATGGCAGTGACCACTCTGTCCTGGTGATGCCAGGATGATTTTTTGCTTTTTCTTTCATACCCCTCTCACATACTCTTTTATAGTTTGATGTATTCTCAGTGCTTTTAGCCCCACACTTGTACCTCCCCAAGGCTGAGAACTCAGCTCAGCCCCACGGCACCGTTAAACCAGGAGAGCAAACATCCTGGGAGCCCCAGACACCAAGGGCCTCTCCAGAACACATTTGGGAACCTCAGCCAGGCCCAGCCAGGGGGAAGGTTCCTCAGAACGGGAGGGTTCACCCTCACTGAGGAATCTTTGATAAATATGTTAATTTTGCAAGGTCTATAATTGTGTGTACTTCGTTGTGAAGGTGTGCATGCATTTTCGGAGCATTCCACCTGGATGAAGTGCTGTTACCCAAGGATTCTGAAATAAATATCGAGGTAAAAAACCCTTTTCCCCACAAACTGTGTTTTGTTTTAATTTTAAGACCAGGGAAAGGCAACACTGTGAGTCCAGCCCTGCACACCAAGGCAGGAGCAAACACACCAGGAGCATCCCTGACATGTTCACCCAGCTGGGAAAGGACTCCCATTCTCCTAAGTGCCATTTATCCTTGAAAGCTTTCCTTTGAGTCCAGTCTGAATGTTTGCATGGCATTTTCCTTCCATTTTTTTAGTCCATTGGATTTGCCTTCCCCTCTATAGCAGCAAAGTTTTCCACACTGGCAGATGGGGCAGGAAAAGGCCAAACTCCTGAGCCAAAATGGTTTTGAAACTGTGTGGTTCCAGGCAGACTTGTTCAAATACGCTGCAATTTCAGACTTTGTCATCATCTAGATGCAACACATTTTGGGTGAAGAGAGAGTGAAAGTGGTATTTTAGCTGAGTCCCTAAACAAACTCAGCCTCTTAAGGCTCTATGTCCACCTGTTCACTTCCATCCAATAACCTTTGAATGTAAAGAAATTTAACAGAGAATTTCTTTCAAGTGTTGCAAAAATCAGCACCTGGGTAAGAGACCCAAATCAATGGTCACTGAGGGGAAAAAAAAGCAGGAAGTTCTCAGCTTAACACTTTATTTGCAGTGTCTGTGGCTTTCCAGCTGGCAGGCCTGTTGCTCTGGAGTCCCTGCAGCCTTGGGGCTGTGGGGCAGGACTGGGATGTCTGGTGGGCTGTGGTGGGCTGTGGTGGGCTGGTGTAAGAGAAAACAGCCTGCCAGTCTGGAGGAACTTGGGCTTCTCACATCCCACTTCTTGGTTTTCCTCTGCAGGACATCTGCCCACCAAAGAAGCTGCCAGAGGAACAAAGCTGCCTCGAAAAGCAGAACAGCAACACTTGGAGATAATTCTGCTGATTTTGGGAGGCAGAGAGAGCTCCTGCACACCCTGGGGCTGCTCATGTTTCTTGAGAAGGCAGTGGGCAGTGATGCCAGAATGATTCTTTGCTTTTTCTTTTATACCCCTCTCACACACTCTTTTATAGTTTGATGTATTCTCAGTGCTTTTAGCCCCACACTTGTACCTCCCCAAGGCTGAGAACTCAGCTCAGCCCCACGGCACCGTTAAACCAGGAGAGCAAACATCCTGGGAGCCCCAGACACCAAGGGCCTCTCCTGAACACATTTGGGAACCTCAGCCAGGCCCAGCCAGGGGGAAGGTTCCTCACAACGAGGGCTTCACTCCAGCCTCTCACTGGGGATCTTTGATAAATATGTTAATTTTGCAAGGCCTATAATTGTGTGTATTTAGGTGTGAGGTGTGCACGCATTTTTGGGGCATTCCACCTGGACCAAGTGCTGTACCCAAGGATCCTGAAATAAATACTGAGGTAAAAACCCCTTTTTCCCCAAAAACCGTGTTTTGGTTTTAATTTTAAGACCAGGGAAAGGCAACAGCAGAGGTTTGGCAGTGGTCTAAAAAGCACATCCTTGAGCAAGTGGTGCAGGGTGGAGTGCAAAGTGATGATCGAGGGCAAAAGCACACAAAATTTGCCAAGCTGAAGGTCAGACCTGATATTTGGTTGAAAATAATCCCTTTTCAGGTCATTTCTGGTGGAGGGTTTATCAGCATGGGTTCGTTTCAATTCCACTCTTCCAGTCTGTGGAATTGATGCTTCCAGCTCCCACTTAGCACTTTTCAGCATGAATCAAAAATCTGACAGCTTGTCTTGTATCTGCTCTTCCCTCTGCACTGCCAGAGTGAGGTTAAAGAAGGCATTAAGGATAGTTTAGAGGGCCAAGGACTGATGTGCAGTGGGAGGAAATAATTTGCTGCTAATGCACATGACAAACTGAAACATTTAATGTGAAGGTCACTTTGGGGGTTGGAAAGGAATCAGTACATTTCTAAATCACTGCCTCATATGCCTTAAAATGACTGAATATCTCAGGAGACAAAAGGCATCTGGAATATTTTGTAAAAGTCTGCAGGAGAGCCTCATGGGTTGAGCAGGACAATGATGTCCTGCTGCAGCCATGCTGGCTTGTGCTGGACACCAAAATGACATTACAATATTGGGGAAATATTGTATTGTTTGGCCAGAGTCCTCTGAGGTAAGAAAGGGAAAGAGCCTTTCTTCTACTGGACTTTGTGGGGGGCAAATGGACAAGGTTTCAGGCTTTCTTTTACTGGACTCTTTTGGGCAGAAAATGGACAAGGTTTCAAGTTTAAAGATGAAGACATTGATTTTTTGATGAGATGCAGAGAATCCACATGATCTGACTGGAAGATGGTTTCGTGTTTAGCACTCTCAGGAACAGAAAGCACTGAAGATTTTAAGAAATTTTTATAGGAGAGGGGCTGGCAAAGGTCATCAAATTATGAAGAGCATTTAAATCAGTAATTAAAAGTCAGTTCTGCACTGCCAATGAGATACAGAACATGAACTACAGCTGGAAGGGGAGCTTTTGGAGCAGAGGCTGTGCAGCATCCCTGAAACAGAGCACAGTGATCCAATCCGAGGGATGAGAGCAGAATTTTAAAAAGGGAGCTCCAAGTGAGTGGAAATCCCACACAGGAGCTTTTTGATTTGTCAGAGACAAGGAGCTGAGGGGAAGAGCTAGGATATACTCAGTTTGTGGCTTATCTTTTATCATCTTTGGGAAGGGTTCTTAAAGAAGGAGAGAGGCTGAACTACAACAGACAGATGTAGTAAAGTAGCATGCAAAATTTGGAGAACTAAGCAGAAGTGAGGCCAAGCTGTGGGCAACCTATCAAAATTACTATTTTATCTGTTATTTTCAGCCCTTTCAGTTTATTTTTCTGTTTGCCTAACACCTGCAATTCCTTTGTTTTTCCCTTATGCCTGTGTCTTTTGTCTCTCTGCTTATTTAATCACTCGACTCTGGAACACTTCCAACTGGGCCCCATTTTTCTTGATTTCTTGCTAATTCTGTGGGTTTTTTTTCTTGACATTTTGCTGAGGACTGTGGTTTGCTGCCTTGGGCTAAACAGGACTTCAAAACCATGGTCCTCACTGGGTAGGATGTGCTGTGACTTAAAGATTGTTATTAAAACCTGAAAATTGAACCCAGGCCCTTTCCACTGTCCACCTACATCTGCCTGCACAGTATTTCCCATTAATTAAGGTCAGGCATGAGGGGACTATTAAGAGTAAATAATTGTCTGTTGGATGAGAAATACATAGGTTTTCACTTGGGTATTATTTTCTCTGCTTCATATCAACAGTTATTTTGCATCTGTAGGGGTAAAGTGCAATTTGTCTGTATTCTGCTCCTTCTGTTTCAATCTCTTTTGTCAGGGCTCCTCATTTCTGTGCTCTGGGCATTGCTGTGTTTGATGCTTGCTCAGAGCACTACACCCACACCCTTCATTGCGACCTCGTGTTCTTACAAATGGAGCCTGCTGCCAGCACAAGGGGTTGTTAGCAACAAACAGGGAGGGTGGAATCGTTTATTTTCATCTCAGGTAAGAAATCTGAACTGTGTAGGCAGGCAGGGCTGGTGCTAAATTAATCAGACATGGAGATTTATTCACACAGAGCAGCGTGGAGCTGCTGCTCTTCCCAGCAAGCCCCGGCCCTGCTGCAGTGGTGCCTCCTCCCTCACCAGGGCTCCCCACCTCCACTCCCAGAATTAAATATCACCTCTCTGCTGAGTTTACTGCTCTGAATCATCCTCCATAACCTGCCCAGGGCTGGCTGCAAAGTTTGCTGGCAAAACTGATGCCTTAAATGGCTTCCTAGAAACAGAGACTAGACAGGAAGAAAGGAATCAAGGAGGGATTGATTGGAAAGGCCTTCAGAGGTACACTCTGGCCTCCAGAGGCTCCTGCCTCAGTGCATCCCAACATGGACAAGGACAGCTCCCGAGTTCTTCCCACTTGGATCTCAGCATCAATTCCCCAAGCAGAAGCCAGGCAAGGATGGAATTTGCCCAAGCTTGCCCCCCTCTTGCCAAGATTGTGGTTTGCAGTTGTTGGGCCTAGGAGGGTCTGGGTGTCCTTGGAGAGCTGGAGAGGCTTTGTTGTGTGTGTGTGAGCATGAGAGAACAGCACTGAACGAGCTCCAGGGAACTGCAGAGTGACACTGGGCAGGGCAGGGTTGGGAACATAGAAATTTAAAACCTAAGGCATCAAAACAATGTGACTTTGGGACAACAGTGATAAAAACTTGGGCAAAAGATGCTGCTGGGCTGAGCTTTCTCTGCTTTTGCTGCGTGACAAGACTGAGATCCCACACAGTCCCCGGGTGCTCTCTTATCTCAGTTTCTAATAAGTTCTTCTTCTTTAAGCCCCATGCTTGTCCTGCAGCTCGTGGTGGCACCTCCTCTGGGGCTCTGCCCTGTTTGCTCAGGATATCTTGGTGCAGGACCAGACCTGCTGTTCACTCACCTCCTAAGCATGAACTGGGAATAAATAAACACGATGACATCCTCCAGTCACTGATATGATTTTCCTAAAGTCACTTATACTGCCCTTGAGGGTCTGGTAGATAAATGATCTTTTCATTTTTAGTTTGGAATGTTTCTGGCCATTTGCCTTCTTTCAAGAAACTAAAATAGTAGTGTTTTGAATTAGTAAATAAAAAGGATACCCTATACACCAAACAGTTCATGATTTTTATGCTGCTAAAGGTTCCAGGAAATTATGAAAAGTACAATTTAAATACACTTTACCAGCTCACAGAGGAATCTTCATGGTAAGGTTTCCCTTAATATTGTTTTGAAATCACACACATTAAAAAATTACATCATTCTTAAAAGGTTTTGTTCAGCACAGTGACAAGTATGCCTGGGCAAAGATAAGATATTATTAGCTCTAAAAAGAGATCCTTTGTTCAAAAAAACCTGAAAAGAGGAGAATCTAATTGCTGATAAACAAGTTTACATCCCCTCTCTCATAAAATACTCAATCACTTAAAGGGGAAAAAATCCAGCAAATTTAAAGAAACATTGAAATCCTCTTTGGAATTGTTCCACCAAAATGGGCTAAACTATTTTCAGGCTGAAAGAGTGACAGAGTCACCAGGAATATGAAGCATTGATGTGGCCAGGTTAGAAAACATCATTGATTTGGAGAGCTCAGGGGCCAGGAGCTGGAGATGGGAGTAAAACTCTTGTCATGGCTCTCCTGCTTTCCTTGGGAAGCAGCTGCTTCACCAAGTCTTGACCTGTTTGGAGAAGGAGAGATTGGATTAGGTATCAGCATTTAACATCTTCCTATTTTAGAGGTCTTTGTGATCATTTCAGAGGGCTGATTGAAGCTGTTGGCTGGATGTAAAATCCACGATATTGTAGGATTAGGGGTTGGAGCAAGGGGAGGAGAGGCCAAGGCTGGAGGATCTGAGATTGGACTCAGAATGGAGGGCTGAGAGATAGGAGATGGGAAAAGGAGCATCACTTTGAACATTTCTTTCCATTTCAATATTTAACAGTCCCCCACTTTTAAAAACTCTCTTAAATCTGAGAGAGTTAGTGCCTCAAGCAACCATGAGCTCCAATGGTGACCCAAATATTTAGTTTTAATTCATCCATTTAACTTTAGGAACCCAAATATTGAACATTTGGCCCCAAGTTTAGCCTAATACCTCATGCTGTGCATGGGACATATATGAAATAGATCTTTGAAGAAAACAGATACAGATATTTACTAGGAAATGTGTGTATGTGAAAGTAAATTGTGATTGACTGGAATCATGATTTTTTCAGGCTTTATACTTAAATATTATAATAATACTGGCCTGACTTAATTGATGTCCTCACCAAAAATTACTAAAAATACATCCCATTTGCAGCTCTTGGTTGTTTCTCCAAGGAAATTTGAAAGCTTTGGTTTAAAGAGAAAAAAAAAATTGCTGCATTGCATCTCTCCTGTCAGAGCCTGGGATGTGACAAAGAATAGCTGAGATGTGTAACTAAGATTTAGCCTAGTGTGCCTTTTCCCTGGATATCATCCCTGGTGTTCCCCATTTGATTTTCCCACAGCACCCAGCCTCTACAGACCCAACCAAATTCCCTTTACAGAAAGATTTCATGTATTAGCACAGGTAGAGAAAATCTAGAGAAGAAGCAAATCCTTTCCCGTTGTGGTTTGCTCCTACTCTGGCTGTGTCACAGAATCACAGAGGGGTTTGGGTGGGGAAGGACTTTAAAGATCATCCAGTCCCAACAGCCTTGTCCTTGGCCAAGAGCTGGATCCTGCTGCTGAAGGAACAGCCCCATTATTCAGCCTCAGATGGCTGAGGCCTCAAACCTCAGCCTTGCAGATCCTTAAACAGAGGTCCTGACTGGGAGCTGAGAGCCTGAGGGGTTTTTTGGGATGGTTTTTGTGTGTCCAAGGCAGTGTGGAAGATGGAGCAATCCCTCTCTCTGTTTTACAGATTGAAAACTGCTGTTTTCACAGGTATCTAGCCAGAGGCCAGTTGGGTTAAGGAATTATTTAGATGTAGCATACATAGAAATTAAATTATTTCTCTGAGGTTACAGATTATGGGGAAGAGTTTTGCTTTGACCTGACTCTGAAGCCAACAAGGCAACTCAGAATCTCTCCATGTCCTCTACTTCATTCTCCTTTTTTTTAACTGGTGCCTCATCTCAGCTCGCACTAAAAATGACCTTTCACTCTCATGCACGTGTCATTTGTAGTTGCACAGCATTTATATTAAGAACAGGAGTTGTGGCAAACATGAAGCCACTTGCAGTGTGCAGGATCAGGCACTTCAGGTCCCCGAAAGGACTAGGAAGTAACTAGGTGCCAAAGATGTTGGCAAAATCTTGCTTTGCAGTGTTATTTTGGAAATCCTCCCTTAAAGACGTTCTGTGATTGTGTGTGTTTGTCTGTGTGCTCTCCATTTTTAACAGAAAAAAAAAAAAAAAGAGGCAACTTCTCAAGATGACAGATGAGTGATGATTCTGGGTTCCTAAAACGAAACCTCCTAAGAGGTGACCGACTTGTATTTCCTGAACATGTTTCCTGATAAAGATTTTTCTGTTCTTTGACATTCCCATACATTTTTCACTCTTGAATTTTATTCTTGGTGAGGACTGCCAGCATTCAGGGATTGCATTTTGCATTCCATAAATCTCACAATGTATAAAAATGACAACAGCACACATGGGTTTATGTGAGAGCACATGCACACATTATTCATGGCACTGGCTGGATGGAGAGCTTTGCTTTTCACTCCCAGCAATTCTTAGCTGAGGTAATCTCACAGCCATAAATTCACTACAGAAAACATGCTAAAACTTAGGCGAGAAATGAAAAGCCTTTAATTCTGAAAGTGTAAATGTATTCAAGCTGAGCTGTGTGAGAAAAATGTGGCTTTTAAATTCCTCACCCTGCCCTATTTTATTGCAGGTGCTTCTGACTACAGGAGCTTTAATTGCAACAAGAACCCAACACTGAGGGTTTCAGCTCTCACTAAATCGTTTTGTCTGGGGCTTGGCTGACTTACAGGACCCCACAGAGCCACCCTTGTGCCAGTCAAATGTTCTGGGAACAGGTTGTACAGAGAGGTTGTGGATTCCCCATCCCTGGAAGTCTTCAAGGTCAAGTTCAGGGGGCTCTGAGCAACCTGGGATAGTGGAAGGTGTCCCTGCCCACAGCAGGGGGTTGGAACTGGATGATCTTTAAGGTCCCTTCCATCCCAAACCATTCTGTGACTCTGTGATTCTGTCCCCACTGGTTTCCCTGCTGGTGTCACTCCACAGGCACTGCCATGGCTCCATGGCACTGGGGATATGTGACATGCCAGGTGATGTGGCAGTGACTTGCGGGGAAGAGGTTTTTTGGAAGAGATTTTTCTTCCATGCTCATCCTTGTTGCTCTTTGGCTTCATTTTCATACCCTGGTGTATTCCCCTAATGGATCATGAGCAGGAACGTACCCTCTCCCTGCCGGGTGCATCACTCTACACACCTGCTTTAACACGTGTAAGAAAGTCATTATCCTTATTTCCATAAAGGAATTGCATTGTTCAGAGAGAAGACACCCATTTCCATCCCTATATCACTGTTTTAATGAGTTTTTCCAGGCTTTACCCAGAGCTTGTCTGCAAAGAAGGTTGCTCCTTTCCCTGCCTCTCTCCCAGGATCGCGGTCTCACCACAGGTAAGCACGGGTTCAATTTGGGTACCATTTATATTGGAGCAGGGAATTTCAGCACTGCTCCACCATTTCTGAGGCCAAACCATTGCGGTTCCATTTGTCTGTGCTGCTCTCTGATGACACAGACAGGTTTCATCCCTCCCTCAGAACAGAAAACTTCAGAAGTTTAATTTAGAATCAGCTCCGTCTGACATGAAAAATAGGGAGCCAGAATGCTTTAAAGGCAAAGGCACAGACCTCTCCCATGTGGTTTGGAGCAGCCCTGTCTGCTTTTGGCTGGTCAGACCCCACATGAGGCAGTGTGAGACACGTGCCTGGAGGTCTTGGAGCAAAGTAGGAAACAAGTGGTACCGAAGGAAACAGAAAATAGAGAGATGCTCCTTTTTTCATGAATAATGATCAGTGCAAATGTCACTGAGAACAATGTGATTTTGCAGAACACATTTCCCAGTCAGGAAAAGCCACTACGATGTGACTTCAGGCAGTGCTATTAACTCCCCTATCGTTGTGGACTGATTTTCTATTTAGTGGTTGAAGCTGTCAGTTTTCCCTTGCTGGCATCAGGAGAGCAGTGATGGTAGAGAATGTCACTCACTGACAGGTATTGTGTTCAGAGCAAGTCCGTGCAGTCAGTCCTCCCTGGTGAAGGGATGGATGTCAGCAATCCAGGCATCCCGGTGCTTTCTCCAGCCCTGGAGCTTCAAACAGATGCTTCTCTTTCTGTAAAAAGGTTTGATTTCAGTGCAGGCAGGAATGACTCAAATCTCCTGGAGACTGAAATCACCTGTGCATTGCTTAGCCCTGAGCAATCCCTTTGGCTTTCCGGGACTCAGCAGCAATTACTGCGTGAGCTGATCCGGGACAAATCACTGACATTAATTAGGATAACCTCCATGGGCAACCATCTAATTTAGGCACCATTTCTATTTCCTTTTGTGCCTTCATGAAAACACGGAGACATCTTTTTCCTTCTGCCTGCATTGGTGTTCATCAAAGTATTTCAGAAAGGAACTGAAATGTATTTTCTGTCTCTATAATTGCTCTCATCAATAACAAGTCACTGCCTGGATTCCAGCACATCACCCTGAGCCACAGAAATGCATAAGCAGGAGAGGGAACAGATGGAATTATGATATTTAAACCAAATTCTGTGGGGAGTTCTCAAGTGACAGCAACCTTTGCTACTGTCATTCCTTACGGAGGTTTATTGTTGGATGCGTAAAGAGAGCCATAATTATTGATTGCTCAGCAGGCTGCTGCTGACAGCTTAGTAAGAAGTATTAATAACTGGGATAAAGAAGTGACTAAGAAATCATATTTTTCTTCAGTGATTTGGTTTATTCTGGAGATAAATTGCAATTTTATAGCCGTCGAGAAAATCAAGTGTAGGAGAGCAAAAAGAGGTCTGCTCACACTTTCCACCCGAGGAAACACCAAGGTGGAGCAGATTGGTTGTAAATTAACATTTGTCAGAGTATGCTGAGCATTAACACTGAGCTGTTTTGGTGGTTTTATTTCCCTTTTTCCAAGCCAAAGTGTTGCTCTCAGATTTGCTAAACAAATTATTCTACTATTTCATTTTGAGAGCAGCGCTTTAGATTGAAAAACGACCCCAAAAATAATTGGTTTAATCCCCTTACATTCATGGAACATTTAATTTCAGTTTAAATGAAACGATTCAAAATGAGCTCAAATTAATTTTGACTTCCTGTTCACTTCTTCATTTCAGCTGGTTGGAAAAAAAAAAAATTAAAATCCTGCATCTCTGTTCTTATCCCCTGAGCTGAAACCTCCACACTGCCAGCTTTGCATCAGAGAATTCCAGATGTAACCAGCCAGGGTTTCCTGGGATGGAATGAGCAGCACTGCAGGGTCTGGCCTGGAGCACCAGTGGAAGAGGTTGAAAAATTGCAACAGTAGAAACAAATATGAATTTACAGTAGGATGTTGTGGATTTAGCCCTGTCCTGGAATGAGTGGGTGGATGAGGAGATGCAAAAATGTAGATGGCTAATGGTAGCTGGGAGTGGGAGATGATCCTTTCTGGGTGCTTTGTGCTTGTCCACAGCCTCAGTCAACTCCCTGAATCTTAAACTTAGAAAATGTAGGTCTTTACAGAATTATTATTGGTGCTGCTCAGCTCTCACCTGCCACTCAGCCTCACTGACTGATACCTGATTTATTCTTACTGAGCCAAATGAAGACTAAAATTAACATAATTCGAGCTTTTACTTTGAAAAATTAATGATTTATTCTATCAAAAACTGCCTTCTGGAAGTACAGTTGATTGAGTATTTTATTGGCTGGCATTTTTGTTTCCCTCACCGGGGAGAAGTGAAATTTAACACATAAACACATTTAAAATGTTTCCTTTTGGACTGAGCAATATATGACGAAGGTCAAAATGCATTTACTGTAGGTTTTCACTCTGGTATGTTGTTTAAATAATGCCACAATATTATTAGTTTGCTGTTTATGGATTCTTTGTACTCAATCTATGATTTTTCTGTTTCCTGCTATGCTTGGTCATTACTGTAATACTTGGATGTCAGCAATCCACTTGGATTTTTACAAAAACACATGAATTTGGACACATGCAGCCCAATTCTGTGCCATTTACATCACAGAAAATAATTCATCACTGCCTCTGTAACCACTGGGTCTTGCTGGGAAGGCTCCCAGAGCAAGATACAACTCCAAGAATCTCAGTGGCAGAATTAATACCATAAAATATAGCCTTAAACTTAAACATTAAAGTGTGCTGAAGTGAGTCTCATATCTTCTTGATATTCAGTGGAACTCAGATTCATAAATGCCTGGCTGACTTTTAAAAAATAGGACTTACTCACAAGATTTCTGGAAAATAAGTATTCTGAAGCAGTTTGCTGTATAAAATAGATCATTCCAGGGAGGAAAAAAACGAAGTAATTGGTGCTATCAAACGAGTTGGAAGGTCATGGGTTGTTCTTGTGCCACAGAGCAATCTCCAGTCCCTCTCCACCTCTCAACCTCAACTCAAAAAATGTCAAAAAGTTCAAAACTTTCTCCTTTAGGTGCTTGAAAGTTGGCATGAGGCTTGAAATTAGATGGTCAGAGTGAGGAATGTGAGTTCCCTTGCAGTGGTGAGAGAAAACCAAGCCCAGGGGTTGCTGTGAGCTTGGAAGTCCTCAGGACCAATTCCCACCTGACTGGGACTGGGGGGCCCAGGCTGAGCAGAGTCAAAGACTTTCCTTTCTCCTTGAAGACAAATGCTCTGGCATTGTTTTTATATTTAAAATGAACTCTGCCCTGTCCCTCATCTCCAAAACCTGGTGGCTTCATCCAAGAATGATTCTTGTTTTATTTAAAAGTGTGGAAAAGGCAGAGCCACCTGTGCCTGAAAAAGCACCAGCTACAATAAGAAAGGAAACAACAAAAGATTAATTTAACACTGCTGACATTTGTGAGATATTTGACTTTTCTATACTTATAAAAATGAAAGGCTTTGTTGTACCAAGGAGAACAAAAGCCCTTTGTCAATCACCATGTGTCTTATGTCCCATTTTAGTGACTTTATACACTTATTTTCCATAGGTTTCCACAGGAAGCCTCTTTTAGCCTTCTGCAAGGAGCAGTGGTTAATTCTTGTTGTATTTTCTGTCTCCTTTAATTTGATAAAATAAGAACAGCTCAAATCAATCACCAGGAAGGATGTCAAATCATCAGAAAGGATGTCACACACAGCAGCTGAAAATGAGATGGTGGGGAAAACAGTGAAGGTGGAGGATTAGAAGTGAGAGTTGGCTGGAAAAGCAGGAGGTGCTGAGCCCCATTGCTGGACACCCTCTTTGCCTCTGGTTTGGCAGAGCCTCTGCCTTGAGTCTCCTGCTTTAATGTCCATGGGACAATGGGCATTTTCCTCCCTCTGAATCACCTGCTGTGACTGACAGTGTAATTTTTAACCCTAAAGAAGCCATTTCAGGTTCTGGCTGATCCTATGACCTCGATGACTCTGCTCAGCACCTAAATGACTCCTTGGGATTCAGTGAAACATCACTGCAGCCCTGGCAGAGGAGCCCCACAGCTGCTGTGGCATCCCAAGAGCTTCTTGGATTCCAGGCATGGGTGAGGAACTTCTGCTTCTGCCTTTGCCCAGCTCTTGGCACCACAAAGGTGAGCATGGAAGGGATGGGGCTGTCGGGGTGAGGGCTTCTTGCCCAGCCTCTCACCCTTACCCCCCACGGCTGGGATGAAACACAGGAGATGTGGTTTTTTCTCATTCAGACTCAGTTGTTTATTGGTTCTTATCTATGTTACAGTCTTAGAAGCTGTGAGCTCTGCTAACAAGGTAAAACAAGGCTAACCATGGTGGTTCTCTGCCTTTGCAGAGCTTTTTCAAGGATCTTTGGTCCAATAATGATTTGCCACCTAAATTATTTTTATTTCTAACCCAATATTCTAACCTCTACATTCAGCAGTGCAAATTTTCTTGTCCAGTCATAAGACACCATCTAAACCCATGAAGAAGAAGGAAGAAGAAAGTGAAAAAGAAGTATCCAGCCACTGCCCTAAAATCTCCATCTTGGTACATATGTATTACTATATTCTAAAACCTTAAATCCCAAATTTTTCACCCTGTGACACCACAGCTTCTATTCAAACCACACACATGTGATTTTAATGTTATCACTCAATTTTGGGAGCCTATCCCAAGGCCTCAGATCCAATGTGGTGTTTTCCTGTGGAACAGTCCTTTCCAGGACAGAGAATTTAAAATTCTCAGCCTCCAGGGTTCCAACATGGGGTGAGCTCTGCCTTGGGTACTCCATGCTCACAGGTAAGGGTATATGACAGAAGTGAGTAGTTTGTGAGATGAGATCCCAGCTGTAGAAGCCTCTTTCAAGCACCATCACCAGTTGCCTTGAATATGGCCCAGGGCTTGTCCTGGGATAAGCAGATGTCAGATAATGCCCACATCCTCATTACCCCAACCTCCAAATTGCTGTATCTGTTTAAAAAAGAGATGAAACAGCGGTAACACTGCAGGATATCCCATGTGCTTCCATCAATCTTCCTTTACTCCTGGCCTGTGTGTCCGTGCATCTGCATGGTCACCAAATGGAAAATTGTTCCTTTCTGTGGCCTCCAAATGTGTTATTTTGGTTATCTTTTGTACAGTTCTTCCCTCACCCACAATGAGAGACAAGACAGTTTCATGCTGGCAGTATTCAAGTTTTTCATTTGACAGTTCATGTCTGGCTATGGAGATCTACTGATTATAGCATGGATTTATCAGAGAGATGGATCTTTTTGTGGGAAAACACCCTGTGTCCATTTCTGGGGCTGGAGAAAAGAGTACTCCTGCCTTGACTAACACTCAGGAAACAAAGGAAAACTTCTCTCAAAACGATGAGAGCAATTATTTAGAATCATGGACTCAGAAAATCATTAAGAATGGAAAAGCCCTCTGAGATCACCGAGTCCAACATTCCCCCAGCACTGCCAAGTCCATCATTCAACCCTGTCCCCAAGTGTCACATCTGCACATCTTTTAAACACCTCCAGGGGTGGACACTCCATAGACCCTGAGCAGCTTGTTCCAATGCCTGAGCACCCTTCCTGTGAAGAAATTTTCACTAATATCCAATATAAACCTCCCCTGGCCCAGCCTGAGGCCGTTCCCTCTCCTCCTGTCCTTGTTCCCTGGGAGCAGAGCCTGACCCCCCCAGCTGCCCCCTCCTGTCAGGGAGTTGTGCAGAGCCACAAGGTCCCCCCTGAGCCTCCTTTTCTCCAGCCTGAGCTCCTTTCCCAGCTCCCTCAGCTGCTCCAGAGCCTTCCCCAGCTCTGTTCCCTTCTCTGGACACGCTCCAGCAGATTTGGGATGTCACAGGTGAATTCAACCCCTCCCCTCTGTCAAGCCCCAAAACTGGAGGAGGATCCAATGGCTCTGCCTGGATGGGACAATGCAGATCCTGGAAATAAGCTCTGTTTCTTGTGCAGGTCACTACACCTGGCCTGAGAGATCTGCCTGCCTCTCGTGCCTGACTTTGTACCATGACACACCAGAGATTTTCTGCAAAACAACTTGGATGGGTTTTTTCTTTTCTGCCAAAATAGATCACATGGCCCTGCTGTGAAGGCAGCAATGGGTGGATGGAAGTTTGTAGGTCAGGGAGAGAGGAAGGACCCATTCATGTGAGAGATGCTGCTTAGGAAGCTCCCCAGAAATTCTCCCATTCTCCCATTACATCCTGTAAATTCTGTTTGTCAAACGCCAAACCCAAATAACCAAATTCTTCAGCTTCATCGTTATAAGAAACACTGAGGAAAAGACTGGGCTATTCCTCTGAGAAATAAAAAAGCTGGGACCCAGTCTAAGACAACAAGGAGAACATCCTGGATGACCTTTGAAGTTTTTTCCAAGGTCAGTCTAGAGTTTTCGAATTGGTATAATTAATTTCTTTTTATTTTTTCTTCCCCTCCATAATTACTGGGAAACGATTTGTAGTGTGGCCTCAGAGACAGGGAGCACTGGGAGAGCTTGGCAACTTATTATTCAGTGTGAGAGGCTTTCAAAGGAATTTTGAATGTATAATGAACTGTGAGCATGGAGAGGGATTTCTCCCCCTCTCTCACCCTTTCTCTGAATTCCCAGCACGATGTGGATAAAATGTGAAATATCAGGTCAAGACAAATGTGGCTGCTAAACTGTGCAGGGAGTGACTGTGATCCCTTATAAAAAGGCCTCATTTCCCAACTGCATCTGTTTAGCAAAAATTATTCCTGCAGCAGGGTGCTCTTTCATGCAAGCTCTGGAATTTGGTATTCTCTTAAATACCTGTTTTCTTCCTTACATTACCTTCTTAGGTCAACATGTGTCCTGAAACTAAAAGACAGGAGAACAGGCACGTTAAAAAAAAAAGAAAAATTACAGGAGCGAGAGCAAGTCTAAATATGAGGGAATTTGAGGGAAGTGGTTTGAGTAGTAACTTCTGTACCAAGAGTGTGAGACACATGCTGGCCTCACTCCATATCAGAAGTGGTTTTGTTTCAAAAATTAAAATTAATATTTTTAAGCCCCCTAATGTCAAGTTTCCATCCATAGTGAAAGAGGATTATTGGGTGGAGGGGGAGAAGGAAGGAAAGATTTACAATAAACCTGTTAAAGCCCAGCAGCTCTCTGCAGAAGGGAATTTACAGATCTCTGGGAAAATGCTTTCTCTGGGATCTCAGAGCTCACCTCGGTGTAGTATCAGGCCCCATATGCACCTGCTTGAAGGGGAAAGGGTTTGACTCTGGTGATGTCAGTGCCAGCCTTAAAAAGCAACCTCTGGAGTAAACATGCTCAGCTCAGCTCAACCCTCATTGTCTTAAGTTCAAACTATTCACAGAATCAAAGAATTGCTTAGATTGGAAGAGCTCTCTAAGATCATCAGTTCCAACCATCAGCCCAGCACTGCCAAGTCCACCACTGAACCCTGTCCCCAAGTGCCAAACCTACACCGTTTTTCAGCATTCCCAGGGTTGCTGATTCCACCACTTCCCTGTTCCAATGCCTGACCACCCTTTCAATAAAGGAGATTATTCCTAATATCCCATCTAGACTTCCTCTAGCACAACTTGAGGGCATTTCCTCTTGTCCTTCATTCTGTTCCTTTTTAAAAACACTGGAATGCAGCTAATTAGATAAATTTCAATATTGAGGCTAAAACCCATCTCCAGTTAGAAGTTGAGGTGATTTATTAAGTACAAGCAGCTTGGTGATTGGCCAATGTTCTGTGATCTTGAAGTAAATTTTAATAAAAAAGATGTGAGACTGCAAGTAATCATGCAAATTAAGGACCAAGGAATGTATAGCTGATTTTAGTGCTTGCAAAGTGAAGCTGAAAGATAGGAATCTCCTGCAATAATATATATCTGTATGCACAGACATCTACTCAAGGCAGTTATCCCATATATTTTAAACTTGAAGTGGTGAATGCAACTCAGAATAGTAAAGAAGATGCTAATTTGACTTTGTAACAGAGAGAGAAAGGCAAAACAGAGAAGTGTGAAGCACAGGCTTTGTATTTTAATGGAGAAAAGCAACTCACCTTAGGCTGGTGTCCATCTGCAGCTCTAGGAGGCTGTAAGAACGTGCATACTTTGCCAAGACTTGCAATTCTGCATGGCCTTATTTGTATGTTATGATTTATCCATGGTTTTGTTGCCTCTACAGCAGAAAAAGCCTTGCTGCTTCCTAGACTGCTCCTTTCCTTGTTTCATGACCTCTCCCAGCTTCACCCTCAGGTTTCGTGTGTCACTAATTGAAGGAGGCAAACCTCGTAAATTATGGAGCTTAAAGACAGGTTTAATTAAACTCGGTGGTCTAGCCTAACAAGAACTAAGGAGTGCAGTGTTGTGGTGGGGGAGGGTGATGTCCTCCCTCGTGAGTGGTCTCAGCTCTCACTGTCAAGCCAAGGTCTTTCAAACCCATCTGAGACACTTCCCTGGAACCCACAAACTCAATAATTCTGGGGATTTAATGAGTACACAGTTCACAAGGACTCTCTTGGCAATCCTCATCTCAGAGCATCTGTGGTCCTGTGGAAAAGGGACAGCACTCATATTTCCCTCGGAGAAAGTATCAGGATAAACATCTCCTCCAAACCCTCCTCTGCTGCAGAGAAAATCTGAAATTGCTTTTTCTTCCTGACCTGTGTTATATTCTCCTCAAAAGAGATAAATGACCCAAGGAAAATTGTTTGGGTTATTCAAGGTGAGGAGAATATCTGCACCCTTAGGCCATCACTCCCCAGCTTTCACTGGTGTAGAAAATGCATTCTGTGCCCTACAAAATTTTCTTATCAGTGTCATGGTCCCATGTGGGGCTGAAACGCAGCGAGAGATGTCTCCCATCTCACAGGGCTCGTAATCGTGCCCAGCAGACCTGATAAGGGGAAGCTGATAAAGAAAAGCTGAGAGATCTGCCAAGCCTGCACAGAAGGCCTGCAGTGGAGCCACAGGCTGAGCCCAGATGGGTTTCAGTGCTGCTCTGGTAATTTTTAGAAGGAATAAATTCCAACCACGTTTGCATTAGTCTGGCACAGGGTTGACAGCAGAGTGAAGAAGGAGAGAAGCCCAGGAAGGAGGGCAAATCAAAGGCAGTGGGGTTTTGTACAATGCAAAATGAAAACACAGCAAATCCTGCTCATCTGCATCCTCTGGAATTAGAGGCATTTGGGTTTTGTTTGCATTTGATGGGCAGTAAGTAGGAATTGGGTGAAAAAAGGTTCGAAAGCTTAAGCAGATTCACCATGAGACCAATCAGTCAGTTCATTTTTATTTATCACTCCCCCTGGTATAAAGACAGCCCAGGATTTACAAGGTGCTGCCCCAAGTTCATCTCTTTGGTACCTGCTGGACTGTGGAGCTGTGGGTAACCAGCATGAGGAATGGTTTTATAGCAAATCCTCTCAAACCACTTCAAACCACCTGAGATGCCTTATTTCAATTATCAATTTAAAAATAGAATTGGTTTCTGTTCCCTGATCCACTGATTCCTGCTTGGGTTATGTTAGAATCTCATTGAGGCCCAGGGGCAGCCAGCATTTAATGAGGATTTAGCTAAATGGGTGATTATTTGGCTGCATCTCTTCTCTTCTTGAAAGGCCACAAATTATCCTGTGCTGGCTGAACTTTTAAAAACACGTCACCAGGTTCTAGTCTGTAGGTAAAAGATTAAGAAAAAACCCCAAAGCCATAACAGATAAAAGTACTTAAAATCTGGTTGGAGGTTGATCTATCCAAAGCCTATACTCAGTCCCAAATCCTGCTGAAGATTCTTTTCAAGTTTTTTTTTTTTTTCAAGAAGAGTTTTGGGTTTTTTTCTGCATTAGAAGAGCTACTGCATTTCAGGAAGAAAGAGCCAAAGATTTCCTTGGAAATTTGGCCTCGATTGTGACTTAGGCCCCATGTCATGGTCGTCCCCAGCCACTTTTCTGCACCTGGCCTTGCTCTCCCAATTTATTTTCTTGTTGCCACAGTCTGGCTCCTCCAGAGAGGACTGTAGGCAGCACCAACACTGTCTTCATTTCTGAGTGAGGTGTGGGATGTGAGATTAATCATACATTCCCCAGCCTCTTCCCACTGGCAGCAGCATGTCCAAAAACAAGTGCATACTCAGGGCCAAGGGGGATGCAAGTTTGGGGCTGCTGAAACCTAAAAAGGAATCACTAAAATGATGAGCAGGGGCTGTCTGTTTCTCCAGGGAGAGACTGGGGGGATTAGACAAGTCAATAAATAAGCATCTGCTGAAGAATAAAATAATTTATAGCCTCATCAGGAAAGCAGCTTTCTCTAAACATGGATGGCAACATGAAGGAATTGAGCATCTGTCTGGTGTTTGTCTGCAGACCACGGAGAATATATAGAAAATAATAATGTTTCTGAGAGCAGGAGGTCTGGGGTATTGGGTAGCTGGGGTTTTTTAAGGGGGTGGTTTTGGTCTTTGAAGCAGCTTTCAGGCAATTTGCCCAGAGAAGTCTGCAATACAGACATCCCAAGGGTCTCAGCCCTCGTGTGAAATTGAGCTGGGCTTAATGTGTGTTTCTCACAGTCAATAAAATGGGTGGGAGAGACACAGAGAAATTTCATTGTTGGAAAAAAAAACCCTAGAAATCTGAAGAGCCAGGAGTGTCATTTAAAGTAACTGAGGGCAGATAAGGAGACAATTGATTTTAAGGAGACTTTTTAGGTTCTGTGGTTAAAGGCTTTTACCCTGCACACAGAGGAGCACAGAAAAACATTGGGGGTGGGGGGTGACAGACCCCAAAAACCTACACAGAGAAGCAATCCCAGGACCCAGCTGGTCCCCAGGAGAGCCTCAGCCCCACATGCCAGGGGTGACACACATCCCATCAGATGATGGAGACAGGAGGCTCCTTGTGGGATGTTACCGGGAGGAATTAGAGGTGGAAGGGAATATTTTGGCTCATTTGAGGAGGTAGAAGCATGGAAAAACAGTGAGATAAAGAGGTAGGTCAGGGAGATAAGAGACTTGGAAGCCAGGTATTGGGATGGACTAAAGTCTGAGCTGGATATGGGAGAGACACAAGAGTGCTGAGTTGGCTGCTGGAGGGACAAAGGGGTCCAAGCCAGAGAGACCACAAGATCTGGGGGCCTGCTGAGAGACCCCTTTCCTTCCTTATGTGTCTGTGCACGAGGCAGCTGGAGAGGAGAGGATCCAAGCTCAGCTTCAAGGCCAGTTCCTGGAGGGATCTGTACTTTATTTATTGCTGTAGGAATCATCTTGCTCTCGGAATTCTTCCTTCATGCTGCTCTTTTCCTGCTTCGCTTTTCTCCAGTTGCCATCACCCCGTGCTCTCCTTTTGGACTAAAATCAACTTCCAGTTCCCTGGAACCATCCCAACAGCACTGCCTTGTCTCCAGCTGCTGGTCCCCACCCTGCAGGGAGAATCCACTCAGAAATGTCACACAAGTGATCCAGGTACCACTGAATTATTTCCTGATCCTCCAAGAGCTGCCTGCCACAGATTGTTTGATCCAGAGGAAGTTCTAAACAATAATTTGACATAACTCCCCACCACCTGAGACAAAAAATTACTGGTTCTGAAAATCCATCTGCAATTTTTAAGAGTCATTTTGAGATTTGGAGGTGGGCACGGGTCAGGAAGGAATTATACAGGCAGATATTTATCTGGCTGTCTCTGCCTAATTTCATTCCTGAAAACTAATGCTCTTTGTTGGGAATGGGTCTTTTAAATGAAGAATTTAATATCTCTATGGTTTGATTTCTTTCACCCTATTTTTTTATGAAGAAAACCCATTTATTATTTCACACCACATCACTGAGCTTTTCTGTCATGTCTTTCATGTTCTTATCACAAAATAAGCTTAACTGACTGGTGGGTAAGTCCAAATTCCATACAATAAGGCAGAAACATTTCTTTGTTCCACCAGTGTGGGCAGACTATTTTATGTATTATTTCAGGTTATTACTTCTGATTAAACAAAGGTTTTAAGCACTTCTTTAAGTGCCTTAATATATTGGATTTATGATTGTTATGTATCTTTTATAGAGAAAATACTGTCTGGAGATTGGGACAGCAACCTTAGAGTCAAAAATACTAAATGGGACTTCTGAGGTTCTGGGCAACTTCTGCAAGAAGAATTTTGTCTTCTTTTCTTTTGATTCCTGCTATGGAAACAGGGAAGGAAATGGAGATGCTCTCCAAGGAGAGCCATGGCTGGTTAGGAAGCCATCTGTGTTTATAGTCCCCATGTTAGTGGAGGGTTTGGAGACCTTTGGAGAAGAAAATGTAAGAGAATCTCAGTAACATCCAGGGGTGTGAAACCATCCAGTTCTGAAACCAAGGTTTGTCCACACCTGAGTGCCCAAAGTTTCTATGGCCTGGGTCAAATATGGCATTGATAAATTCCTGCCTTGGAAATCAGGAAATCAGGCACCTGCTGGGGGAAAGGGAGCCAGCTGGAAATGAAGCAGGAAAATCATCACCATCCTTGGTGACACTCAAAACTCAGCTGGGAAATGTTCTGGGCTTTACTCTCCCCTAACTTTGAACCCAATCCACTTTCAGTGGGAGATGGCACCGCACACATCGGAGGTTCTAAATTATTATAAATCATTATGAGTCCCTGGTCAGTTTATATTCCATATTTTATTGCATTTTATGGCATTTCTGATCTTTTTATGAAGGCTTATAATGAAATTTAGGAAGTTTTACAACTTAATTAATCCATTAAACTGGAATACACACAATATTGATCTGTGTATGTAATGGGTAACTCCATCCCAGTCTGACCCAATACATTTGGAAATGGGGGACATGTTTCCCTTAATTTATTTTATCTTTTCCTCCTTGTTTTCTTGTCTTCCTTCGTAAAGTCCTATTTCTGAAGCTATTTAATTCATTGATTTAATGCACAAGGAAGTGTCAGTCACTGAGGAACACACTGTCATTTCACACAGTTTTTTTCCAGGTTTCTCAATGGAAATGTGGATGGGTACTTTCAAACTATCTCTATAACTAGAAATTGGCCCAAAAAGCCCTAAATATATACAGGAATGTAAATAAATACAAACCAAAACTAGCAAAACATTTCATTCAAAAATGCTAAACCAGGAGATTTCCACAGTGTGAAGCACCTTTTCTTCTCTCTCTTTTTTCTGGAAAAAAAACCCACAAGATTTTTGGTAAATCAATCTAGCATCTTGTGATGTTTCAGGTTTTTTTTTTCCTAGTGGTGCATTTTCATAGAACACTTATTAATTTAGAAAACACCTGTCCTACTGATGGTGCCTTTCTGAGTGGGACAAGCCCAGCTGTCCTCCAACAACAAATTGGGCAGATTAAGTTGTTCCTATGCCACAAACCTTTGTGATCCTACACCAGGAGAAAATGAAGCTGGTCCTACCCTCAGGAAGATGAAACCTGTGGCTGCTGCTTGAGATCCCCAGCTCCAAGCACAGCCTGTGCTGTTAAAGTTCTGGGTGAGGAAGCACACACCTCTGCAGGGATGATTGCTTTTCTCTCCCCTTTATAAACATCTGCTTCTGCCTGAAGGTAAACATGAAAGCACTAAAAATGAGAAGAGGGCCGTGGGTCCACGTGAAGTGGTGATGCTGGAGGAAAACTTCAGGAATTCAAGAGACTCAGACACTCCCAAGTACAGGAGCAGAAGAAAATCTCTTACTTAGGAACATTTCTTTACCCCTTCCATGCCTATTTTGCCTGTCTTGGGTCAGAACTGTCAGCACGTCCTGGCCCTCTACAAAATCCATGAAGTGCTCTTGAGAAAGATCTCCAGTGCCTCCTCAGAGCCCTTCAGGCCTCCTGAAGGAGGAATAGCAATGAGGGAAGGAATGCCAGGCTCCAGGAAGCAAGTCTTCACTGTAATGCACTCTTTATCCTCAGATTTTGTTTGTAATGCTGTGGAAGAGTCTGCTGGGGATTTAAAGGTTTGAGGGGATTTGGTTTAAAGACTACAGAGAGGTATTTAAGGGCTTGGGCCAGGTAATATTTAAGCAAACTTGTAATTGGTGATCTCTGGGCTGGACTTCACCTCAGGACAGTGGCAGTGATGGATGTTGTGTGTGCTGATGCCTTTTGGAGAGTGAAAAACAGACCACGTTTCCTGTCTCTTTATTTTCCTGCTAGAAAAAAACACCCATGAAGCCTCTGAATCCCAGTCAAGATGCAGATGCAAAAAAGCAACAACAGGTTTGTATTTTTCCTTCTTTCTTAATATTCCTTTAACTGATATTAGTGTGGATTTCAGTCACAAGCAAAGATCTGGGATTTCAAAGGGCAATTCTTCCTTCACTGAACTTCAGCGCTAAGTTCATTTTGCAGATGGTCTCATTAGGCAGTAAAACCAAGAGCAAAAAATTCTGCCTTCCTAATCTTTCCAGTCAGTGCTTCAAATAGGTGTTGGAGTGAGCTCTGCCCATGAGCATTAAACTGCACATGAGATTGGAGGTGTTCAACCCTCGGAACCCTCCCATTCTCATGTGGCAGAAGAGACTTTTGCCCAGAGATCTGTCTGTTCTTAGAGAGGAGATTTTCCACCCAGCAGCATTTGTGTGACACAGATGTCAGGAGCTCCCAGCTGACTCTCCTGCCTTTACCAGCATCTGTTCCTCACTCAGCTCCAGAGAACACTTGGTGCCTCTTGGTTATTCCTGGAGTTCCTGCAGAGGGCAGGTGCTTCCTCTGTAGCGCTGCATCACACCAGGGTGTTGTGGTATCAGGTTGCCCTGATTTTGGGGATTAAGTGGACCTGAAATCCTCCAGTGTGCAGCAAAGGTGACTGACCAGCTGGCTTTAGCCAGGTGTGGGAATCAGGAGAACAGCAGTGCAGCATGTCAGGGAGTGAGACTTGGCAGAATTCTTCATTGAGAGACTGCCTGGTGCTCATGGAAAGCAAAGCTGAGTGGCTTGGGAGAGACTGGTGGCTCTGCTGCAGGAGGGAACAACCCACCAGAGGAGAAAAATTGCATTGGGACAGCAACCTTAAGGAGCAATAAATAGACATTTCAGTTTCTTTCCTCGGAGCAAGTGCTTGATTGTCTCCCCCAGCTCCCAAGCAGCACTCCTGTCCCTGGAGATGGTTAATCAGGACCAACCATCAATATCCTGTTCAGTCCACACCCACTCCAGGCCCTGAGGTGGACAGGGAAGCTGAAGCCTGTCCTGAGTTGCAGTGTATTCTATCACCATCTCCATGAGCTGTTGGAACCAGGTGGGGCAGTGCTCCCTGCCTCCTCCCTCAGCACTATCTCCTGTTAATGATAACTCACCCCTGGGCTATCTCCTGTCCATGGCCAGCAGTGCTTGCCCATGGCTCACAGATAACTCTGGGCTATCTCCTGTTCATGGCCATCAATGCCTTGCCCATGGCTCACAGATAACTCTGGGCTATCTCCTGTCCATGGCCATCAGTGCCTTGCCCATGGCTCACAGATAACTCTGGGCTATCTCCTGTCCATGGCCCAGCAGTTCCTTATCTCATGACTCACCATCCACTGTGAGATGCTCCACCCAGAGGGAGGAACCAAGCATTCCATCCTGGATATAATCTGAGATTTCTAACACCACAGACAGCCCTTACCTACTGGACTCCCAGAGGACAAGAGCTACTGTTGGACCTTCAGGTGAAGACCAGATCCTTTTTCTATAGAATCACCACTTCAACAGGACCACTTCATCTGGACTGCTACCACCCCCCTGACTAACAGGGTGTCAGGTTGTATTCTGAGTCTGTCAGTGTTCTTGTACTATTGCATTTTTTTTTAAATTTTTCCTAATAAATTATAATTCTGACTTGAGATCTCCCACTGGTTTGATTTCAAACTAGTACAGAGCCACACGGGCTGTTGTTGCCTGCAGGGCTCAGGTGAGAAATTTGAGTAACTCCAAGGAAACCCTGTCAAAGCCAGCAGCTGTCTCTGGTCATCTTTCCCCACCTATGGGTCTTAGAAAATACATGGATTATTCCTAAGCAGGGAAGTTGTCATTGTTGACTCAGTGGAGCTCACTTTGCATGGCAGTGTCATTGTGGAAGTCTGCAGCTGAAAGAAGTTTGTGTGAGTGGGTTCTGTTTCTCACTCCTGAGAGTGGTGTTGAAAACTGGGTTACAAATCTGATTTTTCAGGAAAGTTCCATGAGATCATATTGGTATAACAGGCTAAAAAAGAAAAACAAACCAACAAACAAAGAATCGACCCCAGAAAACTCCATTAACAAGTGTCTGCATGGCTTTTATTTTTTTTATGGTAGAAATTTCAGTCAGGATAATTACTGAGTAACCTGTTATATCAGCAGAGGGCATTTTGTGAATCTAATGGCATCTCACCTCTTTGTTCCTGGCAGGTGTCCCTGTCTTAGAAAGAAATTAAGTGATAAGAAGCAGAGAGGGACATAAATCCTGCAAAGTAGAACAGCAGGGACTCCAGCGAGGTGGATGTGATCAGCACATGAAATCCCATTATCTTTGGACCCATTAGGCTTCATTTTAATAGAGTGAATCTGGAGAGGAGGACGCAAAAGTGTAGGGAGATTCCATCAGGAGACTGAGAAATATTGTGGGAGTGAGCCCAGGACTTGCAGACAGAGATGATTTTTTGTTGATGGGATGTAGAGTACACATGGTGCAACTCCAAGGAAATTTAAGTTGTAGTTGGGATATTCCTGCAAGAACAGAACAGGGTCTGGATATTGAGTTATTTCAGCTCTCACAATCTGAGGTGACCTTTGGTAAAGGTTACTTAAAATTGCTTAAAAGAATAAGGAGAGAATAGCACTGACATATTTTTTCTACAAGGTCTGGTATTTAAATTAATTAATAGTTTTCTTCTCAAAGCCTTAAATTGGGAACTTGACCTGGTCTCTTGCTGAAGGGTTCTTCCAGCTCCTGTACAGCAAGTCCAAGTCATCCTCACAGTGCAAAATTTCTTAGACAACAGGGCTTTGTCCAGCTGAATGATAACTTAATTATTTTTAATGGTTTAATGGTTAATAAATATTAATTTTATTATCCTATATTTATTATTCGTTAAAAATCCACATTAGGTTTGCTGTGGGCACAGGATCACCCTCCTCAGTAGTATCACAGTCCTCCAGATATCCCTGGTGGAAGAGTGTGGAAGGAACTTGAGATACTGTGGCCAGCAGCAAAGAAAACGTTGTGAGGAGACGTTGAGAAAGTGAAGTGAGAGATGAGAGTCAAACTCTGCTCACCACTGGCAATGGAGATAATGAAGGGAAACAACCACAAATTGCAGCTGGGACAGTTCAGGCTGGACACTGAGTGTGACATTCCCACCAGCAGGGGAGGGAGCACTGGAACTGGTGGAATTTGAATCCTTGACGAAGCATCCAGGACTCACCACACCTGATTTAATCTAATGTTTGTGGTTCTGTTTGCTTCAAGCAGGAGGCCAGGCTGGAGGCATACAGAGGCTCCTTCCACTCAAGGAGGAGAGAATTAAAGCAGCAGAAGTTCCTGACATTTTATAAACCCATCTTCACACTCTACAATCATTGCAAAGTTCACTGAATCTTTCTCCCCCGGTTTATTGTTTATCTTTTAGTTTGCAGACTACACATGGCAAGATATTCTTAGGAAAAGTGTTCAGCACCTCAGGATTTGTACAAGAAATTCCTGGGAAACCTTGCAGACATTGTTTCCTGAGAGCCTGGAGGTCAGAACAGAATCATTACCAGATTCCTCACTGCCTCCTGTCCTCACCTTCTGTGATGGAGCCCAGCTCTCCTTTACAGCCCACGGAGCTGTTGCTATAGCTGATTTCATCTCCAGCACACATTAACATACCTCCTTAGTCATGATTTATCAGGGAGTTACTTTCTGGAGAAAGGCCAAATAAGTTTTTCAGTTGGTGTGTGATTTGGGGCAAGGAATAACAGCTGCAGAAGTGTCCTTTTATCTTGCTGGCTGACACTGCTTCTGTTCCCCACAGCTCGCAGACAGCCTTGTTGAACAGAATACAGAACACAAGACCTTTCCTCATACTCCTTCTTTATGACTGTCCTGAGGGCTTAAAAATGCCATCAAGTTGTCGAGGCTTAATAGGTGATCAGAGTCATCTGAGATGTCTGTGCACTCGTTCTTATCCCAGGGCAAATGGCAGGGGATACAAATTATTCCAGACTCCCTTCACTGGCAGCCGTGCACCAAAATAAATGAGCTCCTCCAACCCACAGGCTGTAAGCACACACTGGAACCACACAGCTAAAATGGGCAAGGCTGTGGGTATCCACAGCTGAGAACATTACCTGGTGCTTCATCTGTCATGTCAGAGGAATGGGAGTCTTTAGGGCACGAGTCACCTGTCAGGTTTGAAAAGTCTATTTAGGGTAAGATGAATAATGCCCAGCAAGCAGCTCTTCCTTCCCATCATCCATGCAGAGGAACCAGACAAAAAGCTCAAATGGCACTGTGGTCATCTGGCCTGGTGAATCTCACTCACTGTCACTTTTTAAATCATCTTAATCGAGTGTCTGACATTTAAGCTTGCAGTGAAAGAGGAGAAAAAGAGGCATCACACACTGCCTGTGCTAAGAGTTAATACCCCAGCAAGGACTGGGTAGACAATCTCAATGGTTTCTTTATTAAGTTATTGTTAAGTTATTTATAAATACAGCCACGTGGTACAACCAACAGATTTCAGGGTGCTGAGTGTATTCTAAGTGACATTCTGATTGAAAAAAAGTACCTAAAGGATGCATATCACAAATGATGAACAGGTTAAATGTCAGACCTTGGGAATGTCTGTCAGTAAAGGATGATTATTACACAGAATACTCGTAAAGTTTTTCAGGAATTCGTGTTGGTCCTGATGCTGTTGAAGGCTTCCTGCCATGATCTGGGTATAGATAAAATGCTGTGTGACAATGAGGACAGCTGAAGGCAGTCTGAAGCAGTGCCCACACTTGTCCTTTTGATGCTCAGCACAGAAAATCATCTTTTTTTCTGTCCCTGGGCATGTGCTCTACACATTGACCACGTTCCACATCTGACATGAGGACATGGAGAGGATATTTGGCTCATTTCCTTCAGTTTTTCCCAAAAGTGGATGCCAGGAATGCAGTCCAAGCCCTTTCCACAGTGGCAGAGGGTGGAGGCTGATTCCCTGATGGGAACAGCCAATATCTGCTCTAGCAGTGCTGGTTTCTTTTGTAACAAGAGACAATTTTGCATCATGGACAGAAAATATATTTGGGGCTCTCTCCTCCACTCTTCCTCTCAAGGAAAAAATGTGGTCAGTTCAGTGTCCCATTAAACTGTTTCTTTGGTGATGAATGTTAATTAAATTTTAACACCCAATGTATCTTTTCCTCTGAGGAACCCTCTTACCTGGTCCATCCTCTTGCCTGGCATCCACAGGCAGTAGAAAATGATGAGATTTAGGTCAGTTCTTCAAAACTTGTTTCTATGCCTGACCTAGTATCCCTTGGGAATTGGAAATCTTCCAAAGGATCTTTCTGGTCCTTCTGCCAGTGAGTAGAGAAGTCACCCAATGCCTTCTGGCAGGCACCTTTTAAAATTCAGTCCAGTCCTAGCTATTTTTGCCAAGTGAAGCTGATTTAAATATCCAATTTGCCATAGTGGTAGTGGTGCACATAGGGGAAAAGAAGCCATGATTAAGCCTGGTTTGAAGCATGGAGCGCATAGGGAGCAGGAGATGCAGCTTGAACTGAAGTTTGTGGCAAGTTTTCCTTGTGGGATAAATTGGAATTTGATTGATCTGCAGTTGAACAGTCTGAACGACCGACCTGCAATATTTTTTATAGTGTTTTCTACAAAAAATTCCTATAGTCTCTCTCTGTGTCTGCTGCCACGTAATAAACTATTTCTTGTTTCCATAATTGGCTGCTACAAGGAGATGGTGAGGTAATGCAGAGTAGCTGTGAAAAAGGAGGAGCTAATTGGACAGTCCAATGTCAAAGAGAAAGATAAAATCATCTGCTGTGCTTGTGGGAACAAAACAATTTGGGTTAGTGCTCAAGTGTGTTTGCAGAGAGCATATTTGAAATTTGTAAACAGGATTATTCCCTGAGGAAAAGCCATGCAGAAAGCTCTGCTCCCTGTGCAAGGAACCAAAAAGCAGAGCAGCTCCCCAACACATCCTGAACTTTGATGCCTGTGCTCAAACCTTCGGAAAAAATGCTTGGAAAGAAAGCTCAGACTGAGAATCGCTCACAGATGTGATCTGACAAATATATTCATTCTCTGGACTGTTTGCACAAAGCAAACATGGTTGGACTATCAGGATAAACCAGGGTTTATTTAAAACCAGGAGTAAATATTTGCTGAATATCTCTTACATTTTTGTAGTTTAAAGGATAAAAAACTAAAAAACCATATGCACTCGATCTGCTGTGCTGTTTAAAGATCCTTCTTTCTAATAAATCTACTTATTTTTAGTATTGCTAAAAATCTGATTTTCATATCACACCCATAGCTATGTGCACTCTGAAATGAAATGTTCTAACCTTTGGCTTATACATCATTCCTGCAGGGGAATAAAGGTTTTTCTCAGCATAACAATCTCAGCTTTTTCACCATTCCTGAAGCACTTCACAATTTAGGCTTGTCAACTGTTGACTCTGAGGCAGCAAAATGCTCCTGTGGTGGGTGGGTGTGGAATCTGAGCCAGCTGTCTCCCACATCCACTTTTTAAAGCGATGAACAGAGAGGAAAACAACCCTCTGAGCACTGTCAGGAGCACTGCAGCTCAGTGGCACAAGGTCCCCCAGATTCCAGGATGGGATGATGTCCTTTCATGCACACACAGAAGTTACACAAACAGGAACTGTAACTTCTCCCTCACTCGATGTTTTTATGTGGACTCTGGTGTATTTTTGTCTGGGTGAGTAAATGCCTTTGGGTTGGTTGGTAGTGATCACCCCACACACCCCTGGGATGGTGCCATCCCACAAACCATTAGCCTCATGAATCGTGGAACCATTGGGGTGGAAAAAGCCTCTGAGATCACCAGGTCCAACCATTAACCATGTTCACCACTGAGAGGAGTGACAGGATTTGTCCTTACAAACAAACTGTGGGTCTGCTGGTAGACAAAATCAGCACTGAGAGATAAAAGAAACCATGGGAATTATTCCACTGATTGATGGATGGAAAAAGATGTTTGCCTTTATGAACATATTGTAAGTCTGCTGATAAATGAGATTGGATATTGAAAGACGAAAGAAACAATGGGGAAAAAACCATGAATTCCATAAAGAATTAAGAATTAAAGGGGGGGGATTATATATTAGAGGAGAAATTTGGGTATTAGGTGTTCTGGGAAGTCTGTACCTCTCAAGTACCTCAGGCAATGGGGAAAGAGAGAGGGAAATGCAGTCAGGAAATTGGGATAAAAAGGAGGCTGCACCCTCCAAAAATCTGAGAGACCCCAGGGGAATGCCCCATGGCCTCTCCCTTTATTCAAATAAAGTAAAGGGAGTCCTCTGTCTCCTTTTTGGACATAAACCTCTGGTGTTTGTGGATTGATTTTCCTGACACCACTAAAGCAGACCTTCAAGTGCCACACCCACACATCTTTTGAACACTTCCAGGGCTGGCGACTCCACCACTGCCCTGCACAGCCTCTTCCAGTCCTTCACGACCCTTTTTGTGAAGAAATTTTTTCCTAATATCCAATCTAAACCTCTCGTGGCACAACCTGAGGCCATTTCCTCTCATCCTGTCACTGACTGTCTGGGAGAAGAGACCAACCCTGCCCTGGATACAGCCTCTGTCAGGGAGTTGTAGGGAGCTATGAGGTCTCTCCTGAGCCTCCTTTTCTCCAGGATGTGCCCTCTCACTTCCCCCATCTGCTCCTTATCAGACTTGTGCTCCTCTCACCACCTTAAAAGCTGTTTTATTTCACTATTTTCTTTCTGGATTCTGTGGTGTCCCAGAAGTTTTGTTAACCTGTCAGAAGTTCAATGAGGAGAAAGTGATGAATTGTCACTCATTACCTCTGGACTGCAGGAAGGAAGCTATTTCTGGTACATTTACACATCTATTTGCAGAACTCTGGTTTGTGCTGCAGCTTTGATAATATTTACGTTGGGGACCAAATCATATCAGAACCCTTCTTATTTGGTAAATAACACCAGAAAATAAATTAGATTGAGGAATGGCCTAATGGAAGAGATTGCTCTGAGAGAGACTAATGTGATCCTAAGAAGGTTTGATCAAAAATCTCCTAGCAATTTAATTTTTCCCTTCGAAACTATCAGAGTTTTATGGAAATGAGCACAGCATTTCGACAGGACTGTAATGCCTGCTCAAGCAAGGGTCGGACTGAGGGAGCAATAGTTCACTGTTCATCCCAGGAGCTTCGGGACTGCAATTCAAATCACTCTCCTGCCAGATTTAGGCCAGGGACTTGTACTCACACTCCTGTATCACCAAGGTGTGCTGGTGCTGATTTATCCTTTAATCAGTCCTGCCATCCACTCACTGTCCTCTAGACTCTCTCTGCTTTAGTTCTCTGTGTATTTTCAGCCACACAGTTTTCATGTTAGCTGAATAACAACAATAAAACAATTATCAGACATAAAAGAACAGCTGTACCATTGCCCAGGAGAGAGGATTGTGTGAGTATGTGTGTGTGTCTGAACAGGCTGGCAGTAATAGAGAAATGACAGCTCTTCTCCCAGTCAGTCACAGCTCTTGAAAATATAAAGGCTCAATACCCAGGAAACAACATCCTGGTTTCATAAACACATTCACAACAGGAAAAAAACTCTCTGGGAGGAGGAAAAAATGAGGCTGCCACAGGCACTCACACATGGAGTGGCTGCTGTTGTTGGTATTATCACTGTGGGACCCTGCCAGCACCCTGGAGGGAAATTTGTCAGGAGATCTGCTGCAATAATCCTGCACCAGGCTCAGGTTTGATTAGCAGCCACTCTGGCCTGTCCAACAAGGCCAAGAACTGCCAACTCTTTAAACTGTATGGCATTCCTGCTTTTCTGAGTGCAGGGAAACCACAGCAGGATGGGAACTGGGAGCTGCACCTCCTCTGGGACTGCTGTGAGTGTTTACCCCACACAAAAGTGTGTGGGGCAGGACAAGGAGTGGATACAGCAGAGCAAAATCTCCTGTATGATGTCAGCTTGGGGTCACTGCTTGTCCTAATTCTTCTCCCAGTGAAGAACCATGGAGTCCTCTGGATGCTACAGCACATGTGGAGGCCACCACAGACACAGCACTCTGCAGATGGAACCTGGTGCTGTAGGGGATTATCTGCAGGTGCCTGAGCAGGGCTGTTGTTTTCCCCCACTGATGCCCAGAGCAGTGTCAATAACTAAAAAAAACCAGGGTTGGACAGCTCATTTTTAATGAATATTGCAAAACAACCCTGACAAAAAAAAGAACCCTCCTGGTGTCCCTGCCCATGGCAGAGGGATTGGAATTGCCTGGTTTTTCAGGTGCCTTCCAAGCCAAAGCATTCTGTGATCCTGGGATTAGTAAGGGCCAAGTAAACCCAGCAGCTCGCTCAGTAAGTGAGAGAAAACACCACCCTCAAGAACTCCTTCCTCTCCAGCAGGCTCTGGTGGCTTGGAGCACAAAACAACTGCTTGTTCTTAGTTAAGCCTGGTTCTTAGGAGCATAAAAGCTCCTTGCTCAGAAAAGACTATTTAGTGCTAATTGCTCCTTTCAGCTTGTAAACATGGCTCTTGCAATCCAAGGATAACTCGTGAAGAGTCATCCTCTTCCAAGGGGGACACACAAAGCTGCCACAGCCTCTCAGAGCAGGCTGGTTCCTCCATGCCATGTGTTACATTCTGGCACAAACTGCTGCAGTGCAGGTTAAAGGTTGGGTGTTACTTTCTGAAGTGTTTTGATAGTGATGCCTTAGGTTTTAACTTTTCTGTTTCCAACCCTGCCCTGCCCAGTGTCACTCTGCAGTTCCCTGGAGCTCGTTCAGTGCTGTTCTCTCATGCTCACACACACACAACAAAGCCTCTCCAGCTCTCCAAGGACACCCAGACCCTCCTAGGCCCAACAACTGCAAACCACAATCTTGGCAAGAGGGGGGCAAGCTTGGGCAAATTCCATCCTTGCCTGGCTTCTGCTTGGGGAATTGATGCTGAGATCCAAGTGGGAAGAACTCGGGAGCTGTCCTTGTCCATGTTGGGATGCACTGAGGCAGGAGCCTCTGGAGGCCAGAGTGTACCTCTGAAGGCCTTTCCAGTCAATCCCTCCTTGATTCCTTTATTCCTGTTTGCTCTCTGTTTCTAGGGAGCCATTTAAGGCATCAATAGGAATTTCAGGGAGGTGGGAAGGGGGGAAGAGAAAAGAGCAATAACTGTTGGACCAGGGTAATTTACAAAGAGAAACTGGAGAATAAATCACTCATCTAAGGATATTTGTTCACTGTTGATGAATGTGTTACAATTCCCTCCATGCTCTCCTTCCCTGTATTGCCCTGATCAAGTTATGCTTGACCTTCTTTGTCTTTTTCAACACGACATTGACTGTTTCTATTTTTATTGATCCACATAATCCCTTCATGGACTTGGTGACATTAATATCCTCAGGGGTCTGTCTGGGTTCCAAGTCACTGAGCTGTTTTGCTTTCCCTTTCCCATCTGCACACAGCAATGGCATTGCTCCTGACAATTAATTCAATAATCCACTGGATTGAGGAACGCCTTTCCAAGAATCTCGTGTGAAGTGTCTTGTAAAAACATCAGGCTTGATTAGACTTTCAAACTGAGCATTCTGAGCTCACAGTGAGCTTTGTGGTTTAGTAAGTGCAAACAAATATCCTGATTTAATCTGCCTAATTTAGAGCTGAAGAACTGTTAGGAAACTATGAAAGAAACTAGAAAGATATCACACATTTTTTTAATCCACAAGGTTGGGAAGATTATTTAGTTTAAAAGATCAGACTACTGGTACAGGAAAAATTTAGTGATAAAGGGATAGATCCAAGGTTGGGATAAATGTTAGGACATTGAGATTATTCAAACTTGGCACCATTTGTTGACCATAGGAAATGCTGAAGAGAAGAAAACAGCTGAAACTCTTTCTCCTCTTGATTCAAGCACTTTTGGGTAATAGTTAAATACTGCCACAAAATCAGGGTTCAGAGCCCAGAGAATCCCTGGGGGTGGATGCCTGAATCTCATATGTCAAGGGGAGGCAGAGGAATATTCCCCTTGGATGGTTTCTAGAATTTGCATTAAATTTTGAGCAGAAAAGAATTGCCCTGACTTCAAGGTCTGTTAAGGTCTCCACTCCAAACTCTGCTCAGTGCTTGGTTTGTAAGGCAATTGGAGCCACATCTGGGGCACAGCTGTGTGCTTGAACCACCCTGACTGTTCTCTGCTTTGCTTCAGTTCCTCAGAGAGCTCATCCCTTGTCTTGGGGCTCACCCCTGATGTTTTCAGCCAAAAACAACCTGACTTTACTCGTGCAAAAGGCATAATTTTTCTGCCTAATTTTATTTTGTGCTACTGTCACCAGAGTGGTGAAACATCCTCTGCATAAAATCAGCAGGAAAAGCAAAATCTTACTCTGCCTTGAGGTGGACAGGAGCTGTGATGCCTGGCTCTCCTCTTCCACACTGCTTTAGTATCTTCAGCTTCCTTCACCTAGCAGAATTTACCTCGAGCTGCTCCTGGGCAAAGGAGGACAGATTTAGACAGTTTAAAGCTGCCTTTCTAAAAATAAATCGCCTAAAGCACTCACCACGAGGGTCCTGCAGCTGCTGGGATTTCAAGGAAGAATTTGAAAGTTTGGCTCCACCTTCAGGGTCAAAAAGCCTCGTGCTGACACAATGGGAAACGCAATGGTGAGGGAGTATCCTATGGCAGGGACAGGCAGGCAGCGTTCCCAAACACACACTGCTATTTTTAAAGGAGAGCTGTCTTATGAAACAGATGACTTAGTGCTGCAGTCTTAAGCAGGAAGTGTGAATGTGTTTCTTGCTAGCTAGGCAAGCAGAAAGATTATATGAATTATTATTGTTGACATGGACAGAGAGCGAGCACAGGACACTGGAAAGGGTCACTGGGATAGAAGAGCAGCATCAAGTCAAGGCATGAATATCCCTGCATGAAAAAGAAAACAAAAAAACCAATCCCTACCAATCCCTAAATCTCCTCAAATTTTCCTGGCTATTATATTTCCATTACAAACTCAGAGAACCTGATCAAGTAGTCTTTCTGCTTCTCCCTGGCTGGCACATTGTACAAAGCCATCAGTGACTCATGATTTATTACAGAAATTCTCTGATAACTCTGTGCTACCCACCCCTGTGGAAGAAGATTTATTTCATGCCACACCACAATTCAGTGCTGCCAACTCACACCCTTCACTATGAGTAGCCTACTAGTTCACACTTCATTTGTTTCTCCAGATTCTGTAACAAAACCACTGGAAAGAATCTCAGTGAAGAAAACCCACAGAGCCCTCTAATTTTACTTTTTATTTTGCCCTGACTGGTTGTGGAGAGAGTTCTGAATGCTCAGTGCAAGAAAACCAGAAATTCCCTATAAATACACAGATAAACTTGTAAATAAGCATCTTCAAACACTGCCTCTTGGAAGAATTTTCATAATTTCTAGAAATTTAGCACTATCAAGATCAAGATCTTTTATAAGATCAATTATAAAAATCGTTTCTTCTCTGGTTACTTACCAGGAACTGCCCAAGAAACCAAGTGTTAAAGCACAGGGCTGGATTAGCTTGCTGTGCCCAATAACAATAACAATAATAATAGTTCTTGGATAACTTTTCATTAGATCTCAGTAATTACAATCAAGATTAGCCTAGCCTGATAATTAAGACTTGGCAGTGGAGAAGGTTTTCTGGGTTGTTTTTTTATTTGTTTGTTATTTTAACAGTCTTTTAAAAAGCCTTTTAAAGGCTGTCCAGCAATGAATGCAAAGCAGGATTTATGATGCACAGTGGAAGAAGGAGTTAAAAACCCAATCTACCTTTTCTTTTGTTTCTTTTTTAAAATTTTTTCTTTTTTTTTCTTTTTGAGTTGTTTCATTACCTGCTGGGTCCTCAGTAACCCTCACTGTGATCAGTATTTCAGAGGTGTGATAGTTTCACCCAAGCAGAAGTCCTGGTTCCATGTGGCATTTTCTGCAGCAGCAAAGATGGGTTGTGCTCCCTCATTTTTCACTTCCTTCCTCCTATCAGTTCAGCTGCACCCTCATGGAGCTGTTAGAACTCAACAAACCAGATCCTAAATCAAGTAAGGTGGGAAAAAAAAACAACCAACAAAGCTAAACCTTTTACTGCTTGTTTCTGCTGCTTCACATTTCCAAAATATCACCTAAAAGCTCTTCAGGTGCATTGCTTTCAGGAGGGTGATGTAAATGGATTTTTTGATTGTAGTCTTTAAAGGCTTTGGGATTTAATCTGGAAAATACTACTTGCTGCCATGGTTCAGGCTGATTTGGCAAATATTCTTCAGTCTTATCATCAGCTTGGCCTTTAAAGGAAAAAAAAAAAAAACAACTCTTAGAGACCATAATCTCTTCTTCCATTAAGTGCCAGGAAATTCAAGTTTCATTCATCTTGTTACAGAACTAAACAGATGTGTCTTGGAATAAAGGAATTATGGTCCCCTCTCAAACTGTTTTTTTGCATTTGCTGCCTGTATAAAGATATCCAAATGTGATCAAGCTGAGTTCACTCAGGTGATGTCTCCTGGCTGAAGCAAGGGAGGGGAAAAAAATACTTGTTAATAATAGGTCTGCATTTAAATTTTATTTTAACCTACTGGTAGAGTAATGCTTGGCTTAAAGATCAAAAGTTTATAAGTGAGATTTATAAAAGTCCTTCAGAGGGAAGGTTCTCATCAGTCACTGAATATCTGCTCCTCCCCAAACTGTTCCACAATTTTGTCATCATTTCTACCCAGCAGCACAAGATAATTTTTGTTTCCTTCATTTATAAGTGTCTCTCTCTCCCCACAGAGGAGGTTTTGGCTGGTGGGTTTGGTCACCTCAGGGATTTGGAGATATGAGCTGCTGTTTAAGCCAGATCCCAAGCAATGAAAGATTGGGAAAAATCCCCATTTTGGGGGGTTTGGCAGTTTTTGTGATTTTCCTCCCCTGCTGCAGTTGCAGGTTGTAGCAGACAGCTCTAAAATCCCCACAGCAGGGAGAAGCTGCTTCCCAAGGCACAGGGAGCCAGGAACTGAGAGTGATAAACCAGACAGCAGCACCAGGACCTCCCTGGCCACGACCCTGCCCCACAGCCCTGCAAAGGGAGGCCAACCCAGGGGCAGCACTGAGCTTCAGCCACAAGACAAAATCCTCAGGGAAGTTCCTGCCAATGAGACAAGCCCAAGGTGAAGGCAGGAAGTCAAGGCTGGATCAGGTCTGGAATGTCCTGTCCCTGCCACGCTGGCCCATGGGGACAAGGCCAGTCCCAGGTCAAGCTGGGAGGTGTTGATGCCTTAGGTTTTAACTTTTCTATGTTTCCAATCCTGCCCTGCCCAGTGTCACTCTGCAGTTCCCTGGAGCTCGTTCAGTGCTGTTCTCTCATGCTCACACACACACAACAAAGCCTCTCCAGCTCTCCAAGGACACCCAGACCCTCCTAGGCCCAACAACTGCAAACCACAATCTTGGCAAGAGGGGGGCAAGCTTGGGCAAATTCCATCCTTGCCTGGCTTCTGCTTGGGGAATTGATGCTGAGATCCAAGTGGGAAGAACTCGGGAGCTGTCCTTGTCCATGTTGGGATGCACTGAGGCAGGAGCCTCTGGAGGCCAGAGTGTACCTCTGAAGGCCTTTCCAGTCAATCCCTCCTTGATTCCTTTCTTCCTGTCTAGTCTCTGTTTCTAGGGAACCATTTAAGGCATCAGTGTCTGAGCCCAGATCAGTAGTGACCATGTTCAAACACAGCTATGGCTGGCAAAAGGCAGATATTCCTACAGCATAACTCAGGCCAAGGATGGAGGACCAGGACTGGACACAAATGCAGGTGGTGTCCACAGGAGTGGTTGGTAAAGCCCCTCAGTGCCCTCAGGACCCTGTTTCTGTCCCCTGGTTATAAAGGGAACAGAGACAAGCTCAGACACCTGCAGCTCATCTGATATATTTCCTATCAGATCCAACATCTGTATTTTCCTGGGTCTGCCTTGATTCATAGCCCAAAGTGAAGCCCTGCCTGAGAGACCTTTCATCCCAGGCAGAACCAGGGCACAGCTGCAAACTGGAATAGCAGTTATTTATTACTATTTAGTTTCCATAGGAGGGGTGGACAGTGCTTTCACAGAAGAGAGTAACTGAGTTGGACAATCCCTCCTCAGGACCTTTTAAGATCTGTCTGCTCTTGCCTGCAGGGCAGGAAGCAAGTTGAGCTCAGTGAAATCCAACCTGATGCTGCTGAAATGCTAGAACCGAAGTTAAGCTAGAATTTGTCTCCCTGAAGAGCACAACAGGCATTATTTAGAAAGACATGAAGGAAGGCGTGAAGCCTTCATGAATAGTTTGACTAAGTCTCAGAAAATCGAGATTTTCTCATTGTGAACTTCATCCTTTCTGATGATTGCCATCTTTTCTCCTGCTAAACCTCAGGAATCCATGCATTTATCTCCTTCAGGCTGTGCTATGGTGACTCTCTCAGTCATCTGGAGAGCAGCTATAAAGGACACGACTCTTTGTGTCCCCAGGGCTTTGTCAATTCAGTGTTTCCCAAACCAACCAGGATAAACTCCTGTGTGCCACTGATCTCTTTCTATGGGACAAGCTGCTCAAGAAGTTCCAGCAGCTCCATTCCCTGGTTTTCTTACTGAAAGATTCCAGCCCCTCAATCTTGGAGGAGATCTCTTCCATTTTGAATTTCTCCCACACTTTCTCTCACCGCCACAAAACAAAACAGCTGAGCCAAAAAAGCAGCGTAGCCTTAAATACACTCTGAATCTGGGAAGGAGAAGTGCCAGAGAATCTGTGGAATACTGCTGTTGCTCTTGATCCTATATGGAAAGCAATAACATATTTTCATGATAGCTGACAGCAGATAGATTATGGATCTGTCTCCTGGGAAGTATCTACGTTCTGCCAAGGCTGAGATATTCTGTCTAGTCTCAACTAAGCTAATTCTGGACATGGAAACAATATAGTTGTGTTAGTAGGATGTTCAACTCACGTTAATTAGCCTTTCTAGCTGACCCATGCCTGCTCCCATTGAGAGGGATGTGGCCTGGGGCACGAGGAGTTTCCATGACTGTCATCCAGAGCTTCCCACAGAAAGGAGGACTCACACCAGGACACGACAATGGCAGGCCCGTGGGTAAAACAAAACAGTCTCAGGAGTAAAATATGCCAAATTACACAAGGATTAATCATGTCTTCTTCTTTCATTGCTACGATTACCCTGATTTTATGCTGGTTATTCCACTGGAGTAGCCTGGTAGCAAGCCCATACCTGCTAAAGTGAAGGTGTTCATGTCCATAAAGATTTTTGTGCAGTCACCCAGAATCCCAAGGTCAGCTGGTATTTACAGGTCTTTGTATCTAAAAACCCTTCACGAATTTTTCTTCTATGAATCTGCCCCTGCTATTGCAATACTTATTCTGGTTTTCCTTATTAATTCTAAATATTTCTGTCTTTTCTACATTTTGCTTTCTCTTTCCGGGAGTGCCTAATTATGGTGAAAAATACACTTTTTTTTCCTGTTCTCCCTAGTTTAACAGGGAAGAAGAATTTGAATCATGTTCCCCTTTTCTTAAATTAGGATCTCTTGCCACAGCTACACACTGAGTCCTCAGTACCGCCCACCATGCACTTTAACCATTCCACTTCTGACTGGGGAAACACATGTTTTAATTAAAACCAGAGAGGGAAACAGATTTTCTTTTTCACTTGAAATTCTGACAAGGAAACAAAATAAATTAATCGATTTTCAATGGGTAATAGAGAAACAAAATCCCCCATGAAATTAAATCAACAATAGCAGTGGATGTTATTTTTGGAGGGCCATTAAAAATGTTTCATTATGATTATGTCTCATCCCAGGAAGTGTTCAAAGCCAGGCTGGACGTGGCTTTGAGCAACCTGGGATAGTGGAAGGTGTCCCTGCCCATGGATGATCTTTAAGGTCCTTTCCCACCCAAGCCATTCCAAAACATCTTGATCTATGATTCTGTGATTTCTGATATCTTTTTTTCATGGGAAATAAAGTAAAAATAAAAGCTGGTTTAAAATGGAAATCACACCCTGCTACTGCTGAAAGACTGACAGGAGGATATTTCTATGGAAGTCTTCTATTCTGATTTTTCAACACGGTGTTTTATCGAACTTGACATATTTCCATGATACAATTTTCTTTTGACAGGTTGACATTTCCTCGTGGGAAATTCCATAGGAATGATTCTGATGGGTTCTTTCAGATGATCTGCAGTTCTAAAAGTGAAGGCACAACTTGTGGGATGCTGAAAAGAGTTGTAATAATTCTGGGGGAGGAGTTGGGAGCAGACTGATCTCTGCATTTTGTGTTCTGCCCTCATGAATCCATAAACAAATTACAGGGCTTAAAGCAGCAGGCGACCTGGTGCCTCTTTATCACGAGAACACAGATGCTGTACAAAATCCTTAATGTGAGACTTAATGTCCTGACTCTTAATGAGCATTCCCCCACTCATCCCTTAAGTGTCCAGATTTAAGCTCAGACACTGAGAAGGTTGAATTTACTATCAGTGTAAAACACACTAACTAAAAGGCATTTATTCCTTGAAAACAAACGAGCAGGACTGGGACTCGGCTTTTAAGCAGAGCTTCCCCACTGAGGCTGATGAGAATTCCTGCCTTTCCTGCATGCAGTGAGGGCCAGATCTGGCTCAGTAGTTCAAGCATTTTAAAAGTCTGAAGCCATATTCTCACTGGCTATGAAAGCAGAATAATTCCAGCAAAGCTGGTTTGCTTCAGCAATAGCACATTATCTCTCTTCTGCTTCAGATGATGTCCACACACAGGTCTGTGTTTTGGTCATTATTAAAAAAAAATAATCCCCAAACTTGTGTGCTTTTTTGTCCTCTATAAAGTGGCTGTTTGTGCTATTGCTTGTGCTGACAACCTGTCTTTAGCCACTGAACTTTTAACACAGATGCATGACCCTGGGAGTCATTATGTCCTCAATTCTGAGACAACCACAATTATTGATCTTAGACTTTGAACTATCAGAGAAGGACAGGACAGTCTGTTGGCCAGTGGACTACAAAAGGGCATGGCAAGTACAAAACCAAGGGCATACTTGCTAGGTTACCTTATTTTCATATTTCACAGTTGTGTTCTGTGGCTTTAAAATGGACCATACTTCCAAAACTGTGGTGTCTGAAAGACTTGGAGCCTGACAGATCTGGAGAAGATGGTTAAGGAACATTTGTTTCCTGTTTCTTGCCATTGAAGGACTAAGAATTGTAAAATAAAACTACCAGGGGTCACTGCTTCAGCTGTGAAACTGCTGTGCTCACACAAACCTGTCCAGGAGTCAGCAACATCTGCATTTTCTCTTCATTGCAGACAGTTTGGCTTCATAACCATTTATTTCTCCCAGCTGAGAAGCCAGGTGCATCATTTCAGATTTCAGGGAGGGTGTGTTTGCCAGGGGGGTTTGTGCTGCTGAGGTGAGTGGTGCAGAGGCGCTCGAAGGATGAATCTGAGATAAAAACATTTACTCAACACATTCATCCTGATCCATTTTCCATGGCTGTGTTTCCTCAAGCTCCTGGAACACTTATCAGCATGTTTGTCATTGAAGTTTCCACTAACTTAAATCACCACTGCCTGTTGCTACATGAAATTAATCCAGACCTATTCACCTGACTGCAGACCTATTAATAACATTCTTTGCATGCTTCAGTAATCACAGACAAGCCATACATCTAAGAAGTGCTTTGGAACTACTGTCAAACTCCTTTTTAAACCTCATTAAGATTGGATTACTTGGTTACATTAATCCTGGTGGCCTTATGCCAGTGGTCCTGACTCTCAGTAGTTATTGTAACACCTTGGCCCTAAGAAAATGGGAAATTCAAAGGTGAGGTTGAAAGAAAAAGAATCACAGGATAGTTTGGGTTGGAAGTGACTCTTTAAAGGTCATCTGGTACAACCCCCTGCAATATCTTCAACCACATCAAGCTGCTCAGTGCCCAGTCCAACCTGACACTGAATATTTCCAGGCATGGATCATTTGTGCCACTGTTTTACCACCCTTGTAAAATAATTCTTTCTTATATGTGATCTAAATCAACCCTCCTTCCATTTAAAGCTGTTACCCCTTGCTGTGCCACTCCATGTCCTTGTGAGAAGTCCCTCTCCAGCTCCCTTATAGCCTTTTTAGGCACTGGAAAGTTCTCTAACATCTCCCTGGAGACTTCTCCAGGCTGAAAGAAAAGCAAGAAGTTGTCCCCAGAGCTCTTTTTGTGTCACAGTGCTGTCCATAGGTCAGATGAAGTGAGGAGCCAGCATCCTGTGCTTTCAGCATTCAATTTTTGTGTAGCTGAGGCACACAGAGCTGACTGTCGTTCACCTCCAATAAATTCAGTAGCTGGTGCACCCACCAGGCAGTGGAAGGGAGCTTCCTGCCTGCCATCCAAGCACAAAAATATTGTTTGTGGATGTAAACGTCACACTTTCCATGCTTTGCAAACTGATGCTGGATTTCCTGGTAACAACAGAAACATTTTGGCTCTTTCCAACTTCATAAATAGGGGAAGCAAAGAAGAGAGACTTAGCTTAAAACACAGCACATCAGCAGTGGAATGTGTGAGATTTCAATTCCTGGCTCTGGTGCCCTTGACATTAAACCAAGGTGGTCTTTCCTTCATTTTATGCTTTGAGGGTTTTTTTTCTGAATCCAAGAATCAAGATATCTGCTACTTTGTTAGTTTCTGATGATTATGGGAACTATATATTCTGGAAAGCCTCAAAGTGTAAGTCTTGTTTTATGGGAAGAGAGAGGTGAGGGAAGGATGGGAATCAGTGAGCTTCCTACACAGAGAGACTGACACAGAGCAAGAATGCAGAGCATTATATCCTAATCTTTGGAAAATTTGATATAATCATAGAATCATGATAATCATAGAATCATTTAGGTTAGAGAAGACCTCTAAGAACAAGTGCAACCACTAACCCAGCACTGCCAAGTCATAGGCTTATGAACACAGGGAGGAGAAATGGGCATTCCTAAATATTCCTCTGAGTCCCCCTGGATATCAGTGAGGAGGAATTCTGTCCAAAATGAGCCCTTTTTGAAGCCAGCACCACAGGGGAGAGGCACTGCTGGGAGGGCTCCCCTGCTGCACTCAGCCCCACAGTGGCTGATCAACAAGATGCAGATGTCAGGTGTTTCTAAATTTGCCTTTTCTTGGGTTTAAGTTTTCCTTGTGTACCCTGCAGTCTCGTTCTGTGAAGGGATTCCCCTCTGGGCTCACTAGGATAATGTCTGTTTTAATCCTGATTGCTGCTTGAAGTAGGAGAACCTGATTCCTCTGGATAGAGGGGTCAAGGGATCAGTTGTTTTTTGTTTGTAGAAGTTAGTTAAAAGGCAGCTATGGTCCCATGCCAGAAAAGGGGATGAATCCTCTAAAGCAGGCAGTGCTCTGTGCAGGCTCACTCAGCTCTGGGAAAGGCCCTGTGCCATAAATGCCTTTTCCTTTCTTTCAGTAAAAGTATTTTTGTCTGTAGCCAGACACTCAGTGACTCTGTGGGCTCCATCTTCTCCCTAATTTTACTCAGGTAAAATTCACACTGCTTTCCCCAGCTCCATTTGATTGACGCCATCCTTGGGAGGGAGGGGTGTGGGAAGCAGATCCAGGTATTTGAGGGAGCAGGATATAAAGTCCTTCTGTGCTACACCTGGCTCCTGGTGTAAATCACACAGGCAGAGCGTGACCTGACAAGGACCAAGATCTACTGAGAACAACCACACTTCACTTTTTGCCACATCAGGATTTCTATGAAGACTTTTACAAGAGGAAGAATGTAAAATGAATTGCAATGAAATACAAAATCCTAGATAAACCTGGGTTGGAAGAAACCTCTGGAGATGTTGAGTCTCACTGCTGCTCAAAGCAGGGCTGACTTCCAAGCCAGGCTCAGGGAATTTTAGAACGAGGTACAGAAAATCCCCAAACTTAGTTTTTAAATACATCAGTTCCCTGTGGCATTGATAGGAACTCTTTGAATCTCTTTTCCTTAAATAATGTAGAATACATTGGAGTTCTTGGATCAGAAGAGATGTGCTAGCATGGTAAGAGACAACGTGGGTTTCATTCATTTACTGCTGGTTCTTTCTGCCCCCGTGCACAGGAATTTCAAGATTTATACCTTTTATGGAATACTGAAAGACTTGGAATTCTTGTGGAGCACCTGCACCCATATCCAAATTTTAATTCAAGCCCTATAAGGATGATATGGTTTTGCAGTCCAGCTGAATTTTATCCTCACACCTATCAGAGATTCCCAGGCTGGTGTGCAGGAGCCACAGGGCATGGGTTGTACCTGTACATCTCACCAGCATCCTGAATCTTTTCATGTGGGTGGAAAGAAAAGCCTGTGGGATCTGTCTGCCATTTGGCCACTAATATTGGCAGCTGCAGGTATTTGGGGAATAATATTCTGTCCATCTTTACGTGCTGTAGTGTTACCCAGCTTTTTCAAAATTTTCAGTGATAGTGAATAAAGGCTTTGTTAAGTCTGTCAAGCACCTTCTGTACCTGTTCTTGGTGTCAAAAGGAAGTTGAACTATTTTAGACATAAAATTTCAGTCTTTTACAAACCAGAACTTGTTTTGTTGTGGTTTTTTTTCTGGGAAGAAACCCAAGATTCAGTCAAGTGCTCCCATCAGTTCATTTGGAAAGAGAGTGTCTGGCTTGCTTTCCACCTAAAAAAAGAACACAAGACAAAAATTACACACCCTGAAGCATTTCAACTGCAGGTGTCTTTAGCTTAATCTCTCTACCTCTGTTCTCATTAGAGGGTAAATTGCCTTAGCACTGACAATAATCTCTTCCTTTCCTTTTCACTCCTCAGGATGTAAAGCAGCATTTATTGACCAACAAGCAATACCCAGAAAACTCAATTTCTGAGCAAAAGGAAATTCTTTATTACCATTTCTCTGATAAATAAACATGAAATGATTCATCCCCTTCCTGCTACCATAACTCACAAAAATGCTGCTATGCAGAGGGTGCTGACACAGCAGCTCAGCACAGGCTGGACTAGAAAAAAAAAGAGAGAGTAGATGGATGAAAAGATGGTTTAGAAATGCAAAGTGGAGAGCAACCAGCGTAAAAATCTTTTCCCTAAAGTGCTGGAAGGAAATTTCTCTAAGTGCTTGGGTAGCTTCAGCTCTGCTAAGATGAGTAAGTGGTGGAATTTTAGAGAAGTGTCTTTACACTTCCATGAGATGTTTTCATGGGTAAAGCACAGGCTGAGTCCACCCACTTTGCCACCTTCTCTGCAGTGTCCATGGAAACACTGGGGTAAAGCTAGAAATAAATGATGCGTGCCCAAAACGCCACATTGGTTTTATTGACAATGGAGGATCCCCTGCTAACTTCATCCAACCCTGCAGGTGAGAGGTTCCAATCCTGACATGGGATGTGCAGCCTGGAAAAGGCTGAACCACCCTCACGTAAGGTGGTGAGAGCAAGGCTGTTATTTCTGTGTAAAAGAAGTTGTGAGCTAAAGAAATCCGATGCAGAGAACTGCTCTGGAAAGGGATTTTGACTGATAGTCAGCAGGGCCAGAGAAAATAAGACAAGCAATCCTGGCTGAGCCACAGTAGGCCCAGCAGCATGTGTTTTAATTAGGTACTGCCTGAGTGAAGCATTATTCTGTAAAATTTCAGGCTCTTTGAAACTGCTGAGGCTGATTTCTGCAATATTTAGAGTAGTATTAACATGAGTGACTATCAGGTCCTCCAGCTCTCCTGCCTGGAAGAGCTCTCATGTACAATAAGGCAGCACACACAGCTTTGATTCACACTCTGGCAGCCAGATGTTCATCACAGGGAAGTGTTGCCAAAGGTGGCACTAATTAATTGCTGTGAACAAGACAGGCTTCAGAAATCAAACACTCTCATGCCTAAAGCTGGTGTGTCTCAGTAAGGATTTAGGGGTGTGGGGCCAGAGCATCAGTCACTGTAAACTGACATAATCCTGTGCAAGGAGCAACAGCAAAGTGTACAGCAAGTTGTAAGATCTGCAGGGTGATTTATTCCCTGGGATGGGATTCGTGTTACCTAATATCAATTATCTACTGATGCCTTAGGTTTTAACTTCTATGTTTTCCCAACCCTGCCCTGCCCAGTGTCACTCTGCAGTTCCCTGGAGCTCGTTCAGTGCTGTTCTCATGCTCACACACACACAACAAAGCCTCTCCAGCTCTCCAAGGACACCCAGACCCTCCTAGGCCCAACAACTGCAAACCACAAGCTTGGCAAGAGGGGGGCAAGCTTGGGCAAATTCCATCCTTGCCTGGCTTCTGCTTGGGGAATTGATGCTGAGATCCAAGTGGGAAGAACTCGGGAGCTGTCCTTGTCCATGTTGGGATGCACTGAGGCAGGAGCCTCTGGAGGCCAGAGTGTACCTCTGAAGGCCTTTCCAACCAATCCCTCCTTGATTCCTTTATTCCTGTCTGGTCTCTGTTTCTAGGGAGCCATTTAAGGCATCACTACCATTCCCATCTGAACTCACTGTTTTCAGCTTGTTTGTGTCAGGCCCACAGACACAGAGTTTAGGGTGTGGTGAAGTGAAGCTGGGCTGCTCTGACTGCATTGCTCAGATGTCCACTGACTGCAAAGGGGGAATGGAGAAACTAGATCATTTGTAGGGACTTTATACATAATGGGTTTTATTCAGCCCAGTCCTACCTATGATGGTAATTTGTTGAGCCAGAAGATGTCTTAGGAACTGACATCTCATTTCCTATGTCCTTGTTAAAGTTTAGGGTCCCATGTTGTGAATGTCTTACGCAGAGACTGAAATGTGAACAGGAACCTCTGCTTAGTATTCAGTCTGTGTGCTTGCATTTATTTCTCTTTATCAACATAATTTCTAGACCACTGTTTACCACATGGAGCTTTGTGCTGCTGCTGGCTCCAGTGACTCGCAACACTGAGATGGCTGAAGGGCAAGAAGGAAAAGGAAAAGAAATCACTATGTGCAAGGCCCTTATTTCTCCTTTCTTTCATAAGATAAATAAGTTATTTGTTTATTTTTCATCTTGGCAGCAAGATTTTTGCAAGTAGTTTATATACCAATGGAAATACTGCAAAACTAAACTCTATGGTCACATCCAGGATAAATGTTGTATCTGTGTGTCCAATCTGAGAGTTCTAACTCACAAGGATGCCTAGTCCTAATTTATTTAGAATATATAGCACTGGCACAGGTTGCCCAGAGAGGCTGCTCCATCCCTGGAAGTGTCCAAGGCCAGGTTGGATGGTGCTTGGAGCAGCCTGGGACAGTGGAAGGTGTCCCTGCCCATGGCAGGGGGGTGGAATGAGATGAGCTTTAAGGTCCCTTCACACTAAAACCATTCAGTGATATTTAGTTTTAAGTCTGAAGCAAAACACAAATGCATTTTCTTCCATGCTTTGAGTCACTTCAGGCACACAGAATGGAAAGAAACTGCAGCGAGCACAATCAAAAATAGAAGGCAGCTATTCCTGGGGAAAGAGTGATGCTTTTCTTCAGGGATGACACAGCACCATTAGGCTAGCGATGAAGTGAGATAAATTATGTTTACAGCTGAATTCTAGGCAAGTGGATGTAGAAAATCCTCATTTCATGCATTCTTCCACTTGCTAAGCCTGGTTCTCCCGTGGGTACCTCCAGTGTGGATTCAGTGAAACCCACATGGCTACAGAGAGTAAAACTGGAGTATTATTGCTGTGAGTGGCAAATGAATATTTGTAAAACTGCTTCTGATTCATTTACCTGCCAACTGCTGAGTCAAATTTCCCATTCTCTCCACTAACACTGACAGTGTCAGGCAAGAATGACAAGAAATATCAAGAACCTTTTTGTTTGTTTGCTGTGCTGTGGGGTCCCAGAGAGCCTGCAAACAGTTCTTGGGGGGAAAAAAAAGAGGAAAAGAAGCAATTTTCAAACCTTTCACTAGAAAAGGTAAGTGAGCAGCATTGTCAGATGATGGCAAAACATAAAACAAATATTGCACTGGCAGAAAAAAGTTTTTCCAAGGAAATTCCTGACATGCTGAATGATAACCCCACACAAGGAAATCCTAAAGCTCCTTGGCAGATCTGAGGCCAGAAATTGCTGACAGCTCAGCTGCTAAAATGATTGAGACCTCAAGGAATTCAGAGCAGCCTGTCAAGGGAAGGATCCTCCCAAAACTTCGTCTGGTGAAGCTGCACTTCAGCAGGGAAGTTTCTAAGGCAATGATGAAGCTTGTCAGAAACAAGAGTGAGCCCCAAGAGCCATCTCTATTCGGCAGAAAAGTATTTTTTGGTTTCACTGGGTTCACTAGATCCCCACTGATTATGATATGAGCTCAGCATTAAAATATTGAGACACCTCCAGTTATTTTTCTCAGTCCACAAGAGAATCCTGTCCACAGTAACATTTAAAGAGCAGGACTTGATTGGGTGTCTGAGCCTCAAGACAGAATGAAAGCTACTCTAGCATGTGAGGGGATATGGCAAGCTGAAGATTAATAACTTCTTTGAGTCCAAAAATCCTAAGACATAATAATTGAAGCAGAAAGATCCAGAGAGGAAGGGAAATGGGAGAAGAGAGGAACGAGTTATATGAATTTCTTTGCAAAGCAGTAAATATCTCAGTTTTGCTTTACATTCCCAAAAGTACTGTAACAAAAGTTCTTTTTATTGAGGCCTTAACAGTGACCTCTAAATGATTTCAAGCTAAAAGGACTGGGGGTTTAGCCCTTAAATTGTGTTATATATTTTATCTTTATGACTGCTGAAATAAAAAAATCATCCCTTGGAAAGTGAGCATTGTATGAAGACATTGACTGTCATGTGGGAAAGCAAACTTAAAATTTAGGAAAGAATCCAAAAAACTGCATCCTGAAGAAAGAACTTCAGCAGAAAATACATGAGTCAGATTTTGGTGTAATCACAGTGGATTAAAGCTGGATGCAGGAACTGTCTCAGTCTTCATTTGATTGTCTAGTGCCAGATCTCCTTCAGTGTGGTAAAACACAGGTGAACACTGCAATCTAAATGCAAGATGCAGAATATATTTCTATAAAAGAGTGAAAGAGGGAGGCTGAATCACACATTTCTCTCTGCTATTTGGAAATCCAAGATTTATTTCTGCAGAAGTGGCTTGCAAGTTATTTGGAAGTAATCGAGTTGTACCAAGAATCCACAAAAATGTCAGTTCTCCTTAGAGGTGTGGCTCTGTTTACTCAGTGTGGCTTGAAATTCTGAACCCAAGGTGAATCCTCTCATGACACACTTTCCTCCTCCCCCATTTTTAAGGTGAAACATCTCTTGATAATATATTTAAACAGATTTTAAAAATTTATCTCTGAAACTGCTTTGCCAGGGGACTTTGAATGGTGTCCAGGTTGAAATTTGTCCATCACAGCCTGGAGCAAGGCACCTGAAAGCCCCAAGTACCCAGATCAGCATCCCCAGAGGGGGCAGATTTGCTGTCCCACAGCTGGCTGGGGAAAGGACAACATCTGGCAGGGCCTGCAGCCACCAGAACAATTCTCCCAGCCCATACGGGCTCGGTGCTCGCTGAGGTTTGTGGTGCCCTTGGGAAGTGAAGAATCCCAACTGCATCTCCCTGGCAATAGGATGTGCCAAACACCAAGCACCAGGAAAAGCCCTGTGTTGTTCCATGAGAATACAGTGGCCACAGGAGTTCCACAGTAAAGAAAGCCAGAAAATCTATTTTATTCCTAAGGGGTGATGCTTTCACCTCATTTTCCTTCCTTCTCCCCCCTCCCAAGGTTTATATTACACCCCAGAGACTTCACTATTAGGAACCATTTCAGACAATGGAACTTTCTTTAAATATCCCTGTTTTTTCCTCCATCCTTCTTACATCCCTCCTTCCAGTGTGATTCCAAGTACTGACCTACTGAAGAGGAAGAAGCTCTGTGCCTCTGCTTTGTCAGACTAATCTCTGTTTTCCTGAGCCGTGCTCATTACCAGCTCTGACCCACCATTATTTCAGGAAACCATCACATTCATAATTAATAAGAACTCTCCAGCTAAACTTTCCTCCCTTGCAGAAATTATTCTGGTTTCAAATGTCATTGTGGCATTCACTCATCCTGCAAGAAGCAGGAGGAACTCCTCCCATTCCTTCTCCCAACCTGGCCTTTCCCAGGTCTGGCACACCCAGATCAATTCCCCTGCCACTCTGAAACTGCTGGAACCAATGCAGTTAGGAAGGAACAGGGCAGCACAGCACTTCCAGAGAATTGCAGCTGCTCTGAGCTGCCACATCTCTAAAAGGGATCTAACTTTATTAGTTTAGTGGATGAATAAAACATCTGATACATAATTAAAATTGGGTTTACTCAGATCCTGCACAAGAGGCCTAAAACCTATCCAAGGTTCCAAATGTGGACCAAATTTGTCCCCAAATGGGGACCCATAGAAGAGGGCTCTGGAACTCACCTGGGGAGATGTATATGATATTTTCTGATGTTTCCATTTAACTGAGAGACATCTCATCCCTCTGAGAGGTCCTCCTGTGTTTCAAAGAAACAAAGTTGGCACTGATTCAGCCCAATTTCACCCTTTGGTTACTCATGTCTTGTGTGATGTTTGTGGTTATTGCTGAAACTGTTTCTCACGTTACTTCAGTGTACTGCAGAAATTCCTCAGGGTTATGGACAGGGCAAGGACCTTGCTGTGTTAGATGTGACCCCAAGACCTGGTCATGCCTTTCCTCCAGCAAGGATTCTTTCTGTAGAGCTTCAACACTGAGAGCAGTGGGAATATGTGGGAAAGCTCCTCTTTCAGGAGCTTTAAAGAGGAATAAAAATCACCACCAAACAAGCAAAAGGGAGTTATCCTTGTATGGGCATGCAAGCCATGTCTGAAAGTCATTTGGGCAAGAACTGGATCCTTGCCATGATCCCATGTGGGGACTCACTCCGTACAGCTGATCAGGATTGTCTTCTGCATTCCCAAGTCTCGGAGTATTGACCTCAGGGGTCTTGGTGTGTTTCCTGAAAAACCAAGGCTTACATTTCCCATGTCGTGTCCACACGTGTGTGTGTGGGTATCTGTGTCTGGACATCTCTGTTTCCACGTTAACCTTGACCAATCTCACCCATAAATCCAGCCAGTAGGATTAATGATCCTGCAGGTTTTAGCAAAGGACATGACTGAGAGAACATCGAGGTGATGTCTTCTTGCCCAGCCTCTCACCCTCACTCTCCATAGCTGGGATGAAACACAGGAAATGTGGTTTTGCTCGTTTGGACTCAGTTGTTTATTGGTTCTTATCTATGTTACAGTCTTAGAAGCTGTGAGCTCTGCTAACAAGGTAAAACAAGGCTAACCATGCTGGTTCTCTGCCTTTGCAGAGCTTTTGCAAGGACCTCTGGTCCAATAATGATTTGCTGCCTAAATTATTTTTATTTCTAACCCAATATTCTAACTTCTAAGTTCAGCAGTGCAAATTTTCTTGTCCAATCATAAGACACCATCTAAACTCATGAAGAAGAAGGAAGAAAAAAGTAAAAAAGAAGTATCCAGCCACTGCCCTAAAATCTCCATCTTGGTACATATGTATTACTATATTCTAAAACCTTAAATCCCAAATTTGTCACCCTGTGACACCACACCTTCTATTCAAACCACACACAGACGATTTTAAAATCATCACTCAATTTTGGGAGCCTATCCCAAGCACTCAGATCCAATGCGGTGTTTTCTTGTGGATCAGTGCTTTCCAGCACAGAGAATTTAAAATTCTCAGCCTCCAGGGTTCCGACAGGAGAAGAGTCCCTGACTGAAGGAAAAGCTGCAACATGAGCTCTGCCCTAAAAGAACTCCAGAGTATCCAAAGGGGACTGACTATATATGCAACCCAGACGACAAAAATCTTTGGTTGGACTTTGCAACCCAGCTGCAAGGGGAAAAGCCCCGGGCACGAGATTGCAGGAATGATTTGTTTAATCCTTAGATAGTCACAATTTGGGGTTGTTTTGCTCTGTTTCGATACAACTTTTAAGATTACGAGGCTCTGGACAGTGCAATAAACACAGATAAATCATAACAGAAAGTCGTGGAAAACCTTCCTGATTCCAGGACAGACTTGATGTCTGTGCAGATGCAGCTCCAGGCCTCCTTTACTGACTCCCATGAGTTCATGGAATCCTGTTGCGTGTGAGTTTCCACTCCCGGAGGTGGATGTTTAAATGTAATAAAAATTTGGGCTGGATTTATTCCTCCCTTTTGCATTTTCATGAACGAACTCATATTAATTGGAAGCATGCAACTTTGGGATATGGCTTTGTTTTCTTTTAATAATGAAAGGAACCAAATGCTGGTGTGCAACAGGCTGAAAAGGGAAAACTAGGCAAGCTTAAACATTTAAATGTATTCAAACTGTTGAATAACCAGAGGAAAAGGGAAAATAATGCTGCTTTGTGAAAACTTTTGCCAGTCTCTTAGGAGGATTCCAAGTGTTCTGGTGTATATAAGTGCCCATCTCCTTGCTGTGATGTTCATGATGTACCAAATGGAATTCCTGAAGGAAATTAGGAATGTAAGCATCCCTGTAGGTGTTTTAGAGAGGGTCAGAAGCTGTTTTATGCCTTTCTGAGCTAATGATAGGAAGCAACATGATTCAGCAAGGCCTCAAAGGAAGATAGCCAGGTATTTCTGCATCTTGCTAAGCTGTTGTGAAACCTGAGAATCTGTTGGGACTCTTTCCTCTGTGCCACTGTGATCTTTATGGCAATTCATTTTGATTTTTAAAAAAGCCAACAAAAAAGGAGGGTGTCAGAAAGACACTGTCTTGGGGAGGGAAAGGCCCCATCTCTCTGAAGGAAACAGCTGGCCACAGGTGATTACACAGACAGTGCATGGCACTGCTCCCTAAGGAAATCCAGCTGGGATGGGGAGGGCTGTGAGCCTCAGGACACACTTGGGCTTTTGGGGACAGTCCCAGCTGCAGCTGGGGGAAGGTCCTGACTGTGATTCACACACAGCTGGCTGTCCTCTGGGCAGATGGGATGGAGCAGAGGGGGAAATACTTTTACTAGGCTCACTGCTGGCACTGGAAAAAAACAGGGTTTGGCCTGATGCCCACACCTAACAATACCACAGACACATCCATTGTCTGGAGAGGCCCAGCTGGATGTGGAGGGCAGGGAGTGATAACTCTGCAAGACACAGGAACAGGGTCCCAACAGGGTTGGGCCTCCAAATCTGTAAGATTTCCATTCCCAGAGCATCAACATCCACCCCAGAGCAAACAGAGGGCCAGAGGCCCCTTGGGCAAGTGGGCAGGAGGGCGGCAGGGACACCTCCCATTATCCCAGGCTGCTCCAAGCCTGGTCCATCCTGGCCTTGGACACTTCAGAGATGGGGCAGCCACAGCTCCTCTGGGCAACCTGTGCAAGGGCCTCACCACCATCACAGGGAAGAATTTCTTCTTAGTATCTAATCTAAACTTTTAGCTTAAAAAGTGTCCTATCACGATGTGCTAAAGCAAAGAGTCGCTCTCCATCTTTTTATAAAACACCTCTAACGCGCTGTGCGCACAATGCAGTTTGTACCTGGGCAGTGGGGGAAGCCTGCTGCTCCTGAAAGTTTAAGGGCAATGGAGTTAACATTTTACCTAATTCCTGGCAAGATGGGGTGGCGGTGAAGGGATTATTAATGCACCTGGGGTGCTCTGCGGGGTGTCTGTGCATTGCACCTAATTTTGGACAATGATCCCCACTGCACCCAGAGCCGGGGCAGGGAGAATCCTCTTGTTCCTGGAAACTTTGGAGGCAGTGGAATTTCCAGTATACGGGAGGGGGGGAGGAGGATCCCCGTTATTTCTGGAAGCTGGTGTGGAAGGCGTCCCCACTGCTGGGGGAAGAGGGATCTCCATCACTCTCAGTGCTCGGGGAGGGGGTTCCCCATCGCTCCTGGGCGAGAGCGGGCGGTGCGGTCCCGCTTCCACGCAGCGCCCCATGGAGGGGGGCATCCCTCTTGCGCTCGGAGCAGGGGGAGAGGAAGGTGCCCCTCGCTGCTGGAGGCTGTGAGGGTCGCGCTCCCCCGGGGGCCCCCCGCCGCCTCCATCCCCGAGGCATCCTGGGCGGAGGGCGGGCTCGGCTCCCCCTTCTCCCTCCCTCCCTGCCGGGGGTTTGCCCTGGGACGCGCCGGCGGCGCCGGGCTCGGCTCCGGGACGGCGGGCAGGGGT